>VWZS01004048.1:1339495-1504509 GCA_013397075.1 Rhabdornis inornatus
CGGGGGGGCGGGGTTCAGGTTGGGCATCAGGAGGAATTCGTTCACAAAACGAATGGGCTGCCCTGGGAGGTGGTGGAGTCACCATCTCCAAAGCTGTTTAAGAAAGGCTGGATGTGGCACTCTGGTCTAGATGGCGAGGTGATGTTCGGTCACGGGTTGGACTCGANGCCACGGCCGTGTGGGGTTCGGACTGATCTCCCTGGCATCTAGCGAACAGGATAAAGGATACGGCTTTAGGCTGTGCGGGGCGGGGGGGCGGGGTTCAGGTTGGGCATCAGGAGGAATTCGTTCACAAAACGAATGGGCTGCCCTGGGAGGTGGTGGAGTCACCATCTCCAAAGCTGTTTAAGAAAGGCTGGATGTGGCACTCTGGTCTAGATGGCGAGGTGATGTTCGGTCACGGGTTGGACTCGATGACCTCAGAGGTCTTTCCCAGCCTCGCTGATTCCGTGATTCTGAGGCGGTGGGGAACGGCAGCGGCCTTCCCTTGTCACCGCCGGGCCAGCGCTGCCATGTCCGCCTGCAGCCGCCCTCGTGCAAATATTATTCAAAATAATGTGCGAAGGTGACGTGGAGGAACGAGGAAACGGAAAACCTTTGCGACTTGGAAGAGATGGGGACCCTAACCATCGTAAAGGATCAAGATGTGGAACCTGGTGCTGTTAGAGGTTTTTTCCAGCCTTAACGATGCTTTGATTCTATATTAAACCAAATTTAATTGTCGGTCTCTCATGGGGTGGGGAACACCAACTTCGGGTTTCTAACCAGGAGATGGGCACTTTCTGTCCATACAACATTAGGTGTGGTTCACACTAGATTATTTTACAGTACACGCTACGCTTTATTTGAGCAGTAAATTCAACTTCTGGTGATAACCGTCGTTAGAGGGGGAAAAAAAAATCCGAAACAAATGGAGCTGTGCGAGGGGCGTGTTTCTGGACTACAGACCTCGGACTACATCTCCCGTCCTGCATCGCGCCCCTCCCAGGAACAAAGACCTCCATGATTGGGGAAGAGCCACGCTCAGTACACACCAATCGCGCTGCGCGGTGTTGCGCGGTGCCGGGTCAGGGCGGGCTCCGGTGGGTGGTGCGGTCGCTCTCCTCCCGGTGCTCTTCCCGCGGTTCTTCCCCAGTCTCTTCCCGTGGTCCTCCCGCCGCTCTCTGCTGGTCACCCTGCCCCGCGGGACATGGGGGCGCGGCGCTGAGCTACTAGCCCTCCCAGGGACGGTTTCTGCGACGGTACGGCCCTGCCGGGGAAGGGAACAGGCCGCGCCGGTAAGAGCCGTGAGGGGGAGGCGTGTGCGGCTGAGAGTCCCCCTCCTTTCCAAATACATCCCGGAGCTCCTGTTGCCCGGTGGCTGCGGGGCTGAGTCTCCGCCGACCGCGGGGTCTGGGAACTGAGTCCTGGGGCCTGGTCCCAGCCGGGCTGAGGCCTCGGCCGCCTAGGGGGGGCTGGTTCAGCGGAGCTGTGGAGGTTCCTCTCCAGGGCCCCGGCGAGAGCACACAGCGCAGGGGGAGAGTGGCAGAGAGATAGGGCTGCGGTGTCTGGGCTTTGATGTCAAACCTACGGACAGGAGACAGGATAAGGCAGCTGGTTCGCTGCTCTGCCAGACTCCTGAATTCTAGATATTTTATTATAACTTTTAAGACCACCTAATGTTTTTAATTAAAAAACTCTGGGAAGAGGGCGGTGGTACGAGTTTTGGTGGAATTGATTGTTGCAGGTCATGAAGAAGGGTGAGGATTTCAGAGTTGTCTCCAGAGTTGAGGCTTAGGAGAGATGGAGGAGGGTCTGGGGATAACAGAATCAAGTAATGTTTTGGGTTGGAAGGGATCTTGAAGAACATGTAGTTCTAACCCCCCTACCCTGAGCACGGACACCTTCCACCAGACCAGGCTGTTCAGAGCTCCATCCAAGCCGGCCTCGAACGCTTCCAGGGATGGGGCATCCATAACTTCTCTGGGCAACTTGTTCCAATGCCTCACCACCCTACAACAATTTCTTCCAATATCTAATCCAAAGCTACCCTCTTTCAGATTAAAGGCATTACCCCTTGTCCTATCACTGTATGCCTTTGTAAAATGTCCCTCTCTGTCTTTCTTGTAGCTGCCTTCAGATGAGCGTAGTCTAATGGAGTAGGAGGGGATAAAACGATTTAGTGAGTGGGTTTTTTCAGAGGATTGGAAGGAAAAAGGCAATAGGTGGTCAGGATGGAAAGAGTTACAGGAATGATCTGGTGCTTAGGACACACACCTGGAAGTCAGAGACTTTGATTAGCATCAGCTCCACGCCTAACTTGATTTTTAAGTCTTGGATAATAAGTTCCTTTTTGTAGTTTGGAAAATAGTTAATAATACGCAACAGAGTTGCTTTGGCTTTGTTTGTTTGGTAGTTTTGTTTGCTGAGGTTTTTTGTTTCAATTTTGAGTTTTTTTCTTTGGAAACACAATGAGCTGCTGTATCTCCTAGTTGATAACTTTTTGATTTCTGATAGTCAAGAGAAGTAGTATGGAGACTAATCATTGGCCTGTACTTTTCCCTTTAGCACTCTCTTTCCTGAAGTAAGAAGCATTGACTTAGAGGTTAACAGCATTTTTTCTATGCAAAAATGTCAGAAATTATCATATTCCAAATGCATGTTTATGGTTTGTTGTTTTTGATGGGTGTGATAAATTTATGTTTCTCAGAGGCGAACCTTCAGTGAGGAAAAGCAATGTGATGTTGGCAAGTTATGTTAAAAGAATGTGATCACTTAAAAATTGTATTTGTTCTTTATTTAGGGGAAAATGAGTGATTTAACAAATTAACAGTATGTATGCACTCCCACTTTTGTGCCTTAAGTTACTTGGCTGAGTTGGTGCTTGCAACAACCAGGACTACAGTTAGCATTTAGTAGTTTCAGATGCATAAAGAAACTGGGTTTTTTACACCAAGATTTTAGCATTTTTTCTGAGCAAACCTATGCTTTTGTTGCCTGTTAAGTAGTTATTATTAAACAACTCTGCAATCTGATACTCTCAAGCTAACATGTGTCTCCTTTGAAATTGATCTGGTGGCTTGGACTTCGAGTGGAGCAAGGCATGACCTGCTTGCTCTCTTTTTGTCGAGGGATACTCATGAAAAGGAGAAAAGAGCTCAAACCCAGCCTCTAAAGCCCTTTCTGCCTTTGAATGTATGGCATTACATTAGTTATTTGATATGTAGGTAAAGAATAAAGCTTAATGTTCGCTGTTCTTGATGCACTGTTAATATTTTGTTGACTTTTGTGGTTCATTTTTCTGTAAAATTTTTTGATTGCCAAAGCTACTCTGAAAATACTTTGATTTTGCACCTTTACACAGAAGGGTGTTTATAGACTTCTAGGGTGCCTTGTGAGAAAACTGGATTTATTGAAAACATTTGTCACTAGTTTAAAATAAACAACAACAACAGAATGCTCCCATGAAGATTGACTGGTCTGAAATGACATATAGGAAACAATAAAAACCTCATTAACCAAATATATCTGTTCTCTGCATAGCAAGTTTAGATTTCCAGTTTAAATTTCAGGACCCACGTCCTTATCAATTCCATCCACCTTCCATGAATTCTAGAACAAATCATTGTGCTTTTTTTTGTCTATGTTTTAATTGATGATAAATGCTGTGATAGTAGTAACATTTTTTTTCAGCAGGTATTTTAAATGAATGGTGCAGTAAAGATGAATTCTGCTATGAGTGAGGAGCCCGATGCACTATCTGTAGTTAACCAACTTCGAGATCTAGCAGCTGATCCATTGAACAGACGGGCCATTGTTCAGGATCAAGGATGCCTGCCAGGTCTTATTCTGTTTTTGGACCATCCCAACCCTCAGGTTGTTCATTCAGCTTTACTAGTAAGTATTCTGGAGATAAATTTCTCTGTTGGTAGGGCTTTAAATTTTGTTAAACGAGTTGTTTAAACAAGCAGTTTACAAATGAAACTAAACAATTTGTTTGGACAAGTAAAAATGTGAAAATTAATGCCTGGTTTTATGTTACGTTGATATTCATTATATGTTTTAAAAAAAAAAAAAACATGTGTTTCAAAAATGACAGATTGTTCCAGGGGATTTTTTAAAAGATGCTCATTTACTTTGCATTTTTTCCTTAATACAGCTATTTCACTTTTTGTGTGGAGGGAGGTAAGGACCCTTAAATCTCTTTTATAAGATGAAGTCATAGAGCTTGGTAAATATGGACAGTGATTTGATATTCACATTATAAAAATCAAAATCCAATCATAGGATGTCTTGGGTTAGAAACAATCTCCTGAGGTGATGTAGTCCAATCCCATGCCCAAATTGGGTGCACTCAGATCACAACTCATGATTGTGTCTGCTTGATCTTGAACACATTGAAGGATGAAGATCCCTCTCTGATACACTATTCCAGCATTTGAACAGCCTCATGGTATTAAAAACAAACAAAACCCTCTCAAAACTGAAAGAACCAAGCAACCCAAAATCTATCAGTATCTAGTACAATATGTTTCAGCTTTTGTCTGTTTCTTCTCATTATAAATCATAAATGCAGAAGTCCTGATTTCTTATCCTGAAATGTAATATTAGCTTAAAAATGTATTTCTTGCTTAGAAATGGGAGAAACAAAAGTCAGAATTTAAGAGCTGAATTAGACTTCTAAGATTTTAAGTTACTGAAATTTATGTGCTGCCTTTTTTTTTTCAATTATCTCATTATTGAATTTTAAAGAATGTGAGAGAACAAAGAGCCCTGCCTTTTACATGCGAGTGTGCATTATTCTTTATATCAGTAAGACCTATCTGTACCATAATTCTTTGTTTTTGATTTGTATTGCTTTCATCGTGGATATTAGTGGACTCTTGAAATTACTGTAGTGACTGGGATTCCTTTTGGGTTTGGGGAGGGAGGTCCCATAAGCCAGGAAGCCTGTGTCCTGCTCTTAATTTTTCACGTTAGTCTTGCCATAGCATTTGTCAGACTCTAATTTTCTTCAGTAGGAGAATGTAGATTTGAGTTTACTGTTCTTGGAAATGTGTTGCATTGGTGTTCTTCCCAGTGTAGTTTCCTTAGGCTGTGAATTTAAAAGGAGATCTCCTTTGGATGTCCCACTGTCTTTTTCCTTCCTTTCTTATGCTGGATTGTATATTCCCACTGCCTGCATGAGATTCAGAAATCAGGCTCTTGATCATGTTACAAAAATTAGTTTTGTGTAAAAGACTGCTTTCGTCAAGAGTGATGAGAACTAATCCAGTTTGCAGTGTGGTTCCACGGTCCTGATAGTACTCAAGTTGTGTTGAAAGGACATCTCCTTGGATGAGGATGGGAGGCAGATGGGTTGTTCCATGTAGTGATAACCTACAGTTAGAGTGGATTAAGAATCAGGATTTAGAGACCAAGATTTTGCTACAATGAGAAATGGATCAGTTTATTGTGGAAATATGTTCTGGTCTGCTACTCAGACTCCTTGTGTTCATGAATTCTTGAACTGCTTTGGTTCTGAAGGTTTAAATATCTTTGCTGGCAACTTTTTCGACTTCATGTTTTATATTTTTCCATTTTGAAAAGTCTTTTTGTTTTTGTAGTCATCCTGTTGGTCAAAAAGGGCTTCCATTTGAATGGGAATCATTGAAAGTAATGATCTTCCATTAAATGTGTACCTAATAAAGGGATGTGCAGCATTGATTTTAAATTTCTTCCCATACTACTCAGCAGTTCCTGTACCTGAAATTGTAATAATCTGTATGAATCATATATTTAATCCATAAATAAATCCATATTTAATTTTTTGTGTGTTGTAGAACTTTTCAGGGAGGGTGTTTTCTCCCCATGTGCAGTTTCAGCTCAGTCATTTCTTTGTATCTGATGAAGAATTGATATATACTTTCTGTATATTTCTGGTTTTCTCTAGTCTTGATTTCAGAAATTCTTTATGATACACTTCAAATGCTAAAAGTTTTGAATTATTTGAGTTAAAAAATCAGAAGTAATGCAGGCAATAGTACTTTTCTTTCCTCCTCTTAAATTTGGGCTAAAATTTTGTAAAATAGGACCCTGAAGTTAAGGAACTACTTTAAAATTTCACATAAAAACCATCAAAGATGTCTTTTTATTAAGACTGGCAGCAGTGTATTTTGTATTAAAGTATGCAGATAGTCCTATTAATTATGATGAACTTACCTTAAAGCTAACACAGGTAAGTGTTTAGCTGAACAGAAGCTGAGCCCAAGTTCATAATGCTAACTTTCCCTATGCTTTCAGTATGCTAGATTTAATAACTGTAAATGATCTCACTTCTTTGAAGGTTCAGACCTTTGTGTGTCCCATGGGAGGCAGGAGGAATGGGAACTTCCTAGTGTTGAAAAGTTGGGTTAATTAAGTTGGTCTCATGACTTTGGTCTTATTTGGGCTGTGACTCAAAAAATTAGCTGTTAAGGGAATAGGTTTTTCTTTGTCCAGCTGAGTTGCACCCTTACTAAATTGCCAGAATAAAAATGAGCAACTTGTTACACTAGCAAGGATACATTTCATAGCATGCAAGTTAGTTGAGAGCTATCATTTAGGTATTTCTCCGTAGTTGAAAAGTAAGATAATAAATGGATATACAACATTTATAAGTCACAACTATTGATAGTGGTCTGCATCAGGAAATGACAAAAATCTCATCTAAAGTTCTTACCATGCCAGACAGCAAGCCAGAGTTTCTTGAAAGGCAGTAAAATGGTCTTGTGAATTTTACCTGATACGTGCTGAAGATGACTTGGAAGAAACAAACCCCGATGATTAGTCCTCTATTTCTGAAGGGATTAGGGAGCATGTTATTTTTAAAGCAGTTACTGTGCAGTGTAGCTACTACATGTCTATATATAGAGTTGATGCACTTCTAAACTTTGTATCACAAACTTCATTTTATAAATCATTGTGTATTGCAGGATTTTTCAAGTGCAGTTCTTGTACCTACATCAGTAAAACACCTTTGGAGGTTCCTTCTAAGAAAGCTTTCTCAGCACAAACAATGGAGAGATGTCTCATGAAAAGAAGAACTGACATTTTAATTGGAAGAGTGTTGTGCTAGGAGGATAATATGAATATGCAGTTACTGACTGGGGTCAACAGTGTAAAATCATGCAAAGAATCTACCTTGAAAATCAAGAAAACAAAACCTTGGGCAACAAATAAGTCTAATTTCCCAGTTTAGGTCACAGTAAACTAAGACGCTTGCTGCTGCTTGTATTCTTACTCCTGCATGGAATGATGAAGTTGTAATTAGTCTTCAATAACTTATACGTGTGTTAGACCTCTTTTTGTGGACAATAGGAACTTGGTAGTGGTGAGGTTTCTAGTACTGGGGGAGCCCACAGAATTGGAAATTATACTGGAAGCATCATGTATAAAAATCACTTTAGATCTCTGGTCACGTAGATGTTTATTGGAAGGGACTTCTGGAAGTCATTCACTTCAGTTTCCTGTTTGAATTGGGACTTTCACCAGAACTCAGTCAGGTCAGTTGTAGCTTTGTCTTGTTCATTCTGCAGTTCCACTAGGTCATCTGTTCCAGTGTTGTACTACCTTCAGAAGAAAATAGCTTTTTGTAGTACCTGATTTGAACTTCCCAAGCTATAGTTTGTGGCTGTTCCCCTTTGTCTGCTGCTGTAGAGGAAAGTTGGGCTCGACCATCTTTGTAAAGGCTTCTTGCATAGCTGTAGACAGCTGTTAAATCATCCCTTATGCTCTCAGCTGGTATAAACAAACCCAGTCTCTCAACCCTTTCTCATAGATTAGGTACTCTGTGCTTTCTGTATATTTATAAAAATAATTTTTTGGTGTTCACAGTAGGTGATAATTCTTTCTCTTCCTGCTAGAACTGCCTCTGTGACTGTTTTGCAGATGTGCACTAACAGAAATGACAGATAATGTACTGGATGTATTGCTAATCTGCTATGGTCCTCTTTCTTTTAGGCTCTCCGCTATTTGGCTGAGTGCCGTGTCAACAGAGAAAAGATGAAGAGTGAATTGGGTATGATGCTCAGCTTACAGAATGTAATACAAAAGTAAGTTTACAATGGGATGTTAGATCGAAGCAGTGTGAACATATAATTGTGATACGAAGTAAAACTTGGACTGAACTTGTATACTGAGTTTCTAATATTTCCTTGTTGAAATCATGTGACTGAAAGTAATCAATGATTTTCATTTTATGGTGTTTTGAGGTAGTCACACCATAGCCTACAAGAAATACTAATTTGCAGGTCATTTGCTGAACAACAAGTCTTCTTTGCCTTGTTACAAGATAACTAATTTTGTCCCTTTCCTTCAGATTCTCTTATAATCCTTCTCATCATTGTATAAGATTGCCTTGCAGTAGTGCATTTAAAGAAATTGCTTGGCATCTGCCACATTTATTCTTTGAACCTCACCTTTGGGTAGGGAATTTGTTTCAGTGTATTTTTGGAAGTAAGTATCTGCAGTTCTGTGTTGAGAAAACACCTTACAGATGGGGTAGAAATTAATGAGGTTTATAGGGGTCTCGGATACCTTTGTACGAAGTGTCAGATGGGCTATGTCTCTTAAAATTTGCAATTGTTGGATTTTCTCAAGATTTATAACTGCTGAGTCTTGAATACTGGAAGATCTCTGTGTACATGCAGACTGGAGATGATGCATGTGTGCATTTAATCAACAGAAATTTATATGATGAACTAAGGTGAATCACTGTTCAAAAGAAACCCTAACAACCTCCTTCAAAGATTAGTCTGTCATAGTAAAAGTTAACTTGCCATCAAACTATCTGAAGGAGATTATTTTGCACACAGTTTGGTAGTGCTCTCTTGGAGCTCTGGACTTTGAAGATGTTAGGAGCTGTTCCGTGGGGGGAGGAGACAAGCCATGTTGCTGCATTGAGATGTCTCAGATGAATATTTAGAACAATTACCTAGAACAGAGTAAAACACGAGTGAAATTGTGTATTAAATATTTAATTATAAAGGTTTTGAATGTTTTAATATGTTAGTTGAACCTCTGTCACTTGTGCTGTAGATGCACAAGTGTATTTTAGGAGAAACACAAAGCTAGATTTTACTAGTTCCTTCATCCCACAGCCCTGCCAGTTCTTGGCGGTGTGTATCCTATTATCATAGAATGTTAAGGGGTTGGAATGGACCTTAGAATCATCAAGTCCCTACCCACTAGACCAGGTTGCTTGATGCCTTATCCAACCTGGATTTGAGCACTGCCAGGTTTGGGGCACCCACAACCTCCCTCGGCAACCTTTTCCAGTGCCTAACCACCTTCACAGTAAAGAAATTCTCTCTAATATCTAACCTCTTTCAATTTGTGCCCGTTGCACCTTGTCCTATTGCTCCAGTTCCTGATGAAGAGTCCCTGTTTGGCTTCCCAGTAGGCCCCTTCAGATACCAAAAGGTTACAATGGGATTTCCACCCAGCTTTCTCTTCTCCAAGCTGAACAGCCCCAGCTTCCTCAGCCTGTCTTTGTAAGGGAGGTGCTCCAGCCCTCTTCTCAGCTTTGTGGCTCTCCTCTGGACTGGCACCAGCAGTTCCACATTCTCCTTATGTTGGGGGCGCTGGAACTGTGCTCAGCAGTTCAGGTGGGGTCTCACAAGAGCAGAGTAGAGGGGCAGAATCGCCTCCTTAGACCTGCTGCTTTTGATGCAGCCCAGGGTTCGGGATTATTCTTGGGTATTACAGAATTGTTGTTGTATTTCCCTTTGTCTGACACTCCTTATCTACATATGTGAACGTGAAGGAGGGGAAATTATGGTCAGTACTCAAGTTCTGTGTGATCTAGGAAATATTACTACTGTTTACCTTTAAGTATTTCATTAACTGTGCTAAATCTGAAGACAATTATATATTGGCAAGGAATTCAGCATTATGCCTGAATATCATCTTGGATTCCCCAGTTATGCAAAACACAAGGATTTAAAACATGTGTCTTAAAAATGAACAAAGTTACTAGAATTTAGAAAAGATGTCAATTGTTAAAAACCAATGTAATAATTATAACTTTTGAAGTGATTCTAATATGATGTATGGAGAGAAAAATGGAATTAAGTCTTACAATATTAACCCTTTCTAAGGACTAGCATAATTAAGTGAAATATGCAGAAGTCTTTGCTACTTTTACAATAACAATGAGACCTGAAACATTTAGGTGATAACAGAAGCACATGTTTCAAAAGAACTTTTAGTATCAATTGCGTGCCTATTTATAGTGCAGAGATACCCTGAAAAAGTTGTTGAGAGGGGAATGGTAGTTCTTTATCAGTCTCTGTAGCTTGCAAATATTACTTGGGAAACATTAAAGAATTTTATGGAAATCTCTTCAACAACATTTTTCTCTAGGTTTCAGTTTCAAGGGCCAGAAGAGCGAAGTTCAGATAAGTGCAGAAAATGAGAGATAAGTCAATGAAAACTGGAAATCTTGTAGGTGTTTCTTTTTTTTTTTCTAGAAAGCTCTTTGGCAACAGTAAGAACATACGTTTGATTTGTATGCTGGTAACATTTGGAAAGTGTGATATCATGAAAATTTAAATACATAGCATCTTCAACCACAAGACTTTGTCATGTGCTTGTCAGGATTTTAGGTTTTAATGTTGACAGGAAATGTTGAAGTTAAGTTTTTTACTGCCTGCATAAATATGGGGAAAGATGGTAGAAAAGTGCCGAGAAGATAAATGTAGAAATTTTTTTATCCCAATTAAGTTTTGGTTTGTGGGGTTTGTTGTTAGAAAGTTTGTAGGGCAGAAAACAAGACCTCTTCTGTCTTTGGTTTGCTTCGCAAAATGCAGGTTCTAGCTTTTAATTGATTTCAGTTTACCAGAAGATATTGTAGTCTGTTGAACTGAAACTAGACGTTAATAGATGCTTTGGTCTAAATGACTCCATGGTCTCTGTTCTTGTGTGCTTTCCAGAATCTGTGTATTTAACTCATTGCTCTATCTAAAATATTTTTTATTTTTTTCAGAATTTAGTTTGGGATTTAAATTCGTTTTTGGTGATGTGTTACAAAGATGCAAACAAATTATACAAAAAAGATAGGAACTTCTGTCAGAATTCTGCTTTTCCACTTTTAGTTTTTCTTTCAAGCAAGACAGAGCCCAGCATCTTCTGGGCCAGAAGTTGTAGTCACTGGCTTTTTGCTCCTGACAGATGAAGCACATCCTGTCATCTGAATAGTTCCTTTACACCAAGGATTTTTCAACTCTTGCTGTCCATTTTCTCACTTAACTAAATATTATTCAGTGGCTTTCCCTGTTCAGTACTGATTTATGACAAAACATATTCTGCCACCTATGAAGCTGTGGTATGTCTTCTCGAGCAATGAAATGGAGCCCAGGCAAATCACAGACTGAATATTTGTCTCATTTCAAACTTAAGTTTATGTTCGGCAGTGCTGAACTGACACTGTGCTAGGAAGTTGAGGGTTTTTAGCATTCTAGTTCTCTTTTGCTTTATGTTACACAAATCCTGAAATTTGAGAGCTTTTCTCATCATGTGTCTTTTTATAAGCCTTGAAGGTTTCTGTATTAGAGACGTCAAGTTCAGATATGGAATTTCTTGTCATAATCTAAGTGCAGCTAACAAGTCTAACAGATCCTTAAATGGTCAATGTCATCAACTGGAAAGTAGTTGGAACTGGTTTTCTGCTGATGGCTTCTTGTAGTAGTACATGGGAGCCTGAGGCACAAGCCCCAACCCTTTCATTGCAAGTAATACACAACCAATGGAAAAAGATTATACTACTTACTTAAACTCAATATCATGATGGCAAAGTACTGTTTCTTTCATAAAGGCTGCTGAGGCTGAGAGTTGAAATTGGGTGCCACCTATCCAATCATACAATCATAGAATGGCTGGGTTGGAAGGGACCTTAAAGATCATCTAGTTCTATCTCCCTGCCTTGGGCAGGGACACCTTCCACCCAACCAGGTTGCTTGGAGCTCCATCCAACTGGCCTTGAACACTTTAGGGATGGGGCATCCACATCTTCTCTGGGCTGCCTGTGCCAATGCCTCACCACCCTCATAGTAAAGTATTTCTCCTGTGCTAGGGACCTCAGTGATAAACAGTAAATTGCACTGCATCATGAAGAATGGGTAGGAAATATTTGAGACAACTGAGTTTGACTGTTCTTTGAGGTACCTTCATGTCTCCTTCCATGGATTATCAGTCCTCTAGTATTATCTGATCAACTTTTTGGTGTTTTGCTTATTCTAAGTGTTAAAGCTCAGTTGTGAAAATCATGCTGCTACTCTAAACTAATGTCTCACTGACTCCTTAGTTGATACTACATTTAAGGGACAAAGGATAGGTTTCAGGTTCACTGTGACTGATTTTCAAGGTGTATGAACACTAGATTTTGCTAACAGAAGAGTAACAAATTTTAAATGTAGATCCTGGAAGTTACAGGTTCTATAGGAGAAGTATGGAATGTCAGATCTAAGGAGTTCAGAATGAAACTTTGATGGCAGCTAGATATTTTTATGTTTAGGATTTGTTTTCTGACTGAACTTGATTTGGAGCACATGACTTTCGAAGCTTCTTCATGTGAAAGACTTTATATACTTCCACATTTTCTAGGACATATGAAGAGCTGTTTCAGCTTTCATTAAATACTTCAAAACATTTTTCAAGTGTAAAAATTTCTGATTCTCTTGTCTTTACTTGCTGCTTTTTTCCTTAGCAAGGGAGATTTTTTTTTTCTTTTGTTCATCCAAATCTGCTTATTTTTAAGTGAAACTTGATGCATATTTCCATGTTACAAGCTAGGAGTAAGTAACTGTGTTGGGGAGATATCAGACCTTTAAAATCTCTGCCCTGGAGGTTTCCAGTTCTCTATTGGAAGGAACATCTAGTTGGAGGTTCCAACTTTTCTGTTTTTTTATGGCTGATTTTACAAAAATGTTACACTCCCTTGTCACGTGTATGTGCAGAAGTGATTGCATAAATAGGTTAAAAAGAGAGAAGAGATTGAAGCTCTTTGAATACTGGTGTCTCATTGTATTCCAGCAGTCATCAGCAGTTATTTAATATTGAAAACTGGTTTAGTTGCTGGCTTTATGAATTGTGTAGAGGACTTAATGTGTCCATATGGACTTTCTAAAATGTTATTAGCAGCTTCTAGAATTAAAATTAATTAGTATTTATTGCCTACAAGGAAATACACTAATTTGTGTTCAGAGCGAAAGTGTCTTTTGATGGACAAAAAAGGTCAAAGTTCATAATTTTTCATAATCTTTATGAGCAGCATAATGGTACTCTTTCAGTATAACTAGTATGTATTTAAAAAAACCCACTGATGGAGAGTCAATATACTAAATAGCTCTTATTATGGAACGGCAAATTACTGAGAGTAAAATTCCAATTACTTAGCTAAAAGAGCTTTTCAAGATAGTCTTCCTTTGCCAGGTTGTCAGATTTAACAAGCTGAACTAAATCCAGTGCATTAATCAGCTCTTCCAATTTATTACTTGCCTAAGAAGATTAGGGCAATTAATATGTGTTTAATTAGAGTCCCTTGCAGATCTGGTAAAATACATGCAGTCTATAATTGCTGACTTCTTACTCAGTTTTAATTTTTGATACTCTTAATTACCTGCACTTTTTGAAAATTTAATTATTCATTGAAACCAGCAAAGTTTAAATTTATGATGTCTGACAAAAAAAAAGGCAAAAGCCAAGCATTTCAGATAGTATTCCTTGAAATTAAAATAGTAGGGATGTAGCATCACAATAGTTTTATAGTTTTATTTTTTTGTTGTGTGGCATGCTGTTTTTTCTTCCTTGTCAAAGGATGAATGGTTGCGAAAAGACAGGGCAAAGGCCGTATATTAATTAGGAAGTAGGCAAACTGTGTATTTAAAGGGATATCTGATGATTAAAGGGAAGTTGCCATATAGGTAGTTTCAATATAATACTTTGTGAGAAATTACAGTTAAACTGTAAACTTCTTACATTTAATGCATTTATGTTATTAATTGGAATACCTAAATTCTGATCTGCAAAGGAGAAGGAAACGGCTTTTTAGATACTAGAGATTATATTTTTCTCTACTTCAGTCTCTTAGTAATCTTGGTAATCCTTGGCATGTGGTGTTTTTTTTAACACGTCAAAATTGAGAAACAGTTGAGATTGGGTAATGGGAAGCATGATTCTCATGCATGATTATTTTTGAACTCTACAGTACTTGTGATTCTGCACTGAGAAGTTGTGTTTTTGGAGAAAAATACGATTATCCTAGGTCTTGTATATTCATGTAAGCAGTAGGTTCCGAAAACTTTGGTTTTGGTCACTATTTCCAAATTGTAGTGTATCACTTGGAGGAAGAATAATACACACATCTGTCTGTTCCATGTTAACTTTCCTGGCCTTCCCTTTCCTGTTATTTTTTTCCCAATAAAATGACACCCTTGGTTGCTGGTGCATGGCTGGGCTGTGGGGCTCCAGTGTATTTATTGCTGGAGCAATGTGTTTGTTAATAATAGAAGGTCACAGCCGGAAGACGCCTGCAGGCTGTTCTGTTCAGCATTGTTAAGCAAAGTAGCTTAATATCCCCCTCTCTCCTAGATATCCTGTTTCTTTAATGAATGTTTTTATTGTATTGTATATTTTCTAAATGTTACAAGTTTTGGGAATAGATTGTTTCTTTAAGTTATTTTTGAAAAAGCCTTCTCTGTCCCCTTCCCCCTAAAACAAAACATTATTTGTCAAAGCTCCTTTTGTCTGTCAAAAGCTTTCTGTTATTGGAAGGAGGTTATGTCTAGGGAAGAGGGTTTAATGTAGTGAGCTACCTCAGTTAGTTAGGTGTGTTCTCAGTACAGATTCCTACTCTTTTTGTTTGTGGATCCTGGCAAACTAACAAAAGTTCAGACTTCGGTTCAGCATTCTTTGGTTCCTCTAGTGTATATCAGTGTTAGGAATCATATAAGAAGTTATGATCCCAACACAGAGGTGCATGCACAGGGACAAATGACGACAAATAAAACACAAAGTCACCTGGTTAAAATCCTACTGTTATAATATTGGTGTTAACCTAGACTTTAGTCATAAAGTAATAGGCTTTCTGGGAAAATCTTATGGCTGTGTGAGGTGAGGTAAGGAAATAAGGTTCAAAGTCTTGGAAAGATGGATGTCATTTGTAAGACTAGTCAAAGCCTGCATCATCAGCAATTCAGATGTAACTAGCAATTCACATTTGAAATGCTACTGTGAGTTTATATTTTGCATGGGTTACTAGAAATTAGCAGTCATGTAAATAACTGTTCTAAAGGTTTGTTTTGAGAGGTACAACTTATGATAAGCTTACTGCTTGTGTGTGTACAGTTGTTCACAAAAAAATATC
Organism: Rhabdornis inornatus; assembly: GCA_013397075.1. Classification (NCBI taxonomy): domain Eukaryota; kingdom Metazoa; phylum Chordata; class Aves; order Passeriformes; family Rhabdornithidae; genus Rhabdornis; species Rhabdornis inornatus. The sequence goes on from VWZS01004048.1 coordinate 1,354,857, forward strand.
AAAGCATGACTCAATGGAAGGGTCTCCTCTGTGCCCTTACAGGATGCACTTTTGATGTTAGTGAGGTTTTTTGGATTTTTTTGTTTATCTCAGGATCTCTCTGTAGTCAGAGACATTACACAGTCACCATTGCTACTTGCATGCGAAAGTCTTAGTGAGCTCTACATGATCAGTACTATTTCTGTTCTCAGGAGTTTAGGTGTTTGTTAATCTCTAGTTTTGGATTTTGTTTTCTATTTTTTTCATTCCATCACGTGTGTGTAATTCCTATTACAATATTTTTGACTGCAGTCAGAAATACAGTTTAATTTTGCTCTTTGTTCTCCAAGCTACTGCTTTTACCTCACAATGTTCCACTTGGTGTCTGGCACTTCTGTCAGGACTGTCGGTTGTGCAGCTTTACAGTGCCTGATGTGTCTCACTGTAATCCAGGTACTGTGCTTCCATGGGCATTTCGGAGTAGCAGTTCAGTACATACTGGCTTTTTTGCTACAGTACTACAATAGAGTAGCTTTTACTGTGCTATGTCAAAGCATTTGCACACTCCATGAAACAGCAGAACTTTTGTTACTGGTTTCTGTGCTGCACTTACAGCTGATACAAAACTTTCTCTGACACAACAGTGCTTGCATTTCAACAATTTCTTTTGCCTCTTTTTTTTGATAGAAATATTCCATTTTCTTGGCATGTTGAGAATTTCATGTTAACTAATTGACAAATAGTGAGGTAACAAAATAAATAGTTGTTACTACAGTGCTTTTATAAAGAGTACCTGCAAGTTCTTCAAAATAGTGGCCTTTGGCTGGTTTACCATGACTGGCTTAAGAATGTGGTAACAAGCAATGAAAATAGTTACCTCTCCATTGAGGTGCCTAAGTTCTACAGTGGTGATTTATGTACAGTTACCAAATTGTAGGTTCCTAAACCTGGAAAAGAATTTTCAGTACCTATTATGGAGTAAATAGGCATTATTCTTGCTTTTCTGACAGAGGGAGGGCCACAGTCACAATTGCTTTGAGTGCTTTCTGTTTAAATGGGAAAAAAATCAATTGGGAAGTTAAAAATAAGCTTGTTGCTTTTCACTATAGGCAAGAAATATTGTGATGAGTATTGCAGAATTTAAAAAATAGAGAACTTTGGAACACTGAGAAAAGATTAAGTACAAAGCAACTTTAATAAAAACACATCTGTTTAAAAACCTTTTGTGCTCAACTGTCTTAGCCAGTTTCTTCTTTTTTTAGAAATCGGCTGGAACAGGGAGTTAAATATTGTAGGAAGTAATTTAAGCTTAAGATATTTTTACTTCCAGTTTTTTTGCAGACTTTATATTAAAACAAATCGGGAACTCAGGAATGTTGATTTATTAAAAAACGAAGTGGTTTACAGAGTGAGACACAATGTTATGATATGTTAAAAAATAATAGAATCTGAGTTGGTATTTAAATAACTGCTGACTGTAGGATAGGAAACAAATATTATAATGCTGAACTTAGTGCCTCAAGATCTGCCTGACATGGTGTACCGAAAGGCAACTTCTTTTCTTTTTGTGGTGCAGTTCTGTACCTATGTGGAAGGGTAGAGATTTAAGTGGATTGGCAGAAGAGTTAGGATTAGTAATGGCAACACAGGATGCCTTTAAGGCTCGATAAACCTTGTCATCAGCTGGTGGTGAAAGCATTCCAGGAATACAGTGACCTTCTCTGATTACTATTGAGTTTACAAGAAAAAGAGTTGAGATAGGTTCTTCAATATGCTGACTTTTACTGATGCTTACTAAAATTAAGAGCTAAGAAGGCTTAGGATGCTTTGAAATCAAAGTAACAAATTGTGTGGTGAAGTATTTAATACTAATGCAGGTGTGGATTGACAGTACTGTAGGCTGGAGTAATTTACTTATGAAAAGGAAATTCATACGTGCTTAACACTGTGTGAGGTTTCTCATCTTCCCCTGCTAGTGTCAAATGTCTATATTTGGTTTAGAGTGACCTTATCCACAGGTAGTATTAGTCCCTGGTCTTTGACCTCCATGGTAAGCATCCCAAAAGAAAAGCAGATTTTTTTTCCTAAGAAACCAGAAGTGGATTTATTAGTCTTTTTTCTTGAGTGCTGCTTGATCAATAAACATAGTAAGATGCTAGTATATAGTTTCAGATGGATATGACAAGCAATAAATGCTACAAAGGGAAATGCCTGGGAAGATACTAGTGATGATACAGCCTTCATTAGTAGTTTCTGGATGGAGCTGTTATTTCAGAAGAAAGTGAATTTTATTCTGGAGCAATTAATGTTAAAGTATGTGATTCTCAATTGGATGTATTTCTGTCCAGGAATATGTTTTGATACTTTGTTGTTTTGTAGTACCTGCTATCTTTGTAGTATCTGATATCTTTCGGCAAGGATTTCTATCTGATTTTGCGGTAGAAAGTCCTGTCTAGTAACTTGAAACAAATTAAAATTGTTAGCACGTGCTGTATTTATACAATACATCATCAAGTTCCCACAACACTTTTTTTAAACCTTGTTGTATGCTTCAACCTGTTTTGCACGTGGACTGCAGTCCCTTTGACTAGCAGTGAAGTTGCTAATACTGGCTTGCTTAAAATAAAAAAGTCAGTTCCTTGCTAATAAATAAATAGTTTAAGAGTAGGAAAACAAGATGTTATAGTTAACCTACTTCGAGTCTCTACTGAATTGCTATTAACTATATTAGCAAATTAATCAAAAACAAAACTTAGATGTAAGTATGCCTACATAGATTACACCTGCCTTTTTTTTTCCTCTGGACAGGTTGCTGCTGTAGTTTAGTTCTTATTGTTCATATAGGCTTTGTTTAGGGAAGCCTGTATCTTAGAGCTTTCAAACCCTTTTTTTCCTTTTTTTAAGAACTTTCTCCCATAAATTTCAGGGAAATAATCAGATGAACTTTACTTTTAAAAACTAGAAGAAACAGTGGGGATTTTAAGATATAAATGGACTTTCCAGATATTTATAGACTAAAATCACATATTATTATGTTATATACTTAGTGCTGTTAGCATGCTGATAACACGTGAAAGTGGCGTTTGGCTTCCTTCAAGATGTTACTAAAATGCTTCTGTGCTGAGCCTCATTTCAGCACTACCAATACTTCTACCTAGTCACCACAGCATCATTCCCAGAAAGAACTGGCTTTTTAATGCCAGCATTTTATAGCTTTCATTGTAAAGGACCAGAAACAGTTGTTGCCCTTAAGATTTTTTCTTTTTTTTTTTTTTTTTTTAGCCCTGATGCAATTTGTTGAAACCCTATAATAAACATGATTTTTGCCATCCATTAAATTATTACTGTTCATTAGCAGGCAAGATGTTGGAATTAGCTACTGTGAAATTCAACATGGAGTTTGTCTGTTATGTGGACTCTTGTCTAGCAAGTGCTGCTATGGAGCCTTTTGAGTTTAGTTGAGTTAACAGGCCCTGCATTTAGTTTTTTTTTTTTTATGTAGAGTATGTCCATATGGTAGATACCAATCTGTGGGAGATCAAAAGTTGATTTTCCATTTAGCGTATAAATAGCAAGAGTTAAGCAAAATTGGATGAATAACTGGGTTAAGCATATGGCATATGTTCAAACCTGTTATCCCATTCTTGAAAGTTCATTCTCTTCTTGTGATCAGAGGACAATAGAATGAATCAAGAAAATTTTCTAAATATGGTGTCACGGGTTTAGCGTTGGCCAAAGTAATTAATCAATTTGCTAAACACTTAAATTATATCACAGTCACTGATTTTACAGCAGTTAATGAGATTGTACTGTGATTTTATTCTTATTTACAACTCATTTCATGTTTAGGCATTTTTGTTTGTTTGTTTTCAGCAGTTCAGAACATCCCAGCATTTCCATGGGGTTTCTGTACATCTTCAGAATCAGTAGGTATATGATGTAAACTGAGCTGGAAGTGGCATTGGAAAATCCAATCCTCTCTGCTAATTTCAATGGGGTATGTCTTATTAAGTACAAAATCAACCTTAAGACATCAGATTTCCTTGTTTATTACCAGCTTCTTAGTTTACTGTCTCCTGGTCAAATTGTCTCAGCTATCGGCATGAGTAGTGTCTGGAAGGCTTGCCAAGTTACAGGCATCTTGCAGTTCTAGGGAATGTTCTAGGAAAATGTGTGTGACCTTGCCTTGTTTCCATGGTGCAACTTCCTTGGAGCGCTTGGTTGATACCACTGGAGTTTAGGCACATAACACTGCTGTACTCAGGCTGTGCATAGGTTCATTGAGCAGTCTACCTGCTTGCTTTTGGGGTTTGAAGATCTATGGTGCTGCTGCTTATTCTGTCACTTGAGGCTTGCTTGCCCAGTCCTACAGGTTCTCTAGTTTTTCTTGTTCTACACCTGCAAATTGTTTTTCCTGTTGTTAACCCATTGCTATGCATACTGTATTGTTATTGACCAACATAAGGATCCTGATGTCTGTATTCTTCAGGATTTTGACTTTTTTCCTTTCAGAAAGCAGGTGGTAATCATTTTGTCAGCTGCTCTATAGTATTATCTGGTCTTTGCTGTGTTTTGGGGCTAGAGGGAACTGAGATGTAGCATGGTAGTAGCACCATACTGTGACTCTAAGAGGGTGTGTGCTGAAGTAATGCTGCTCTTCAAGTTGTTTTCAAATAATGGATCTGCTGCCTGGAATGAGTTAGGAGAGCAGTCATGTGCTTATGAGTGAGACCACTGTATCATGGGATGCACTGAAAGCTTACAAGAAAAAGCAGCATTCTTGGAGATAAGAAAGAATCTTTCTGTGGCACTGGAGCAGAACAGGCAGAAAAGTAGCTAGATCAGATAACTGTCTTGAAACAGATTGCTTTTTCTCTAATACCATGCTCTTTCTTTAGGCTTGTCATTCATGCTCAAGTTTTCATCAAAACCATGTCAATCACTGTGTCTCACTTTTAAAATCAAGGATTAGTGATTTCCCACTCCCCCCCTTACAGAATGTAGCAGCTCTTTGCAGCTTACTCCTCCCTTTAGTTGCTGGAAATAATTTTTGTCTTTAAGTATGGGAAGAATGTATTCCAAAAGAAATTGTTCACCTATAAACAAATACAGTGATCTTAGTGCATAGTGATCTGAGTATATGTTGATTAGCCATTTGTTAACCATGACTAAATGATAAATCTCTAATACTTCAGATGATCTGATGTGCCCAACAGTGATAAAATAGAATGATAGAATTCATTTCAATCTGTGAAGTTCTTACTTGTGCTTTTTGTGTCGTATGGGGCTACTATATGCGTTGCCATGAATGAAGTTTGTTATGGAAATAAAATATCACTACTTAGGATCCTAGGGAAAAATACAGGGACAGTAATTGCATGTATGAAGAGGATTGGGATCAAATGAAAATATCTGCTTCTATGTGATGATAGGTTTTCTCTAACTTTTTAGAAAGGTGCTTGCATCACTCTGTAAATGAGGTCTCTCAAACTAGTGTTTAGAAGGAAAAATTATGCATTCAGTTCTTTGTTACCTTCAGTGATTTAGGATTCTTCTGTGACTGTAAGCTAAGTCAGAGTTTTTACTTTTAAATTGAGTAGGTTATTTAGGATGGCATTCACTGGCCAAATATAGGAGCCTTAACTTGAATAATGAAGATATTTTTCTTCTTCAAACTCTTCATATTTGTTAGACTTGAATTGTGTAGTGGATTCTTTTTACAGATCTGCACTTGAAGGTACTACTTTCCATTGCTATGTGAAATCCTTGAGATGTCAATACAGGAAATTTTACCTGAACTAACTTTAAAATGTCAAGATCTGTTTCCTTAGTTTTGAGTTTACAGTTTATCTTTCCTTCACCACTGTTAGCTACTTTTCTTTTTGCTTTTACAGAGCTGCTCTTTCCTTTGTGTTGGTTTCCCAAGTATTAGTGAGCAAGAGCATGGTGATGAACCATACAGTGCAATTCCACCTTTTCTGTTTGTCTGTACCACAGCCTTTGTCTGTGATTTGTAAGGCTATATGTCGTGCTCCCTTACTGATGGGGCCATGCCAACTGAAAATACATATAGTGCAAACACCCTCTATGTAAAAAGTGTTGTCGTGTAAGTGGTGTACTGCAAGTGTATTGTTCTTCTGTATTGTTTTCCTTGCTTGGATCTTAAAAAGTTCTGGGGTGTGAGTTCTGTCATAGAATCTACCTCTGGTTGCCCTCTTCTCACAGAGGTTTCTCAGTTTAGACAAATGAGCTGTAGCTCTTCTCCATGTACCCTGAGAATCGTAAAATATCCTGAGTTGGAGGGGATCCACAAGGACTATCAAGTCAGCTCCTGGCTCTGCACAGGACAGCCCCACAGGTCAGCCTTGAGATGCAAGTGATGCCCAATTCTACACCTAGAAGCTGAGAATGGTCTCTCTGTCTTTGGTTTGCTTGCTCTTGAGCAACCCTGGGGAAAAAAAGGCCCGTCAGAACAAGGCTGAGATTGGTCCGTAGATTACAAATTGAATACTCTTGAACTGCATCAGATTCAGATAAGAGAGTAACAGTGTAAACTACTGAGTGAGCTTATTTACACTGACTTTTTGATCTGTGTTGTGCAGTTACTTGAGATTAAAATATTTCTTTACTTTGCCTATGTGATCTCATCTTTGGCTTTATACTCTTTATATTCTATTTACCAAATACAGTTATTGCGCTAAGTAGAATTACAGAGAAATTATATATTTTGAGTGAGAAACCTGGGAGCAGTGTTCTCCTAAAATCAATGTCATGTTTGAACCAGCGAACTATTGGATTTTAAACTTTTGTATTAAAAGCTTCTAAATTTTTATTATAAGGTGTAATAATCTCAATAGTTTTTCCGTGATGACTCTATGTAATAAGATCTTGCTAAAAGCTAAGGTGGAACAGATTGCTTAGGGAAGTTTTGGATGTACCATCCCTGAAAAGTGTTCAATGCCAGGTTGGATGCTGCTCTGAGCAACTTGGTCTAGTTGAAGGTGTTGCTGCCCACAGCAGGAGGGTTGGGACTATATGATCTTCAGGGTCCTCTTCCAACCTTAACCATTCAAGGATGATTCTATGAAGGTGAAAACATAAGCAATACCAACTGACAAGTTCTAATGCCTTTGAGAATGATGCCTTCCTTTTTGCATCTAGTCTTGCCCTTAGTTCATTATGCCTTAAGATAAAACAATTTAGGTCTGAGCAGTGAACTGTAAGTCTAAATATGAGAGCAGGAAATTTCTGAAATCAGTCTTTCTAATTGTGAGATGCATTAGAGTTATATAAGCTGTCATGCAGAAATCTTTGGAAGACAATGTGTAAGGAAAGTAGTTGGCAGGAAAATTAAATAAATTTTTGCTTTACTTACATAAAAGCCTATCTTCTAAAATATTCTTAACCTGAAAAATTAGAGATCCACAAGTAGGTAAAAATGGATGTGCTCCATCTATATTGTTGTTTGAATTTACTTAATGACTTCTTGATATGTGTTCTCGATAGGTGTTCAGACTCACAGGGCGAGTGAGGTTGAGAAGGACCTCTGCAGGTCATGGGTCCAGCTCCTGTCTACTCAGGCAAAGACACCTAAACCACATTGCCCAGAACCATGTCCAGGCAGCTATTGAGTATCTCCAAGGATGGAGACTTTACAGCCTGTCTGAGCAGCTTCTGCCAGTGCTCAGTCACCTTCACAGTGGAAAAGTGTTTTCTGATTTTTCAGTTTGTGCCTGTTGCCTCTGGTCCTGGCACTGGGCACCACTGAAAAGAGCCTGGCTTTGTCCTCTTTGCACCCCCTTCAGGTGTTTATGTACATTGATAAGCTCCCCCCGAGCCTTCTCTAGACTCAAGCATCCCAGATCTCTCTCCCTTCTCTCATCAGCCCTGTAATCATCTTCCTGCCCCTTTTCTGGACTCTGCAGTGTGTTCGTACATCTTGTTTACTGGGGAGCCCATACCTGGACACAGCACTCCAGGCGAGGCCTCGCCACTGTTGAGGAAAGGAGTAGGATCACCTCCCTCTCCCTGCTGGCAGCACTCCTGCCAATGCAGCCCAGGATAACCAGTAACCTTTGCTGCAAGGGCACATTGCTGCCTGATGCTGATCTTCATGTCCAACAGGTTCTTTGCAAAGCTGCTTTCCAGCTGCTCATTCTGGGATTGTGCCTGATCTGAGTGTTGCCTGGGGCTGTTCTTCCCCAGATGCAGGTCTTTGCACTTGCCCTTGTTGAACTTGAAGTGCCTGTCAGCCCATTTCTCCAGCCTGTTGAGATCTCTCTGGCACAGCTGTTGGATGTATCTGTCACTCCTTCCTGTTTCGTGTCTTCTACAGACTTGTTAAGGGTCCATTGTGCCCCAGATCATTAATGAAGATGCTGAACAGAATGGGACCTGGTGTTGATCCCTGATGTACATTGCTAGGTACTGACCTCCAGCTGGGTTTCGTGGCCTCAATCACCACCTTCTGGGCCTGGCCATCTAGTTTCCAGTCACATCACAATCTGGTCAGCCAGTCCATCCTCCATCAGTTTCTCTGTGGGGATTGTGTAAGGGCCAGTGTTAAGAGACAGTACACATTTGCTCTCCCATCCCAGTGAAGCCAGTCGTTTCATTGTAGAAGGCTCCTGGGGCACTCAGGCACGACTTTCTTTGTGAATCTGGGCTCACTGTTCCTGGACACCTTCAGATTTGTTCCATCACCTTCCTAGGGGTTCAGAGATTATCAGAGCCTTGAAATTTCATGAATGGACAATTAACTTTGTCATCTTATTGTGGGTAGTAGACGAACTGAGCAAGTACATCCAAAAGCAGAATTACTACAGAAGTGAAACTTTTGGAATTAAATGACATAAATCTCCTTTTGATAGAGTCTGGGATGTCATGGAGTCTTGGGTAAAGAAAAATCTCCTCTTTTGTTTGGAAACCTCCTGTGTCAAGGCTGTAAACTCAATAGAAACACAGTAATGAAATGCTGTTGTAGTGTGTTTGTTACATGTTTGGCTAATGTGTCTTTAGAGCACAATGGGTGCCACTAAGGAAAGGCAAGTAATAGTTCCTGTGCTTGTGCACAGGGTCTGCTCTACTTTGAGCAGGATTACAGTTGCATGTCTCCTCTAATGCAGGAGTTTCTATGTAATTTACAAGTATGTACACACATTTATTTTTAAAAAGAAGCATAAAATACTATAGCTTAAAAAAGGATAAGATTATCTATTGCACACTCATGCCCTCATGTATATATTTATAAACTTATTTATGTCTCGCCCCTCTCTAAAAAGGGAAAATCACTATTTTAGTCTTTTAGTCTTTGTGCTGCTTCTAAAGGAAGAAACTAAGTCTCTGTTACCTTTGCATCAGATGAAGCTATGCTGGGAAGGTTGTCATGCCCTTCTAATATCATTCATGATGCTGTGAGTGTACTTCAGTCACGTGCTAGTTGTACAGTCGTAATGCTGTACACTGCTTACACATTCTTTCCAAGCATCTGTACTCTGCCCACATCACACACCCTTTGGAGATGCAGCCATTAGTTTTCATGTCCTTTAATGTTAGCTAAAACTTAAAAAAAATCTTGCTATGCTAATAAAACGTCTGCAGCACTTGGACCATGTTTAAAAAGTTGTTTTTAATAGAGTAGAAAATGAGAACTATTTCTTGTATCGTCTTCTGACAGATACAGCACGTGTCACTTGGATTCTGTGTTCATATTTCTTATACAGCCAGCCTTGGGTGAACATAATGGAAGGACAGGCAGCAATCTAGGATGACAGGAATTCAGGAAGACAGTGAAACTAAAGGATTGTGTTTTTGACAGGCATCTTCTGAATCTTGCTGAAGTAATGTAAGATGTTACCGCTTCTGAAAGAGATGGTAACCAACTCTTGCCAACTGTAACTCTGCTCTAAGTAGATGCTACCATTTCCCTGACAGGATAGCAGAACACTAGTCATAGAATCACAGAACAGCCGAACTTGGAAGACACCTCAAAAGATGATCTGGTCCAACCTTTCTTGGGAAAGGGGACCTAGATGACACTGTCTTGTGCCCTGTCCAGCTGTATCTTGAAAACCTCCAGCTCTGCTGTGTCCCTTGGTGAGATTGTTCCAATGACTGGTTGTTCTCAAACAAAAAAAGCTCTAGCTGCACAGTGGCTTTATTGAATGCACCTGCACCTTCAGTGGTGAGTAAAGTGCTATACTGGAGTGGGAGAGGGAGAAAGAACAAGAGTTCCCTTGTGCTGCTCTGATGCTGGCAGGAGGCTGGGTCAGACAGCTGTGGGCAGTGTTTTCTGAAACTACTGACACACAGGTGCTGGGAGGGCTGGTGTCATTGCCCTCAGAACTCTTCTACAGTTTTCTCATTTTAGGCAACAAAACCACAGCCCGTGATTTACAGTAGTTTAAAAAAACCCGAAACTTCCACTGTTCTGTGGTTTAATTTTATGTGCAGTTTCATTGTATTTGTTTTTATTAGCAATGTAGTATGTAAGGAAACAGACTCACCATTGAACATCACCTTGGTTTTGCAACCAAGAGGATTTATTATACTTGCTTCCAGATAGGTGTTTTTTTTTTTTTCCTTAAAGATCGTAGAACAGTTTGGGTTGGAAGGAACCATTAAAGGTCCTCTAGTCCAAACCCCCTGCAATGAGCAGGGATATCTGGAACTGAATTGTCCAATTTGATGCTAAATAGGTTCCAGGGATAGGGCATCTACTGTTTCTATGGGCAATCTGCGCCAATGTTTCACCACGCTCATCATAAAAAATTTCCTTTTATCTAATCTGATATTAAGATATAAAGGTTTATATTATTTTTACAGCTGTTGCAGAAATTGCTTTAATGAAAGAATAACAGGTTGCTGAAAACTTGTATTCACTCATTTTACCAATATTTAAAATTGTAGAAGGTTCTGTCAGGAATCTTGGGCATCTTTGTTTAACTGAGTTGCTGAAAGTGTAGTATTTTGTTTCTGCAGAGTAAAACTGGTGTATACCTTCACTTGGGATTGTTTTGTAATCTGTTATTTCTTAGTGACAGCCATTGTCCTTGCCTTTGTAGTGTAGTGTCTGAGCTTCTTGCTGCTTTTTTATTACACAATCAGTTGCTTGTTACTGATTCTCTTTAAATAAGATTAAAGTCTTGCATTTGGGTTTTTTTTTAAAGGTAATAGGGGTAACTTAGTGAAAGATAGTGGTCATCCTCTGTTTGGAAAAATACAGGAAATTATCTGAGTATATTGTTGGAGTGTGTGTGTGTATATGTGTGTTCTGAGTATCTTGTTTGCGTGTGTGTGTATATGTGTATATACATATAAAACTTATCCGTATAGACTTGTTTTAGGAAGATCTTGGAATAACTGTGTCAAATAAGACCCAATTTACTTTTGTGTTTTAAAGTCAACAGGTTGTTTCCGTTGTGCAGTTAATAGCAGGTCTTTAGTTTTCAAGAACTGTGCCAACTATAATGTTGGGAGAATAAAACATATATGAAAATCACTGTTGATTTTTTGCTTTTAGGCACTTGAATATTTTATATTTGCTGACATACTGACAGCTTTAAATTCTCTTTCTTCTGTGTAAGTTTGTATATATATGCATATATATACACACATATATATTAAGGCAAATATTAAGGATGCTTTATTTCTCATCTATATTTCTGACTTTTTTTAACTCTGTAATGTAACAGTACGATTGTTTTGAAGCAAAACCCCTTACCAACTGCATAGTGGGTGCTGGAGGTGGAATAGTGGCAATAGTTTGCTTAGTGAGCTGTATTTAAACTTATCAGAAAAGAAATCTCCTCTATTGTAAATCACTTGATATGGGTAGGATTGTTGTTGAAAGAAATTGGCAAAACTAATTGGTGAATTAATTCCTTAATCTCTTGATAAGCTATCACCTTAGCAAAAGCTGATTTATTATTACCTCAAGACATCCAGTTGCATGGCTTTATCATCAGTTCTGTTACTTTATCTAATAAGTTATGGAAGGATGAAGTTGAAATCTTTGAGTTCACAGCACTTGTTTCTGTGAATTAACATAAGTGATTTTTCAGTATAGGAAAGTAGAACATAAGCATGTATTTAAAACTGAACATATGTTGGAATGCTTTCTCTTTCTAGGTCTTGGTTATTTGCTTATTACCACTTTTTGCTTTTTCTTTTTTTTTTTTTTCTCTTTGAATGTTGTTACTTTACTGAATTATCACAAGAACTGACATTTTCCTTTCCACATGGGTGCTGTTCAAAACAAGGTGCAGAGAAGTTAAAAAGGCTAGCTGAGACCCCCCACAAGCCGACATGGTTGCTTTAGTGTTCTCTCTTGTCCATATGGTAGAATGGAAAATGTGTTTAATGTCTAGTAATTAAGGAAGTCAAATGGAAAAAAAAATAAATCTAAAGGTACTTGTTACTTACTTAGTGTTTGCTAAACAAAGCAGCAAAGCTGTCATTCATCATTTTAAGATTAATTGCAAGTTGATGTGGTAATAATTTTGTTTCTACACAAAGCTTTAAATCACTGGCGTAATTAAAACAGGGCTGAATTTGAACAACAGATTTATATTAGTACCTTATTAAAATTAGTTTTAATTAATCATAAGAATTCAATGTATGTTGAGTCTATTATCTACTTTTTTTTCTATCTAAAAAAAATGCTGTCATATAATTCATACCCTAAATTTTTGTCTAATCAGAAATAGCCCTTTAGATTTTTCAAGAAAATTTGTATTGCTGCTGATGCTCAGTAACTTCAGAGAAGAAAACATTGGGAAAGATGCCAGTTCTACAGAGAAATTATTTTTATTATGTAGCAAGGAAAGTGGGAAACAAAGCATGTCACAAGACAATTGGAGAAGTTTTGTTACAAAAAAAATAAAGCTCAACACAAAGTAACCCTGGAGCACTGACCATGTACTACCGTGTTTGGTTTGTAGTTGTCAAACTGATGTAAACTGTGTTCATGTTGTTTGAGAACAGGCCTGTTTATAAGAAGCATGGAATCAACAAACCTACCTAAAAATTAGAATCAGGAAAAGAAAATAATTTTATCCAATTTCTGCTCTCCCCACTTAATATTTTTGCCATGTCTTGACTGTACCACATGGAATATTGCAAGGGTGTAATCAATAGCTTTTTACGGTACTAATGTGAAAACAAAAACTTGGAAATCTTAATCCCTTTTTTTCTTTAAGGACCACTACACCAGGAGAGACTAAACTTCTGGCTTCTGAAGTCTATGATATCCTTCAGTCTTCCAACATGTCAGACACGGACAATGTGAATGAGATGAACTATCGTCGGCGGAAAGCACAGTTTTTCCTCGGCAGCACAAATAAGCGTGCCAAGACGGTGGTTTTGCATATAGATGGCCTTGATGATTCGGTAAGGAAATCTTCAGAGTTTGTGTAAATAAGGCATGCTGTACTGGGATTTATTTTAACCCCAGAAACTCAGTCAGGTTCCTTGTGTGACATCATCAATTGTCAGCAATTTCTGCGAATTGTATTTTGAAGCATGAGATATGTATAAAATATTGCATAAATTGAGCTTACTCAGAATACCTTAAAAATGATGTTTTAAGACAGCTTTCGTGGTGGTTTTTCAAGAAAGAACAGAATAAACAAGGTGCCTTCAGCATTTTTCACTTAAGGATCTCTTGTGGTTGTGTGAGTGTGTTTATCTAAAAAAAGTTTCCTTTTACTTATGAGAGATTTCAGACACTAGGCTGTTTTTTTTAATTCCCAATTTAGAAATGCTGTATTTTCTTTGAGTTGGTTTTGCTGCATCGTCTCACTGTCTGTGAGATCTTTTCTACTGTAGTGACCAGAATGGCATTTGGATTAATGAGGTCTCACTGAGTCTTTATGTAATGTCAGAATAACTTCTACAGATTTATCTACCATACCCCTGTAGATAACACCCCAGGGCCATGTTTGCCTTTTTACGGCTGCCAAACAGCATGTAGGCTGTTTAAGCATGTTTTCCACAAGTGCCCTCCGGACTCTGTATCTTTCAGTTTTGTACCCATTTTAAATGATCAAACCTGATCCTTTGCTTTGTTGCTTTACGTTCTGCCAAGTAAGCATGTCCACGGGCCCAGTTTACCAACAGCATACCCGCTGTTCTGTTTTTGTAAGACCATAGTTAATTCCTTTAGAAATAACATGCTGCTCTAGCTCACTTTATACAAATATTTTTTACAGTTTTGGCCTTCCAGCACTTGCTCTATCTAGAAAGTCAGTGCTTTGTCAACACCATTGGCTTTTCTATGCTGTCCAATTTTTTAAATTCAGTCCCGTAAGTTATTTTTAAGCTTGTAGTTGATTTGTTTGTTCACAGGTATCTCGAAGCAAGAAATTTCATCCACTTCTACTTTGTGAGTTTAGATATTCTGCCTGTAGTCCAATTATATCTTAAAAGCATGTCTTTGTTTTCAGCAAATGGAACTTAGCAATATTTGTGAAGTTTGCTCTCTGCAATGCTTAAAGGTGTTATGAAAAACCATTGAGTATTTAGACAGTCATCACTAGACAGCAAAACTGCAGGTAGCTCACACCAGTATGTTTTCCTAGCTTGTTGTTAAAGGAAAATCTGGCTGTGCAGAGACTGAGAAGGCTGGTGTACATAGCTCTGTATTTCATCAGATGATTAAAGAAATGCTAAGAGGTGCTCACCAGAAGTTAAACATCCCCGTAATGCTGTTTTAAATGTAATGATAAGTTGGGATTGGGAGGGTGATAAGGCTTGTGAGCAAGAAAAGCCATTTAGTTTCATTCAATAGTTTATTCCTGGCTTAAGTAGCAGAGACTATTAGGTTGCGTGTATGAGTTTGAGAAAGCATAGTGAGTAAACACAGAGCTTTGGACATGATGTTCTCAGTCATTTACATTTGTAAATGGAAGCTGCTGTTAGGAATGGTTGCAGATCCTACAAATCTTGTGGATTTTGAAACCTCAAACAGTAGATATTGATTGTTTTAGGAAGAGAGGGGAAAGATAATTTTTTGTTTAATGTGGTGTCAGGTGTTTTAAGATCTACTAGTCAAATTTGGTGATAAAGGTAAAAAACAAGGCAGTAACTCAGGAGTTTGTGGCATGCCCCTCAGTCAGTTTTCTAGTCTGTACATTTTGGTAGTATTTGTAAGGGGCATGGTAATCAGGGTTTGGTGTATAAGGAATTAACCTAAATTTTGCCTGTGCCCATGTTTCAGGAGTACTATGCAGAAAGATGTTTAGTTGTGTATTGCTGGGGTTTGTGGCTACTTGTCGGTCAAATCTCTTCTGCAAAGTATGTCTGTGCAGCAAAGCTGGTGGCTGCCAAGCTACCAGCTTTTTAAAGAGTTTGTGTGGACCTTAATAAGTTTTGTCTTTTAAGAAATGATTCACTAGTTATCTGATCACTGAAAGCCTCATTTCAAATTAAACTGATGTGCCTGTGATTCACCTGGGATCTTAAAAGTAAAAAGCTGAATTCTGTCACAGAATTGCTACACACCCATGTATGAATATATTTTTTTAATGTTAAGAAGCTATGAAAAGGTTGCTTCTTGTGTCCAGAAGTAGGTTTCGGCTTTCACGTGTGTAAGGCAGCCTATCACATCAAATATTTCCTTTGTATAGCAAAGGTGGCCTATCTGATGAAGTTATTTTTTGGAAAACACCAAAATGTTAGCTATTTCAATACATAAACGAATGAATTGTTTCAATATATATGCTAAACTGCTAAAAAAACCCCAAAGTGCACCAGTTAGTTCTTCCTGAGGTTTAATTTGCTTGTTGTGCATACAGTCAATACTGAGTAGTGATTATTTAGTAACTAATGCAAATATACTTAGAAATAACTAATTATTTTTTTCCCTGCAAGGTTTTAAAAAGAGTTAACTATATAATTATTTTAAACCTGTGTAAAGGCTGTCAGTTTATTTCTGATACAGTCCATCTTTTTTATCCCCTTCTGTGCTAGCAGTCTCTCCAGGTAGACTTTAATTCTTTTTGTTGCAACCATCTTGTGCAAATATTAAAAGGGGAAAAAAATTGAACATTCTAAGGTAATGTAGCGGATGCAACTAGTATGGGTCAATGTAATGTTACAGCACAGTAGGTGGTGTCACTTGTTTTAAACATAGCACTCTGTGCATTATCAACCAAATATTTTCCCTTTAAAACAAGAACTAAGAGTTTGCTGTGCCATGATGTCTGTGAGCTGCCACAGATGAAGCAGCGGAAAGGTACAACAGCTGCTTTGATGCATTCAGTCAGTATGGAGCCAAGGTGTCTGATAAATAGCAACTTAAACACTAACTACTCATCAATGAGCACTTCAGTCAATCAGAACTTAACCAGAGGGGACTGTTTAGCTGATCACACAGAGAAAAACATTCTTTGCTTTTCAGCACTTTTCTCTAATTATTTACAGTTGATTCCATCCTTCTTTGACTTCTAAAGTGTAAGCAAATTTTTCTTTTGTGGCAAGAGTCTAATATTTGTGCACTAAAATGTAAGTCTTAGTTTTTCTGTTACTCAACCACATTTTTGTAACCATGTATCTTGAGACCTACAGGAACACCTTAACAATTAATTGTGAGCATTTTCACATGGTATGTTTTTTAGTTGTGGGACTTTTGTATATTTTTCAGTCTCGAAGGAATCTTTGTGAAGAAGCCTTGTTGAAAATTAAAGGTGTTATTAGTTTTACCTTTCAAATGGCTGTTCAAAGGTGTGTGGTCCGAATTCGCTCAGATTTAAAAGCAGAGGTAAGTGCTTTGTAACCCTCCAGATCCTCGCATTAATGCATTCTGTTGCACTGAGCTCTTGCTTTTTTTCTGGGTATTTGTAGGCTCTGGCAACAGCAATAGCGTCAACCAAAGTTATGAAGGCACAGCAAGTTGTGAAAAGTGAAAGTGGTGAGGAGGTAGGATCTGTATCTTTCTAAATACCAATTGTTACAGCTCAGCTGTATTTTACATATTGACACCTCTCTGCCCATAACATCTGATAGTAGGCAAAATTTTTTAAGTGTGAGTGCTACACATCCAGTACAAGGGGAATCAAGGATGTCCTATGTCAGAATATGAATCCATTGAACAGTTATACAGAAATTACTGTTCAGAAGAAGGACAGAAGTACTGTAATTGATTATCTCCATAATGATATGAAAAGGGTCACAGTAAATGTGGTGAGTTTTCTTGGTTGGAATTGCTGATGTACTTTTGTTTCACAACTATCCTAAAAGGTAGTCTGTATTTACTTGATACTTTCTTTATGTCCTTATTAAGCCAAAGCTTTTCTTGTGTATCTTCTAAGCGTAGTAGGTTCCATTTATGTTCTTGCTCTCTAGGGCAATAAGGAGGAGTCTCACAATGTGTATACCTGTCACCCTGAACATGAATATATTATTACTTTGATTCATTCTTTTAAGCTGCAACATTTGACATAATTTTATCTGTTGTTTTACCAGATGCTAGTTCCATTCCAAGATACTCCAGTGGAAGTAGAGCAGAACACAGACCTACCTGAGTATTTGCCAGAAGATGAGAGCCCTACTAAGGAGCAGGACAAAGCAGTGTCTCGTGTTGGGTCACACCCAGAAGGTGCAGCAAGCTGGCTCAGCACAGCAGCAAACTTTCTATCACGATCTTTCTATTGGTGACTTGTATTTGGTGTTGAAAGACTGTGTGAATGAACCAACAAGGGGGCCAGTTTTCCATTGGTTTGGTGAACTGCCAAGTGCAATTTTTGCAATAAATCATCACAAAAATTTTAGATTAAGCAAATGTATGCTGCATTTTACATTTTATTGGACATTTAGCCTGATAGGGCAGGGGTCAAAGGACAGAGGCTTCCAATCAAATTGTTCCTTCATTAGTTTTTCATGTAGATTTTATTGCTTCACTTTTTAAAAATGGGTCCACAGTTATATACCAAATGTTTATGCTATTCCTGTAGAGCTTTAAGTTAAGTTTGACTTCACGTGAAACACATGGTAGAGAGAGTCCATTCAACTTGTCTCAGGGCCTCTGTGAAAGAAAATTCTTAATAGCTCCAGTTGTACATTGAATGAAATGCCCTTTTCATTTCTACATCCCTTTGGACTAACATTGTTTTGTTCAATTTTCTAGATTTTGACTCCAGAGAAAAAATAGTCTGCCTCTTTTTTTTTTTTTTTTTTGGCTTTGTTTTTGCCAGCCGTGTTCACAGCATGAGCACGAGGATCCCCTTTTCCTGTTAAACTAGAATCACTACAGACTTGAAATGTGTAACCCTTTTATGTATATTGATTTTTTTCCCAGCCTGTCTTTAACCATTGGATTGCTTAAGATAAGAAAAAAGGGACTGAAATAACACAAATATGTATACATACATTGTACAGTAAATAAACTAGAACATATTTGTAACGATGGGTGTGACTGACTGATATATATATATACATATATATAACTAATAAATACCACTGACTGCTGTTTAGGCTAGCTGGGAAGACTAGCAGAAAAAGCTGTGGTCTAATGTAGTGATGACCCATTGCAGCTCTGCCTGCAGAGAATAGAGGAATGTAGACTATATTTGATTAAGAAATGGTGTTTACTGTTAGGAAATATTTAATGGTAACTAAAACTTTAAACTTGAAGTATAAAGCAGGACAGAATGCCTCTTTGCCACAGTGCCACACTTGTAAATTTTGACTCTTTTTTTTTGTTTGTTTGTTTTCCCTTAACAATCCCGATATGCAAGTACTGTTTCCTCCTAATGTCTTTCAGACTCCCATGAAAATACATCAGCTTGGCTTAAAAACATATGCAGACAATTGGCTTTGCCCTGTAACTTACAGACAGTATAAGTTTAAAGATGTCTTAGTAATTCCTGTGAGCAGAAGTGATAATAAAAGCAAAACTTCTGTAGGTAGAGAATAACATATATCTGAGCTATTAGTAAATACTGTGCGTGAGAGGATTCAATACACAGTGCTTGAAAGCTGCAATGCCCCTGCTTTGTTGCACCAGAGAAATACAGCTGAGAACTTTGAAACATGTTATAAACGTCGTTATACAGTGCTTTTTTGTGGTAATGTATTTCCTATAATATGAATCATATTTACCACTTGGAGACTCAAAAAAGAAATTTCATGCATCAAAGTTATTCTCCTGTGCTTATGCACAAGGAATAAATAAAAAAACCCCACAGGCTGTCATAGTACTACAGAAATGCTGAGAACATGATAATGTAAAATAATAATAATAATGCAGGTCAGCGTTCACCCACCCAGGTTAATTGTCATTCAAAGGAAATAAAAGAACAACAAAATCTTGTTGGCAGACTAGATGTCTCATTTTTTTTAATATATGTAGTTTATTTTTGATTCAGGTTTACACGCACAGATTGAAAATACAGGCTTTTCGGGGCATGTATTGCTTTAAATATGTAATGCTATTCATATTGCTGTCTAGAATGTTACAGTACCAAATGTGTTTGAAAAGTCCTCTGTTCTATAGCCATGAATGCAGAGTTTTGTTTTTCTGCATTAACATCTGTTTGCATTTGCATTACTGCACATCTATTTACTAAAAGACTACACCCTTTGGATATTAATGGTTCAATACCAGTAGGTATTACAGTTTGTTTGTGCATTCGGTCTGTAGGTGTGCTTTTATGACAGTATTGCAGCTCTTGTAGAACAGTTTAAGGCATCTGTAAAAGTTTTTGAAATACATTGTAAAATAATAAAGGATAATATAACTAAACAAAGCATGACTGGTGCCTTTTTAAATGTTTAAAGAAAATTTGGTGCCTTCTTAAATGTTCTGGCATTCTTTTAAGCTACTTGTGGTTTTAGAAGTGTATTCATCTTTAATTTGACAGAGAGGAATGCAGATGTCCAGTCATAGTGAGTCCTTTGCTGTATGTCACAACAGAGCTTTTGTATATGTGTAGAAGATGCTTACATTTCAAACAAAGGTTTTTGTGAAAAGTGGTAAGCAGATGATGCTTGAGGATGTTATCTCAAATTCATTCTTAAGGGGGTTTTTAGACATTAGCTTTTTTTTTTTTTTTAATGACTGATGCTAAGTAGGTCATGTTTCATTAGGGAAATTAAGAAAAATCAACACATCTGGAGAAATTTCTTTGATAAAATGGGGAGGGGGGAAGTCATAGCACAGACTCATTAATTTTATGCGTGTACTTTTTCAGAGGTCAGATGAAGAATAAGAAAACGCTTTTGCTCTGACCTAAGGATACAACAAAAAAAATTACTGCAAAATTAGAGGCTTCTAAAAAGAAGCTGAGCTGGGAGACATGGCACTGATACTGCCTTGCAAAGTTGCCAAGGAAGTCACTGCTTACATCATGGTGGAAGCTCCTGAATTGTCCTAGGGTTATCGCTGTGTACAGCATAATGGAATAATCACTACCATGTTTTGTCATAATAAGATTAAATGCTGATGGGATAGGTAGAGGCAAAATTGAGGTTCATAGCTGTGCCTATGTGAGCAGCTGTCAAAGCACTGTAAGCATTCTGCAGTGCAGTGAAATACATTATACTCTGGCTTTCCCACTCCAAATCACCTATGGCTTATTCTGTACAAAAATAGCTGATGTGACTGAGTTTTGCCACAGGCTGTGTAAGCTGGTGAGGGGGGTACTGTGTGGGGCTAATTTAGAAGAAAACATTGACTACCTAGGCAGATGCAAACTGGCAGGTGTGAAGTACTCCTGTAACTGCCTGCAACGTTAAATAAAATGTGGGTGTGCCTTTTTGCCTCTGACAACGTTCTAGCTGTCAACAGAGTTTAAAAACACACCTAATAAAAATTAGCAGCACCACTCCTTCCCATATTCCTTTGGCAGAAGGTTGGATCATATAGTCTTTCCTGTTTCTTCGTCTGTACCTAATTGTTCTGAGTTCCTAAAACGTTAACAACCCCTGTCTGTTAAGATTAAGGGTTGAAAACAGAGAGAGATGAGAATAATATCTCAACCCATCTCTGATGCTGATTGTAATTCTTCAGGAAAAGTTGAAAGCACATGATTTGGCAAAAGGAAGTGAGTGGAGGGGTCACTGGAGACTTCTTCAGTGAGGTACAGCATCTAATTAGCCCCAGGCATGAATGCCTGTTGAGATTCCTGCTCTAAAGTTTAGTATAAAGCTATTAGGAAAAGAAATTGCCCTATTTGTAGTTTACAGAGGGCAGGCAATGGTCTTTGTTTAGCCTGTATTGCAGGTTTTGAATAGAGTTGAAAAAAGCTGATATTGCAGTACTTTGCATGTATATGGATAAACACATGGAGAGCTAGGTCTAACTGTAAGCTGACACGTGTGCCACATCAGAATGAAGCTATTTTAAAGTTTCTTCAAGTTACTGTTCATTTATGTGCATGTTGCACTATGCAAGTGACTGCAAGAGTTAGAGCTTCCTCTGTGGAATAAATTAAGATTCCTTAAAGCAGCTAAAGTCTCAAGATACAAACACATCTCAGCGGAGATGCACACTTTTAACAGATTTTTGTGGCAGTTGTCATAGTATAAGTTGTTTATTATGTTAGGATCTGAAGGCTGCTATCTGGATCAAGTTCCCAGCAGCTCTCTCTCTTTGTGGCTACCAAGATACAGAACTTAGTTGCTAAATAATTTCTGCACTGTTTAATACTTGCCCAGTGGCTACAGTTCAGGTTGATCAGCCGGTGCTGCTTGTGCTACTCTGACTTGTTTCTAAGGAGCAGAATAAAATCACAAGCGAAACCAAACTTTTTATGTCAGAAGCACTTCTGTGCCAGCAGTGCATGGCAATATGTCTGACTGGCATAAAAAAGGTCTTTCAAGTAGCAGTTATAGAAGTCTGAATACCACAAACGCACCATATGACAGGAGTGTTGTTTTAATTTCCTGTCAGAGCACCGAGTTAAGTTTGAATACAAAAAGTGAGGGGGTACTGTTTGAGGTAATACTTTGCTGTTTCAAACCTCTTCTCTTTGAGGTCCTTCAGGGTCATGGCACACTAACCCACGGGTGCAGGGAGTTGCTGTGTCAGCTTCTCCGTGGGAGCTGCCCCTCTGGATGTTTGCTGGTGGAAGGGGAGGGTGAGATCCCTCGTGAGCCCATGGCGAACAAGCAGGGAGCAGCTGGCACACTGTTCACACCTAAGATCCCACAGACACGTGAACATACATAACACACAAAAAAAGAGTCTTTAAAAAAGGGTTTTTCTCCTGGCCTCATTTTACAGACTGCACAACAGAATCTGTTTACCCAAATTGCTCAGGAATCCTGGGAAGTGCAAAATTTTGTGAGCTGTCTCTGATTCTTAGTTCATGCTTCACTTCATAAATAAACTGAAACGCTTTCCATTTTAAGACAGACCTTTGCACTGTGAACTTCTCTGGGCTGGAGTAGGAAAGCCAAACCTGTCACAAACAACTTTCCTTATTGAGTTATATGTTTGCTGCATCAGGATGTTGAAAGGCATGGTCAAAAGCCAATTTTCATTTCAAAATAGTCCTTACTGATTCATTGAAGTTCTAGGCAGCAAAGAACTTTTGGTAACAAATACCCTTTTGAATTTTATAAAAAAAAATCAGCTATCTTTGCATATGTTATATTTCAAAAGCTTTGCATAACGTGGTCTATTTCAGCAGTGCTGCCTGCATAAGGGGCCCAAGGCATCTGCTGCTTTCACTGAAGTTAAACACCACCCTGACCGTGGTATTTGTGCTCTTTCCAGCAATCAATGTTGTTAGTGGGTTTTAATCTTTAACATTTCTCTGAGGAGGTGTTGTCTCCTTTCTAGACTCCCCATATACACAGTATTATATATCTTATATAAATGTGGCATTTCTTTTTAATTACTTGTCAAGAGCATATTTGGTTAAACTCCCTTCATACCCTTGTGTATAGCACAGGTGGAAAGTGATAGGACACCAAAGTGTCTCTTTTGTGGTGTGACCTTTTGGCCATGCTTCTTTCACTGGGCAAGTATCCATGGTGTATTTTTTGTATTTAACTTTAAAGAGTAGATAGATGATCCAGCACAGGAAGTCCTTTTTTTGGGAAGGCTTGGAGGGAGTGGAAGGAAGCTGGAAGGCAATTCACAGGCAAAGAGACTTTTCATCCACAAAAGGCTGCTTCTCCTGGCCAGAGGAGCAGTGCTAATTTAGCTTTACCTGAGACTGTCTAAAGGTGAGGATTTAATTTGCATTACTGCAAGATTAATTTTTTTTTCTGAATAAAAACTTAAACTGCCATAATGGATTTTTGATTGTAAATCCCTGTGTTATTCATAGGGAAGTCCCACATTCAATATTGACAATGCCATTCAGGTTCATAATCTTGGTATAAAACTAGAAGCTTATACGTTGTCCTTGGATTTCATGGCTTTACGTCCTTTGCTACAAGTATGTGCTGTAATGTTTTAGCAAATAACCATTATTGTTTATACACTGTAATTCAGTGGGATGTAGTAAATGGCATATTTTAAGGAGTCTATTTCTTTGCATATAAAATACCTGTAAAGCTTACTGAAGGTGAAGAGTGGCTACTACTTAGCTCTCAGTTGTTGGCTACATTACTGAAACAATGAAGATATATCACCCACTATAATAGGGAAATAGCAGCCATTTAACATAGGTGAGCATTAACTCTGTCATTTAGGCTGCTGAAGCAATCATATTGTTACAGTCAATGTAGCTGCTTTTGTTTCTCCATATGTGTAGATGTTCTGGTGTATAAAATGCATTGCTGTTTGTAACAGTAAATTACATGTGCTTGAAGGATACTCCTGCTGTTTAAATGAAGTTATATCCAAACCTTTCAACAGGCTAAGCAAATATAAAATAAATAATGACTGGATTTTGAAACCTTTTTCACTGTTATAGCTTCAACGATGAAAATTCTCTGCCGTTCTGCAAAATTTTGTTCTAAGAGAAAAAAGTAAATCGTTTTTTTGTATATAAGCCTTTACTGTGAAAACAGCTTCTTGAAACATAATTTCACAGTGATTATTATCAAATAGGTGCATGTTACCCTCTTCAAAGCTAGGAACCTGTAAATGAAAGCTGTCAATTGCTAGTTCTTTACCTGAGATGTCTCAGAATTCACACCTTCTCTAATATTATGTTTGTGGCTCGTACTTGTGTGGCTGGCTAAAGAAGTTAAGAATGCCACATTGTGCTGTTTTTCTTCTTCCTTCCACACACCAACCCCATTATAATGAACCTGATGCAGGTAAAGCTAAATAGTCAGTTTCAGTTCAGTGAATCAAGGGTCTATGGTTTTATTATGAAATCACAAAAAGGAAATGGTAGTTATTAGGGTAAAGCACCAAAAATAGCTTTAGAAATTTTAAAAATTGTAATGGTTCTAAATTTTAAAAAATACTCTATTGGGACACTATTCCTAATATATATGTGGGGAAGCACGATGCAGACCTGTCTGTAGAATGGGTGGATATCTGGTTAACTACAGTGAGAGCTACGCCTGACTATCATTTGTGAAGACCCTGAATGTGTGAGAGTTTCCTGCATCGTTTAAATTAATGGGGTAGGAAGAAGAAAAGGAAAAAACCGAATACCACAAAATGAAATGAAAGCTTCAATGTAGCCCAGCCCTTCCTGGTCCTTTTCTGTCCCTCATCCCAACACCACTAGGCTGCAGCAGGGTCTGTAAACAGAGATGTGGGGAGGAGCAGACCCTTTGCTCATGTGAGACTAGCACTAAGTGGAAAAAGTTGTTATTCCCATTATCTCTGAGGTACTTCAATTTTCCAGCCGTGGTAGCTCATAAAGATCCAAATTCTGAAAATGAGCTTCTATCTTTAGAAACCGCTTTTTGACCAGCCAACATGCTCTAGGACCAGAGTTTCTTCTGGAAGGTCAATGTCATACTCTTTTGGCTAAACAGCAGTACAGTGGTTTGTGTGTCTGGCTTGCTGGACAGTCAGCCACCATCGAGAAAGAGAGAGAGGGTAGTCTTTAAATAAATTCTCCTTTTGGACAGCTGTAAGGATACGTAAGTTTAGCCTTCGTCTATGTGCTGTGTGCCTTCCTCTAAAGAGATGTGTGTGTACTTAAATGCCATTCCTTCCTTCAGGATAGGAACACCCAAACCCAAAATGCCTCACTGAATCCTGAACCCTGAGCCAGCTCTCAGCTGCTGAATGATGGGTTTGGGATCATCTAAATGGATGATAAGACCAAACTTACAATATCTGGTCCCAGTAACTACAGCCCATCTCGAATACCCACCTACTCCTAGAATGAAACGGCAGCTGGCATCAGCTACTCAACCAATCCAATTTACTTTCAATCACACCATTACTACAACCTCCCTCCTCCATCTGTGTAAACATATGTCTTTGTTAAACACCACCATTTGTACAGGATAAAAATTGTCAATGCTGACAAAAATGCCCCCACATAATGCTGTTGTGATTGCAATGTTGTCCTTAAGCTGATTTTAAAGAAGTCTGTGAGCTGATCAACATCTTCCACTGCTATCAGTGGGAAACTTTCTTTGATAGGAATAAATAATGTAAAAATGTTTTTATTTCATCCGTGGGAGATGTGATATCACTTTCCTAAGACAAAGCTCTTATAAGCCACTTATTAATTATCAGCAGCAGTTTGCAGTGCTACAGTAATACCCCAAAGCAATGGCTGTTCCAGAAATAGTTTTTTCTAATAATAGTGTCTTGGCAGGAACATACTTCCTTCATAGTTTTTTGAGGCTGGCCCTTAAATCTGGCAGGCAAAAGTTACAAATCTGAAGAAAGTTACTGGTGATTGCTCCTTGCACCAGCTTTTAAGAAATGACCAGTACTGGCCTCTATAAAGGAGATTTTCCTTTTTCCTATAGCAAAGTGCAGTACTACTAGGACTGTCCTACAAGGTAACTGAATTCCAGCATAACCTCCACTCCCTTAACTTGAGAATTATGAAATAATATAAAGTGGATGAGGGTATCTGTTTACACAAAGAAAGTTGCTGTGTGAGGCATCAAAGGGCAAAGCTAAGAATCAAATTTGTCCCCTGCCAAGAGGAAAGCTGTTCAGCAAACTGGACATCCACCAAAATTGTGCAGTGCTTTTTGCTGCACAATCCATCCTGCAAAATGCTGGCTTGATCAGCATGAAACAGGGAAATTGCTTTGGGTTCTATGACCTGAGCTTCTTACTCTTCAGGACTTTAACTCCAGATACTTAAAACTAACAGTTCCCTACATAGAAAAAAAAATAAGTCCAAGGATGTCGGGAGTCCCAGTCTTGGTGCATCTATCAGCAAAGTGTGAGATCCTTAAGCAAATAAGTATTTTTCTTTTGTACAAACCTTTTAGTGTACACTTTGTTCCTTGCTTTTGCTCTTATTATAATATTCCTGTAGTCATCATCATTGTAGTCTTTCATCCATTCAGTCCTTATAATACTAAATATGGAAATGTAGTTCCCACAAGAAACTGGACTTAAATTTCCTGAGGATTCAAACCCATTAATTTTGTTTCTTGCTTGTTTTATCATCCTGTTTGGGTGTGCTAGAGTGCAGTTCCATGTTTTTTTCCTTTCGTTTCTGCAGCTGTGAGGATTAGGGATGCTTGTCTTTTAATGAAAATTGAGACTTTGTAGAATTGCTTTTCTTACAAATTAGGGCCTTGCATCAGAAAAACAAAACAAACCAAAAAGTTAAAACAGTTTTCCACCCTTCTTACTTTGCTAATTCCCCATTGACCACAGCTTCGTTGTGCTGTTTCATGCAACCTATTCCTGTTTCCCTGGCTTGGTGGTTTTGAAGCATTCCGTTTTCTGGATTGCTTGTTTTGCTTTGTTTTCTTTTGCCTGCTTTGCTTGCCATAACTCTGCATCTCACTTTTCAACCAAACAGAGCTGGATAACAGGGCAGAGACTTTCTGCTCCTTTGGGATTTGCTAAAGTGAAGTATATGAATCAAGTTGGAGAGACTTGACTGGGCAGCACTGGTCCAAGATACGAGGGCGCTGTTAGTAAATCTCACCCCAGACATAGGAAATCACAGAAATTGTCTCTGGGATGTGAAGATTATGAAGAGAAGCTGTATCACCTCCCCTCTTGGATGATTCTTGTATAAATGAAAATGTGGGATATCAGGAACTTGTTTATTCTCTGTTTGTAAGTACTGGTCTCTCCTCCTTCAGGGGCCTGGGTGGCTGTTTGTGCAACCCCCTAGCACAGGCAGGAGGGACTCCTGGACTTCTACTACCACCAGTTCAGGTATTCTTGGTAGCTGCTGGTCTGGCCTTATTCCTCAAGCTGCTACTTAGTGATTGATGACTGTGTAAATATTATGAAAGTTCTAAAGAGGCACTTTCTAAAGGGCACTTCTGATGCAAAGGGAAAGCTCTCCTCACCTCCTCCTCTTCCAGCCTCTGGATCAGCAGTGCTGGCTTGGCTGATGCTCCATCTCCTCAACCACGCTAAGCCTGCTGTGTGAAGGGGCAATGGGAAAGCGGGGCTGGCTGACTCCCCACATCTACAGATGCTTGCAGCAGCACCTAGAGTTAACTGAGCCTTTAGAGTCCTGAAGTCCTGAAAGGACTGAATGACCACACAGTGGACTCCTGCTGCATGGTCTCCTGCTGGACGGGAAGAGACTTTAGGAAGAAACTCCACTTGTATTGTGTCTCAGGTGTTTGCACATCTTTTGGCTGCTGCTGCCTGTGCCCATAACCATTACTTGTGGGCTCGTGTCAAACACTAGAGTTGTATCCTGGGCCTCGGCAATGCCACTGAGGGCTGCTCCCCTTGGCTGGCAGCTGTTACTGCCACCTCTGAGAAGATGTTTTGTCATCCTTTTGAAACCCCTTCTGCACATTCAGCAAGATAGAAAGCTAATAAGTCACAGAATCACAGGTTGGAAAAGACCTCTGAGCTCACCGAGTCCAATCTGTGACTGAACACGACCTTGTCAAATAGACCATGGCAAAGCGCCACGTCCAGTCTTTCCTTAAACACCTCCAGGGATGGTGACTCCACCACCTCCCGGGGCAGCCCATTCCCAGTATTTTATCACTCTTTCCCTGGAGAATTTCTTCCTAATGTGTAACCAGAAGTGCAGCTTAAGACTGTGACCTCTCGTGCCCTCCACCTGCCTGCGAGAAGAGGCCGAACCCCTCCGGGTAGAGCTTTCTTCCAGGGAGCTGCAGAGAGCAGTAAGGTCACTCCTGAGCCTCCTTTTCCCTAGGCTAAACACTCCCAGCTCCCTCAGCCGCTCCTCATCGGACTTGTGAGTCCAACGAGCTCCGGACCCTTCCGCAGCTCCGTTGGTGTCCTCTGGCCCCGCTCCAGCGCCCCGGTGTCCCGGTGTCCTTCCCGAACCGTGGGTCCCGTCGGTGCCGGTACCTGTTGCGGTTCGGCGGGCGGTGCCGGGCGCGGCGGGTGCGCAGCGGGGCGGCAGCACTAGATGGCAGCATGGACGTGCCGATGGCCGGGAGGAACGGGAACGGGAATGGGGAACGGGGGAGGGAGGGAGGGAGGGAGGGAGACAGGGAGCGAGAGAGCGGGCGGCCCGCCGGGGGATGCTGGCACCGCAGCTCCCGGAGCCTTCCCGCCTGGGGTGCGAGGATCAAGGTGTCTTCCCGTCTTTGACTCCTTTGGTTTTTGTTTGTCTGTTTCTTTAAAGTGCATTCTTTCACTTTTCTGCCGAACTTTATGTGGTTTTCCTAGATGGAGCATTACACTTTCTTTGTTCTCATATGGATCTCACGCTTACGTTTCTTCAATTTTTTAGTTTGTTTTGTTTTGTTTTGCTTTGTTTTGTTTTGTTTTGTTTTGCCTTTTTTAGAAAAACTCCTGGAAGTGAGTTTTGTCTCTCAATAAAGACCACTTTATTTTTTTTACAATTTTATTTTTTTACAATTATTTATTACAATTAATTTATTCATAACTGCATATAAAGCGCTACAGACGATCTTAATGACCCATGAAATGGAATGGATAGTGGGTTTTGTATGTCTGTGTGTAAATATCTGCAGATTTATGCTCTGTGTACCACCTGCTTGAGTGACAGAAGTCCTGAGCTGATCTACCTGACAGTAGTGCAAGCACAGAATAACTTAATCCTAGTTTTATCCCAAATGTAACACAAATCAGAATTCAGCCCAGGTTCTTTGCAAATAAATGCCCCCTTCTAGGTCATGCTCTGGTTCCACAGCAGGGGATGTTCCTTTGGTTTCAACCTCCAGATCCATGTCTGAGCCAGGCCCCAGGTATTGCCAAGGAGTTTGTAGGTTTGTAGGTTTAGTTTGCACCAAGAGTCACAGAGGCTAATGGTTGGCTCTCAGAGCTGCCCAGCACATGGCTAAGGCTGCTGTAACATGTTTTCACTCAGTGCCCCATCACTGTCATTGCTTCTGGCTGACTTTAAAATACAGGAACGTGAGCAGTACTCCTCTTCTTCATCTATTCTGGTGTTTTGCATGGTGATACATATTGGAAGAAGGTCCATCTAAATGAGGAATTAGTGAGAAGCACAAAAAAGTGTTTCATGGAAGTGGCTAAGGTTTTGTCTGTGTGTGTTTATTTCTCTTTTGGACTGTGTTGTGCCTCATTCAGCACTGTGGGCAGGGATAGCAGCCTGGCTCCTCTCTTCCTAGAGAGAGATGATTCCCCTGTAACAATGGTGCTGGCTCCACAAGAGCCTCCTGGCTGCTGTGGCTGTGGGGTTGGTCCATGGGTGTGTGGAAGGTTGAATGAGGCAAAGGAGAGGTCTGCACCCTTTAGCTATGCTGATATACATGAAGTTAGGCCCAGGTTAATGCAGCCAAAATCTGGGCTCCAAGTTTCTTCTTTAGAAAGTGATGCCCTTCCACTCTGTTTAGCTTAGCTTCTAAAAAATAGAAGAATTAACTGTGAACTTAGAGGAAACTAGTGCCACTGTTATGGAGACAATCAATGCAGAAGGGGCACAAAAAGGCATTTTAATTCAGAACCTAGAAGATCTTTTTCACAATGCCTTGTATGCACTTTATTCCAAAAGACAGAAAGCAGAAACAAGGATTTTTTCCTGTTATAGGCCTTATTTAAAATGTATTTCTGGAAGATCAGTTGACTTGGTGGATATGGATGCTTATATGTGTAGGAGAGAGAAATGTTGTGCGTATTCGTTCAAAAGGCTCTTCTTGTTACCTGAATGTTTCTGAATAGACAACAGTCTGTTTATAGACTTCCTCCTGCCACCCACATATTCATTACCATACCCTATGTTATATACAAGTAAAATGTCATAAAATTGCTGCAGGTGCAAAGGCTTTGATATTCTAGCAGTGTGTAATACACAGAACACATGGTCATGGTTATTTTCCTCATGGGACCTTCCTAATAGAAGTCAGCTTGGTCTGTGGCCAAGCTGCTGACCAGGACGACCTGCCCACAGAAATTTCAGGAATAGCTTTGTGTTATGGTCCTATCTGACCTTGTGTCAGGCTCTGGTTGTAAGTGCAGCTGAAGATGTTGGTGTAAAGTCTATTGATGTTTGTGTCGTGATTAAATTCCTTTCTCATGTCTCTAGGATACTTCCTTGAAAAGAGTCTGACATATTAGTAGAACAGACTGCTTAAAACTAGGAGTCCCATCAGTGAAATAAAAAATTGGGATTGAATAATGCCATTTAAAAGTGGATGATGATATCAGTATTCCATAAAGAGAACCAGTAAATGAAAGTTGTGGGTGTTACTGACTATGCTATCAAATATTTTCATACCAATTAAAATGTAGTGCCACTAGAGATGTTTTCTTCATAATATGAGACAGAAGTACAAATACTGACTCAGAGAATGACAGTGGGGAAATGAGCTTGTGCCACAACAGATGTATAACAGGAGAGAGGCACATATAGCAGAGTGATTCAGAAAAAAAAAGGCACAGGATTGCTTGTTATAGAAAGGACAGAATTCGAGGTTTCTGTTGTGGGGACAGAAAAGAAAACTTCTCTTGGCAGTCAGTCAGAAATGAGAATTCACTCTAGGCCTTTAGAAATGTTCCAAATGTCTAGGCCTCATGGCAAGCCTAGATGATTCTGATCCCATGACTTAGGCTGAGTGCAAAACTTGTGGGATTTCATCTTTTCATAGTAAGTCAAATATAGTTGTTATACGAAAACCTCCCTATTTACTATGGGGTATTTTGTCCAAACTGAGGCTCGCCATTTGAAGCTCAAGACTTGGAAAGTCTCCTGTGACTTTTGTTCATGCAGTATGGACATAATCAAAAGGAAATTTGGGGGCTCTGAATTCAATTTGGCTTCAATTGGACATGTTTTGAAGGTGCACTCATAGGGGAAAAAATGTGTTCATGTCAGTCTCTGTGTTGTCCTCTTCACAGTGTACATTCAACAGTTCAGTGCACAAAGACTATTAGTTCTTTGTTTTACCTCTTTCTGTCTTACCAGTAAGATGAAGAAGCAACAGTGGGAACTGGAAACAGGAACAAGCTATTGAAGAGAGGTGTTTTGTGAATCCAGAAGCAAAATGAGCATGCTTTCATTAATATTTTAGCAAAACTAGATTCTTTCCCCAATTAAAAAAGTGCTATAAAATATCATAGATCCAACATCTGCTGGATCTTCATTAGTTTAATTGTTACAGATTTCATTAAATTTTAGAGGCAACACTTAAAACTGAAGTAAAGAGGGTGCTTTTTCTACAAATACCTTTGTGCAATAGAAACTTGTGCCCATTTCCTGATGATATTTGTGATACTACTTTAGGATTAACTCTTATTGCTTCTTCTGTGTCCAGGCAGAAGAGTACTTTGTTGTGGACAGTGATTTTTGGTTGGTGATCCCAGGGCTACGTTCTCTGCTGTACCTATGTGGCTTAGAGAAGTCATCCAATGTTTCACCCTTTAGCTCTAAGCTGGGCAAATGAAGGCATCAGGTTTTGCCCCAGGGTGGTTAATGACAGTGTTCCAGACTGGATGTAGCTGCAGAGGGAGTTGGATGTTCTGTGCCATCTCAGCTGAGGTACACACACCAAACAGGGAAACATCGGTTGGAGGGAAAAGCCCCTTACAGCAGTGATCCCATTAAGACCACACATACTAAAATGAACACATACTTGTACAGCTATGCAGATCCTGTATCAATTCCTCAGACTTGTGCCTGAGGATTTGTTAAAGGCTAATCTACAACTTTTTTTTTTGTTTCTTCCTTAAATCCCTGCTAATTGGATCAGACCAGTCTTAATCTTTTTCTTTCCAGTTGACCCTTGAGATGATTAGACACACTAGATACTTCCAGAGACTAATCTTTTTAAGAGACTGCGACACTAGTGACCTCCATAGGAAATATCTCTCCCTTTGTTATCCTAAATGGCTATTTAGTGTCTAACAGGGACAAGCAAATGATGATCTTGGCACTGGGGAACATGAATTCCATTGGTGTGACTGTGCATCCTTCATGTTGTGAGCAGAGGAAAAGGAGGATGATCACACAGCTCTTCAGTCAGACATGTAACAGCCTCTCCCTCCTTTTTTATCACTCATGTCTTCCTTGCACCAAAAGTTCCAGAAATAGTGTTTTTAAGGTTTTTATTCTTCTGAGTTAAGCTAAAAAAGATGGGCTGAGATCTGGAAATCCAGACCAAATCATGGTGCCATGAGAAGTCAGGGGAAAGGGAGATGAGTAGCGACCACTGGTTGGTGAAGGAGGTAAAGTCAGTGGATCAGGATACCTCAAACAGTGTTAAAGATGACAAGATGATGTGAAGTATCTGTCAAATCCCACCATTACTAAGTTCAGGAGTGCTTGGTTAACTTAATGTACAGTTAGCTGCAACTTGAAGAAAGGGTGGGGGGGGCATTAGTTGCTGTCAATTCTCTCTAGACACGCTTAATTTCACTATCAGGATCAACTATTTTGTTGTGGTTTCGTCTTACTTAGAATAGCCTGTGAGGTTAAAGGATGCTACTTATCAAAGTAAATACATGGAAAAGAATATCAAACATTGCCAAAAATAGGGCCAGGAAGTTCAGCCTTATGGAGCTGTGCAGTAATGGTATACAAAGAAATGTCAGAAAAGACAAAAGGTGGTGCTTTAACGCATTTCTGTTCAGCACACCACAGTCGGACTGCATATCTGCAACCATTTAAATATACAAACACCTTAAAATAATGTGGAGTCAAAAGAAACTTAAACTGACCTTTGCACTTGGGAGACTAGGAGATGCCTGAAATGGAGGATGGGATATTACCATACAATTATTACTTCTTTTGCTAACTTTTTGCCTGGATGAAAGAGATTCTCAGAATACCAGAGTCTCATTAACTGCTTGCTGATAAGCTGTCTGACTGCTTGCTTCTCATTCGGCTGGGAGACAATTCGTTTCCCACTGCTTGGCTTGAAATGCTGAACAGTTGAGCTTATTAATTTTTATCAATATACCACCAGTGGCCTGGAGACCCTTTCTCTCAATACCTTCTCTTTTTGGAGTCTTGACAAATGCTGCTGCTCTGGCTTGCACAGCCATACATCACAGGGTCAGAGGTTTTGGGCTCACATAGGGACAGGATTTTAATAAACACAGTAAGCAACGCTAGGCTGTCAGTAGGTGGTGTGCCAGCATGGAGTTGGGTAAGGAAGAACACAAGCGAAACCCTTTAGGTTTAGACTCTTCATTACCCTTTGCAAAAGCAGAAATAGAACCAACATCCTGGTTGACAAGCTAGACCATGGAAATAAGTTATATGCACGTGCACGTGTGATTCCTAGTGTAGTAATGCAGACCCGATCTGCAGAGTAAAGGCTTTCATACAGCACACACAGATCCCATAGCCGTGCCTCTAATAGGTAGAGTGTTGGACCACTTGGTTGAAGAGTCCTGTGCATGTGTCATAATCACATAAGTTAAATTCAGCTAGCTGCTTGTAGAGCTGTCAGCCTGAATGCTCTTGAAATTAAGCTTTCACAGTTTGCCATCTGGGTCCTGTATGAAGGCAAAAATGTTTCCCATCTCTAGTACCATGTATTAAGAGACAAAAATTGAAGTTTTCTATACACCTGCCAAGCCCACATCTTGGTACCAATTATGGTCGAGAGTTTTCTTGGAAAAACATCCATATTAAAAAAATGAATCTTTTTTGATAGTGTACTGGATGCATTTAGTTTAGAAGTTTATGTTTTGTGTGACTGGAATTGCACGCTTGCCTTCATAACCATAGTCAAGGCTTGATCTCTTTACTCAGTCCTCATTCAGGCAAGAACCTCACTCACCTAAGTGTTCTGAAGCATCTGGTAACTGTCCTACTCAGCCCTGGTGAGGCACATCTGGAGTGCTGTGTCCAGTTCTGGGCCCCTCTGTACAAAAGAAACACAGAGCTTCTGGAGCAGGTCCAGTGAAGGGCTACAAAGATGAGTAAAAGTTTGGAGCATGTCTCTTATGAGGAAAGGCTGAGGGGGCTGGGCCTGTTCATCCATGGGAAGAGACAATGAGAGAGCTCCTCATTGTATACAGTGATGGAATGGGGCATGTCCAGAGGATGGATCCAGGTTCTTGATGGTGCCAAGCAATTAGGAAAAGAAGCAATGGGCAAAAACTGATGCACAGAAAGTTCCATTGGAATATTGGGAACCTCTTTACTATGCAGGTGACTGTGCACTGGAACAAAAAGTTGTGGAGTTTCCCTCACTGCACATATTCAAGAACCATCTGGATGTANTCCATGGGAAGAGACAATGAGAGAGCTCCTCATTGTATACAGTGATGGAATGGGGCATGTCCAGAGGATGGATCCAGGTTCTTGATGGTGCCAAGCAATTAGGAAAAGAAGCAATGGGCAAAAACTGATGCACAGAAAGTTCCATTGGAATATTGGGAACCTCTTTACTATGCAGGTGACTGTGCACTGGAACAAAAAAGTTGTGGAGTTTCCCTCACTGCACATATTCAAGAACCATCTGGATGTAATCCTAACCCTGCCTGAGCAGGGAGGTTGGACCAGATGACCCACTGTGGTCTCGTCCAATCTGACCCATTCTGTGGTTCTGTGATTCAGTATTTAACCCTCCAATCATCAGGATGCATTTGTTGATGAAATTTAATTCAGGATGGCTTGGCCCATAGTGGTGATTTTAAATGAGCTTAAGAACAATGTAAGGTGACTTCTATGAGTTTTTGATACTGATGATTTGCATCTACTAAATATAATAGCATTTTTAAAGACATGAGATGGTTGGCAAGTGTTTTGTTCAAATTGTAACTGCTCTTCTGCACGAGTCTCTATTTCCATCTACAGGTGAACTGTAGTCCTGTGCTTGTTTTGATTGTGTGACCAGCATTAACTTTTTGAGGTTGCTGGGAGATAAGGTCTCTTCACATCCCTAAGGTGAAGAGGAAGGAGGTGGCTGCAATGGAGCATGGCACAGCACTATGCAATCCTGTTGATAACTGCGTGCCTAGATGAAAGAAATTATCAGAATATTAGTGTGTCACAACTACACAACTACAAAAGGTAGCTAGATAGGAGGGTGAATATAGTCACTGGAAAGCATTAGAGTAATAAATTTATTTTCCTAAGTTAGAAATATAGATTTAGCTCTGAAGGGTGAGCTGAAGTGTGTGTTTTGCTTCACTACAAGCTATCCTAGTCCCTCCTTGCAGACCTTGCAAGCTGGAAGTCCCATAGCCTTAGTATAGATAGGTGGGAACCAGATAAATGAATGGATGGTTAAAGACACGCTGAAGTCCTGATTTTGGCTGTGAAGTTTATGTAGAAGTTACTTTTCTGGGTGCCAGTACACAGCACTGACACTTCTCTTTCTCTAACAGTGGTGCCATGTCCTCTGCATGACATCAGGGCCCTTCTAAAGGCTCATATCCCCCTGTTTCAAGCAAGTGTCTAAAGATACTGAAACCATTGCTGGGGTGTAGAGGATTTTGTGATTGTGTATTGGAGATATTTTGATAATTCTGCAAAGGACCTCTCATTTGTAGTTAGTGAGTTTTTTTGTTTTATTTTAGGGTCTTTTAATTTGTATAGTTTTTAAAATTGTATCTTGATATTGTATACCTGAACCATAGCCCTAATAAAATAATTGGTAAAATCAGCGACTGTAATTTCAGAACAGCTACAGCTCTAGAGGTCTCTAACACATCAGTGATGGTTCTTACAGATATATTTGCATCTGGGGGAGATGCATAAGTATTTAGTTGCACATTTGTGTCTTTGCTGGTGACAGCATATTAATAAACACTTGTCTGTTTATGAACAGAATCCTGTTTTAAATATAAAAGGGAGAAAAAGCAACCAAGGCTTAAGTGCTTAAACTTTCTGTGCTTAGCAGCAAAGAAACATAATCAGAAAAAGGAATCAGCTTGTGAATGAGTCCTTAATTTAAAAATAAGGCAACATCATTGCATAATAATATTTTTAATTATTTGACTAATTATTGACTAATTGACCATAATATGTGAAGACGGTGCTAACAAATCATGGCTTTGGGAAATGCTTACTTTCAGGATCAGTATAACATGTATTTGCACAAACAGTAATGCCAAATTGAAACATCTAGACTGCCTCAAAGCTGGATGTAGTTGGTAAAAATAGGAAGTGAATCTCAGCTGGTTTCTTTAGTTCTTCCTTCTGCAGGAAATTCTTGAAATCAAAGCATAAAGACTGGGAGAAATATGAGTTTTGATTTTTCAAATGAATAAATTTTTTTCAGAAATTATTAAGGTATTTTTTTCCACACCCATTTCTGTATTTTTTCTAGAATTCTTTGTGTAGGTAATATAAAACACTGTGACACTACTCTCCATCTCTTTTCTCTAGTGGAATATTTCACTGGGGTTATTATCACAACAATTTTGCTACGTTCAATGAAATTAACATTGATTCCATTTGTTGAATTCATATGGAGACTGCAACTGCACTCTGCCTTATTATCAAATGAGTACAGTTTGCCCTTCAATAATTCTCTAAAATCTCAAATGCCTGGGAAATAATATGCTGGAGTGTTACCCAGCTGTGACTGAAGCACCATTTGTGTGAAGTGTGACAGTGCACGAAAGATATTCCACAATAAAAGTTCAAACGACATTAGTCTTCCACAGAGGTTCATTGACTGGGTAGATGCCTCAAATACAAAATAAAGACACTGTGGCTCCACGTCACATTATTTCTGAGCAGTTCCTCTGTATCTGTCCTTTGCAAAAGTACACATCAATTATTCTGTTACATACTTAAACGTAACCAATGAGAAATCTAAGAAATGTAATAAATTATAAAATTTCTGCAACTGCATTAATGAAAAATTTACATTTACATTTGCTGCAGAGAAATCCTCTTGGCAGTGGTATCATTAAGAATGTAGTGGCAGTGTAATCCACCCAATTTCAGTGCTTGAGGATGATGGTGTATAACTAATTTTGTGGTTTGATTTCCTTCTGCCATTTTGTAATACAGCCTTTGCTTGGCTGAAAAAGGCACATGCTCTGACCACTGTTGTTTTCTCACTTTGTAAGATCCCAGTACAGGGGAGAGAAAACAGTGCTAGCTAAATGGAGATTTAAATTTACATGGAGATTTAAGTCACGTGTGTCTTGGAAATGGAAGGAATGACCTTTGAGGGATTGTGAAGCTGGGTGGTAGGAGTATGGGACTGGGACAACTGCTTATTCCATTTCCAATCCCTTCTCTTTTACTTATTTGATTTTTGTCCTTTGGCCGTGTTCTCTCATGTTTTACTTCCCTCCCTGGGGAGCTGGGGGTAAGAGGAGCATTGCTCCTGGCGTCACACAAATATTTGAGAATCAGTTACTCAACACTTTCACAATTTTGTAGTAAAATTTCCTGAAAACTGTCTTTCAGTGTCTAATCTTGACTTGAAGAACTAAATTAGTGGGGGAAATGTAGGCCAGTGAGGTTGTGATCCTGCAGCATAAATATCAGCCCCTTTTTTCCTTCCTTGATTTCCATAATTTGTTTAGCTGAGTATCGTTGAGAAGTCTGTACTCTTTTGGAAGCCAAGACCCCATCTAAACTCATCAGTGTCTTCAAAAGCCAGAATTCACCTTTTGTGGCTGTGATTTTGCTGGAAATAGAGAGAATAAACCCAGGTCCTGGCAAGTGCACATGCTGCATGTTTGGTCCAGCAGTCCCTTGCTCAGTTGTTCAGGGCCTGAACAGGGGAACAGCCCCTAGGGACCAGTGGAATCCCATCCTCATCTAGGACTAAAAATTGATTTTCATTTATCAGCAAGGAAATTGCTTTTTTTTGGGCTGTGATGAACCAACCTTCTGACATCATGTCACAGATTAATTGCAACAGACCAGAAGGGACTGCTATGACCATCTAATCTGCCTTCTTGCATAACATAGACCTTTGGACTCTTGCTAAATAACTCACACTTGAAGGCCAGTGTATCCCCAAGGAAAACAGCCAGTCATGATTTTACTGCCAGAGCCTACTGCCATTCTTAGCACATTTTCCAATGAAGCTCTCTATTAACTATTTTGTGGTCTTTTCCATGTGTGATGTGCTAATTTAATTTTTAAAATTTTTTTTTTTAAATCAAAAGCTAACCAAGGAACTTCCTCAATGCCTCCATGCCATCCA
Organism: Rhabdornis inornatus; assembly: GCA_013397075.1. Taxonomy (NCBI): domain Eukaryota; kingdom Metazoa; phylum Chordata; class Aves; order Passeriformes; family Rhabdornithidae; genus Rhabdornis; species Rhabdornis inornatus. Next base: position 1,393,404 of record VWZS01004048.1, read on the forward strand.
TGAGGAGGAGACCCTCTCAAGGTCATCTGCTTCCTGCTCCAGGAGGCTTGGTATTTTTCTTTTGAATTGATGAGGGCCGTTGAATGACAAGCAACCACGAATCAGATCTCTCTGACTTCTTCTGGGTGGTACAGGCAGATTCTCTATCTGTTCTCTGGTGCTATGAAGTGTTTAGGGGAACAAAAAAAGCGCAGTTTTAAGAAAGGGAACATTCTCTCCTAGTGTGTAACCTTGTACATCCAGTACTCCCAGGGAAACGGGATTTTGATGGGGTTGATGCCCTCAGTCTGAAGTAGAGTTCAGATTTTAAGTCTCCCCTTCCTTTGGAGTTTGGGGATCTGCCACCACGCTGTTGTGCAAAAGCTGGGAATCACAGTGGCTGCTTGATCCATCAGATGAATGCCTGAATTCCTGACTCCTGTCTCAGCAGGTGTGGTGTGAAACTTCACCCAGCTCCAGTACAGGCCTGCTGGGAACAGCACTCCCTACCAGGTGGAGATAGAAAGTTCCATGTCCGGGAAACCTAAAGGGCCAAGGGGAGAAAAAGACATTTCATAGCTTGAATCAGATTCCCCACAGACCAGCTGAGGAGCCTTTGCTCCTGAGTCATCAGGCTGGGACAAGGCATTTGATTTTCAGGAGTTGTAACCCTCAATATTAAGTGCCTAAATGGGTCACCTGAATATAGCCCATGTCTTGAACTCCAGTGATTCCAGGGCAGTGCCACAGCAATAGCTGTGAGATGTCTGCTAGAGCAGGACAGCTCTGGGGCCAGATGAAGGAAATCACAGAGCAAAAACAGAAGCAAGAGGATGTAAGGGCAATGGCCAGGCTTGCCTGTGCATCTGCTCTTCATGCAGCTGAGTCACTGCCCTGTTAGGGCTTCTGCTTACCTAGGAGCCCAGGCTGTGGTGGTGCAGATCTTCTGCTCATTTATTGGTAAGGACCATCTCTGCCCACACTCTATAGTCAGCTGTATTTGCTGCAACAAAGATTAATAAGCTACCGGGTGATGAGTAAATATTTAACAACATATTTCTTTGCTTTGCTTTACATGTAAAATAAATATATTTGCAGAATATTCATTTTCCCTAGGTCTGGCAGCTTCCTAGAGTCTTTCACTTTTGACTTTCAGCAGATATGTTCATATGCTGTATCTAAAAGGATGGTGATGCAATCTTTATGTTTTGCACATAGCAAACATTATGTTTCATCCTCCTTTGAGAAAATCCCTTTCTGAGGTTTAAACTAAATGTGTCTCATCTTCATATTCAGTATGGCTCCACTTATGCTGCATCTTCCAAATTATGCTAACCCTTGTGTGCCTTTTTTTAGTAGGATTTTTCAAGGATTTTTCAAGGATTTTTCAAGTTCCATTTTGTTCATAGAAAAATTTATTGATGAAAAAGGCATTCCTGCTAGGGATTGAAATAGTTATAATTTTATCCTAATCCTTATGTTTTATTCTACAGTGGAATTTTTTGTTCTCTAGGTTCTTCCTCTATACCTGACTATTTTCTTCAGGAAGAAGCACATCAAACAAAATATTCTGAATGTGGCTTGAAAAAGGCCTTGTAAGAGATATTTGTTTCAACTTCTGAGGAAATTATTGCCCAGAACTGTGTTTGGTCTTGCCACTGCTAACTAGACTTTATCTTTCAGCTGTTATATTTGTTGCTTTTCTTCTTCAGAGTCTTCTTCAGCTGAATTCCTTGGTGAGCTGGTGGCAGTTTACTGATTCCCCATTGCAGACTGGTATTTGCTGAGATTGCAGGTATCTATAACCTTAACTGGGTCACAAGTTTAGAATTATGTCCATTGTATCTTTGTTAACTACCTCACTTTTATAAAAAGCAATTTGAAAGTGTAACATCCATCCAGTGATAATAAACAGGGTACCAATAAATCATATTATGTGCTTAACCTGCACTAATAACATGACCATTGTGGAGAGATGTTTCTTATTTTTCAGAAAGAAAACAGTAGTTTTGGGAGCTTGAATACCATTTTTCACCTGATAATCATAGTCTTTCTTAACTCTGTCATTAACAGACGAAAGCAACCTCTGTCCCCCAGATTTAATAGTATGGTGTAGCTAGTTTGTAAATGCTAGTCAACTGTACTCAACTGTACAGTTACTCAACTGTAACTTTTATTACATGACAGAGTCATTCCTGTTAAGTTCTGCCATTTTTATCAGTTACTTCTAGCTCTTTGTTTTCTAAATCCTTCAATTACCTTATGTAATCTTCTCTAGGTCACCTCAGTAGGGAAGGGGCACATGTGTGTCCCTTTTTGCCCTTTCCGTCTCCTCATACTGTTCTCAGTAAATGTGATATTTTTCTTTTCTTATATTTTCCAGCGGGAACAAAACAAAATGATTGGTGCTTCAGGTCTCTTGGATAGCAAGCAAACATCACAGAAAACTTCTTTGCACTAATACAGGAGGAGAACAAAGCTTTTGAACAGAAGACTTAAATTCCATCTGTCATTTCCACCCACCACTAAATCTACCAGAGTCTGAACTTTTATCTGACTGAGCTGAATGCAATGATATCTAACTGTGGTGCCATGATCACTGCAGAGCATAGACCTGACTTTTTAGCTTTTTGAAACTGTTAACATAGATTTAAGTGTAGCAGAGGAAGCCTGAAGCCATGAATGTTTTATTGGAGAGCTCCAGATCATCTCTCAGCAGGTGAGTCCAGTGCCATCACTTAAAAGATTAACCTTCTATCTCTACAACAGCAATTACGACAGGAACTGCCTTATTAGGTAAAACATATTAGATAAATTGAAACTCTAACTCTATTGATGAATTCATTCAGTAAAGCTGACCTCATGGTTCCCAGGCTACATGGAAAAATCTGTAGCCATTGTCCTTTTATGTAGAGGCATTATCAGCCTAATGAAGAATTAGTGAGTGTCCATGTGACTTAAAGAGCATATTAGCAATATGTCTGTTTTGCAAATGTCTAGCCTTGCCATGTACCATACAATCTTTGGGGTCTCACTTCAACAGTCAAGCTCAATAAGACATAACGTGTCCCTTCCCTTTCCTAGGAGGAATTTGCTAAGCAGTTATTCCTCTGAGGCAGCTCCTTCCAAGTGTCTTATATTATTTCTAAGCTTGATTTCAGCTTCATTATACCCTGGTGCGTTGAGCAGGTAGAACATTTCTGCACTAGGGGAGAAAATTGAGAGGAAGTGTTGTTAATATCCAAGTTTCCAAAAGCAGCAGTGCGTTTTCATGAGTTCTTTGATCTACTTGACTCTCCTCACAACCAGTGCTCATGGAAGCACGATTTGGCTGTATCTCCAGATAAAATAGTATGATTACAGTGGTAATGCTGGTTGATGGTTGGACTTGCTGATCTTAAAGATCTCTTCCAACCTTGATAATTCTACAATTCTATGATTCTATGAATCTCGAAGTGCTCAGTGAGTCAAAGCCTACGGTGTGTCATAATGTAAAAAAAAAGATATCACCATGGAAAACACAGGCCAGCGTGACTAGGCTTGGGAAAGATGAAAAGTCTTTGCCAAAGCTGAGAACCTAAATGCTCACTGCCTGTTCTACCAATAGACCTGTAAGATTACATTTTCCTCTTGTCTTCAGACAAAAACAAGGCAACAAATTTTTCTCTTTTTTCTGTTTAGCAGGATAGACCATATTATTCATCAGCAGTTGTCTCCATAGAGTATTAAAAGTTAGCGTGGTATTTTAGAAGCAGCATAACAATGTGACTGTTTTGTGAGTTTCCTAGTTTATGTCATAGAATCATAGAATAGCTTGGGTTGGAAGGGCCTTAAATGTTCATCTAGTTCCAACCGTGCTGCTGTGAGCAGCTAGGTTACTACATGGCAGTCTACTAGACCAGCCTCGTCCTGCACCTCTGCTTCCCCTCAGGAGGCTGAAAACCACCATGAGGTCTCCCCTCAGCCTCCTCTTCTCCACACTGAACAAACCAAGTGACCTCAGCTGTTCCTGAGGTTTCCTCTCCAGGCCCTTCACCATCTTCGTTGCCTTCCTTTGGATGCTCGTTTATAGCTTAATGTATTTTTATATTGTGGCACCCCAAACTGCACACAGCATTCAGGGTGAGGCCACACCAGAGTGATGCAGAGTGGGACAATCCCCTGCCTTGACAACTGGTGACGCTGTCCCTGATGCCCCCCAAGGCATGGGTGGCCCTCCTGGCTGTCAGGGCACTGCTGATTCACATTCAGCTTGCCATTGACCAGGATTCCCAGGATGTTTTCTGCAGCACTGCTCTTCAGGTCTCACCTAAACTATTTGTCATGAGTGGAAAGTTCAGATGATAAGTTTTCTAGGGAAAAAGAAAAATTTAGATGATTCAGATGGGGTTGGGAGTCTTCTTGGTGGAGGTGGCAGGGTTAGAAAGGCTGGGACATTGATCAGCATAATGAATGGGAGAAGGAGCGTGTGGGAACAGGGACAAGAGGACCTGGAGCGAAGATGTACATGGTGCAATGAGTATTTTATAATCACACAACTGATCCCTCCCCCCTTGAGAGAAAAGAGCCAGTACAACAGCAGGAAAAGGGTGTACACCTTTTATCTCTGCATCTGATGGAAGGAATCATTTGTCTTTGTCTTCCCGTGGACTCCAGCTTTATTCCATCAGCTCTGGTGAAGCTGACATACAAGCAGGTTTTAAATGAACTTTCAGAATCTCATTCTGGGTCTGACAGTGCTTTGCTCTGCCTGTAGGGGCAATAAGCCCTGTCTGGCTACTGTTTCTAATGTGGCATTGGGTTGTTTGTCTCTTGGTTGATGCGGGAAGTGTTAGGCAGATATTACTGCTCTAGTGCTGTGTGTTATTACAGGAACTTTTCATTGGCCCAATTTATCGTTACCAAGTGCTAACATCCCAGCTTGGTGGGGAAGGGTTTGAGTTACACAATCTTTAAATGACTTGCTGAAGACCAGGCATAAAACCTGTGCTCATGGAAGTATTTAGGTGTCTGAGGTCTATTGAAATTAGCGGCACAGGACATGTAAAAATGAATTTGGGTATGGCCCATAAGTTTTGATAGAAGAGAAAACCAAACCCAATGCCACCTGACTGGAGTTTCTGCTGTGACTATACTGCTGTGTCTGCAGTAATCTTGTCCACCTGTTTAGCACCTTGGATTGCTGGCATCCTGAGATGGCTGCACATAACTGCAGAAGGCTTTGGATTACCTTCACAAATGTTGTTCTTTCTCTCATGAAACACTCCGTATGTCCGTATGGTTTATGGGTTGAAGCTATACTCCTAGTGTCTTGCTGGATTTGTGCTAGCATAAATGCCTTTTATAGGGCAGTGAACTGAAAAACTAGAGACATAACAAGTTATAGACCAGTCAAGCACCAGGCTTCTCCCTATAATTAATTCGTGAGGTGTGAGAATTGCTGTTTGTGTAGGAAGATGTGTGACAACCTCCATGTACCATGTGTCTAGTCAAGCCTGTCCATGGTTGGTTTGTCTGGCTACCAGAACATCTAAAAGTTTTTCTTGGTACACAGTGCCACTGCATGAATATGTCTCTCTGCCTCATCAACTCTATCTCTTTTCAAACCCAATCTTGAAACATATCTTTCCTCCTTTGCCTATGTCTCTTAATTTTTCTTTCCTTTGGTCATTGGCCTTACGACTGAATGGCTTAATTTATTCACCGTGCAATATCTTTATGATGCTGTTTTCTGTAATTTATATCAGATACAAGAGAGTGGACAGTGTTATTTAATTCCATAAGGGGCTTTAGGATGCCATTTCTACAAAAAGTACTTAAGAAATAAAGTCATGAATCTGCAAAATACTTAGTCATGCAAATAGTTACATTAAAATTGATGATGCTGCCCGCATGCAGAAATTGTATCCAGGTTGGAACCTCTTGTTTTGTACCTGGATACTTAAGCATCCAAAATGGATTGTCTTCTAAAAGTCCTCTTGGGAAGATAAATTTTCTAACAGCTGCTTGATTCATAGCATGGTTTGACTTCAGGAAGCTTCTATTTTATGGTCACATTGGGCAATATTTACCGCAGCAGACTTAAGGTGTTCTGGGGTGGTGTGTGGTGTGGAGGTCACTGCACAGACAGCTGCCTTCAGCAGGCAAACCAGAGCATGCATGTTCAAAGCTTGCTTTTCCCCATGGACTTTAAAGCAAATTCCTCTGGAGCCTGATCTCCTTGATTGAAAGAAACACTTTCTGGAGGCTTACTGAGTCTTGGGAGGTCTTCCTTATCTTGGGAGAATTTTCCTGTTATATCATTGTAAAAAACCCACATGCTTTAAATTTATTTTAGAGCCAGTGCTTTTGAAATCTACTGGTTTTTTGCCTAATGTGCTTTTTTTTTTTTTTTTTTTGAGAGTGGCTTTATCTCCTATTAGGTGCCCAGTGTGTAAATAAGCAGACTAGAATTACAGGGGGAAAAAATTTACTCAGAATTTAACAGGAATAGAAAATGCCAAGACTCTTTTTTTTTTCAGTGTCCTTTCCATATTAGACCAATCTCAGCTGTGTTAAAATATTCCGTACTGGCATGTTGCTTCCCCCAGAATATCTCCAGTTCACTAGGCTCGAATTATGACATGTATCCCTGAAAATGAAAGCTTTTGGCTGAGCCTGAATAAGCTTTCTGGTAAGACAGATGTTCACTCTTTGGATATGTAATAGAAAACCCATCCAATGTCTCATCAGCACAAAACTGATGATGTGATCCAACTTCAGGTGCTTTGTCTCCTACAGAAACTTTTATATCTATTACCTGGAAAATGGCATGATGATTTCAAATTGGATTCTAGATGCTGATGAAGGCTGGACGCTGCTTCACTGACAATACCAAGTCTTTCAGTTTGTTATCTCTCTGATGGTGGTGAGGGGGGCAGGAAAGCAAAAGGAAGATGGAAACTCATCAGTTGCATTTTTTCCTTTTTTTATACCTTTCTTTTTCTTAATGTTTCCCTTGTCCTAAAGCAGACACCTGTTTTTTCACTCTGTTGCATGATGGAGGGGTGACTCCATCCAAGCCTCAAAGCAGCTCCTTTCCCTGACCCTTGCTTTTATGTATCTGTTGTCTCACAGGTCACTTGCACTGTCTTAGAACATCTTCTTAATCACACTGATCGTGCTAGCTAAAATGCATCAGAGATGGAAAAGTAAGAAGAAAAATTTAGCAGCTCAGAATAATAGATCAGGTACTGCACAGACTTCCCATTTCCCTGACCACTGAGCCAGATATTTTGTGAACCAGGTTTTGGGGATGGCATCAAGTAATCCGTTCAGTTGCTGGGCTGTTATCTGAATTTTTTTTCCTCTCATAGCTTCCTGTTTTAAGATAATTGTGAAAAATAGAAATCAATTCTTTACATTTGGAAGTAAAAAAATATTAAGCAAGGTATGGTTTGCTGAGGTTTAAGGGATTTTACAGTGTCCATTAAAAATGACATCTCTCCTTCAGCAAGCAACCGTGACATCGTGGCACTCAAAAGGATGCTTTACATGGGTGTGCATTTTTGTTGTCTATGTTAGCCCTCACACAAGAATTATATCTAGCCATGATATATAGGTGTTTTTTAGATAACTTTTAATGAATTCTGCTTTCATAATGGCTTGGCTATGAAAGCTGGTGGAAAGGCCAATTTTTAACAACCTAGGTTCATGTCATGTAAACTTATTTTGGAGCTGGTATATTTTGCTGTCCGAAAAAAAAAATCTCTCTTTTGAGCAATACTCTGTGTGTCTTCTGACATAATCTCATTCAGCTATTCCTTAGAATAGGTCACTAAGGAAAGGAAAATAAGAAATATTTCAGTTAGGAGATAAAAATTACAGTCATGGAACAGAGTAATATTTGTGGTGAATCATTTACATTCAAACTTGGTTCAGGGGATAAAGAGATTGGCTATAATATATAGAGATAAGGAATGTAAGCTTGTATTTTGATTTAAACAATGAGGCATTTGAGTGTACAAAGTGGGCAGAAAGCAACTCTTTGCTGGGGCAGACAAGAAGACAACCCATGGGGGAAGAAAGTGTCCTGATCCCTTATGCAGGCAAGTGTGTACCTTGGCAGTAGGGATGCTGAGCGGTGTGGGTATGGGAGTAGTACAGCTCGGTGTAAATGAGTGCTAATAAGACCAATATACCACATGTTACCCATGCCATTGTGCCCTGTCTGCTTCTCCGAGGAGAAAAGCAAAGTGGAAGAGAACAAAAGGGTGGGAGTGACAGGGAGAAGAAAAGAGGGCTGCTGCTGTAATCAGCGTTTCACTCAACTGTGAATTTTAACAGTTTCTCTGTAGTTCAGATTGTAATTTCGTCCACTAGGTACCTGTACAAGATAATGATGATGGCTGATAGAATATTGCAGTACAGCCGAATTCTCATGAACTTTGCAAACAGGTCTCTTGTCCAATATGCTTCAATCTATATGATCACAGCTTATTCATATTGCCACATTGTTTTTGATGCTACATTTAATTTTATGAAAAAACTGGTTTCTAAATTGCTAACCAGTTGTCTGATTAGCTGTTACAGGTACAATTTATTCTAAGTGCTCAAGTAAAGTGTAACTGCTGCTTTTATGACATTATCAGTACCCTTGTCATGTCTGTCTAACAGGCATTTGTGAAACCTATGGTCATATGATAAAATTCCTTTAGAAATCACTAAAGGAAAATATGAGCATTTGTGAGTAAAACCAATGGTTATATTTACTTTGTTGTAAATAGTACATGTTATCCTATGACTTAATGGTTGGTTGAATTTCAGTGCAGAATCTGGCAAACTACGAAGTATAGGAATAGATCATGTATCTTTCATTCTTTCTCTTCAAATATCTACTCTTGAGTCTCTGAGAAATCAAGGGTATATTTTTTTCAAGGTTTATTTTCCAGCCCCCAGGAAGTGCTTATTTTAGTATTTGTGGGGTATAATCTGAAAACATACAACTTAGCTTGCATTCAAAATGAGTTTCTACAACAAATTTAGATGCTGATTTTCTAGAGATCTGCAATTTGTTCCATGAAAGCAAACATTTTGACCCCTAGTCGTGCCTGCAAAGGCAAAGCTGATCACCTGATAACATGCTGGAATGCTTGCAGCTGGTGAAGTAGGTCTTGCCACCACATTCTGTAAAGTAGAGACACAGGAAAATGAAGTTTGTCTGCATGGGAATGCGAACAAAGCACTGTAACAATGAGCAGGTCCTCACACTGCCCAGTTAAGGTGCCTGTGAGGCTAATTATTTACAGAATGGAAAGAGGTAGAAGCTCCTCAGAGGAATCTAAGTAAGCCCTGTGAAGCCTGGTAGAAAAAACACTTCCTGATTCCATACTCTGTTGGCAGCTTTTTCACAGTTTAGAGTTGAAGGACATTAGAAGAAGACATAAGAACCAAAGAGAAACAGTATACTTAAATAAATACTATAGGCTGGTCAGGGAGGATGCAGCCTTGGAGGGTGTTGGACAGAATTGCAGCAGGGCAGCTGCTCCCCATCGCAGGATGTGGAGTGTGTTGTGAACCAGCAAGAGGTAATGTGAAGGACATCCCCTCCCCTGTCCTGTGTTAAATCTGTGCCTACCAGCTATTTCACTTCTCAACTTATCATATGTACCTTTGGTCTTGCATGCTCAAGGTCAAAATATTGTCAACACATGGTAGTGCACAGTGTGTGTTAGCTTGGACTGGTTTTCTTTTCTTGCAGGCGAGTTTCCTTTTATCACTGTGTAAAATGGTTAAATGTGGTATTTTACCTACTTATGTCTAGAACTCTTGTGCTTTTTTTCTATGGTTACCTGAGTTATTTTCCATCTGTTTCCTCACATCACTTTCAGCTGGCTTAAACCTACTGCCTGATTGTGGCACCTTCCACGATGCAGTGTAATTAACCACAGGCAACTATTCAACATATTAGACATGAAAGGAACATAGCCTGTTTTTTTCTGGCTTCATGACATGTGAAGGCCAAAAGAACAGCTTTATTCTCTACCTTTCTTTGGTGTGTGATCAGGATATTTTTAGATGGCTGTGCAAGTATACAGATATACCTAGGACACCTTGCAATAATATTGATTTGGCCTCATAAATACCCCCTCCACACCAGAAAGAGCGGACTGTCGGCAGCTGCTTAATATGTAGTAGAAGAAATTAAATGCCTCTGACAGTAATTGCCTGAAGAAAATTCAGAAGATGAGATAGCAACAACACAGCAGACACAAAATAACTACATTAAGAGCACAATAGCCATATGTCAACATTATATTAAGAAAACAGTGCTTAAAATGGTCAGGCCAGATCCTTTGCCAGGAGCCTGACATGTGATTGCCAAACTAGTTTTGTTGGAGAAAATAGTATATGGAAAAGATGCAAAAGCCACCTACCCCTCCAGACCCTACAACTTGAAGTCTCAGTGGGTCAAACTGAAATTGATTGACTAGGAGTATTAATGGGAGAAGGAAATGTTAAAAAAGCCAATTCTTTTTTCATTGCTCAAACTTCTTCAAAATTATGATTCTAATAAAACAAGATGTAGTTGGTTAACAAATTAATTTTTCCCCATGTAAATCTTGACTCTTAAAACATTTGTATTATGCTATGATCTCTTCCTATCGACAACTAACATGAGAAATAAACAGGGAGTGCACAGTAAAAATTAAGCTCATTTTTGATTGTGCCTTTCTGACAAGTCTCAGTTTGTTGATATCCAAGGAGGGGATTTGGTTTCAGACCTCCTTACCTTTCAATTAAATATGCTGAATTGCCCTATTCAGTATAAACACTGACTTCTAGGAAGTGTGAATAATGAGGCCATTGCATTAGTACCATTTTTAGAACAAAGACTCATTTCTGATAACACTAGATGTTATATATATTAGTTAGCCTCTCTAAAATTCTGGTATATTTGGTAGATTTTTAAAATATCTGTACCCAACAAGTTTATTCTTCTTGTAAAGATTCAGCCTGAATATTGGGAAACACTTTTTCTTTGTGAGGATGACTGAGCACTGGCTAGCCAGGAGGGTTGTGGATTTTCCATCTTCGAGGATATTCAAAAACTGTTTGGACATGGTGCTGTAAACCAGCTTTGAGTGTATTGGACCAGATGACCTCTGGAGATCCCTTCCAGCCTTAGCTGTTCTGTGATTCTGTGAAGTGATGGCTGGTGCAAAGGGTGTATTAATGATCCTCCCTTTTTCGGAGGGGAGCTTCTGGTATATGTCTGGGCTTACATGTCATCTGTATTATTTTGCTAAGAACAGATAAATATGCAGCATGCTGTAAGGTGCCATAGTTGTATGTTTAGTTTATTCTAGCTGAAAACCAGGAAGAAATTACCAACCCAACAAAGAACTTCAGTGAGTATAAGGTATCTGGGCACAGATTTCACCACATCCACTTTAGGTCTTTTAAAGGTATAACTGTCAGCAAAATATCACACCCCAAACTGACACAGTTTTACCAGTGTGAATTTTTATATGTAGGCCAACTCTTGCTCTACTATATGTAAAATGAATCACAGGCTGCAGTCCAATTCCCTTAACAAAAAATAATTGGCAGAAACCTCTGCTGCCAGATTTGGCAGTGCAGAAGCTGTACAGGCATGCAGGCTGATTTAGTCTTGTTTTCAGAGGCACTTCTTCAGGACAAAGTTACCCTATGTGAGTGAGGCATCATTAGAATCTTGCCCTGCTGTTGCCCATTTATTTAGGCTATTTAACTCTGTGTACGCTTGACCACTCTCACGGGGGCTATATACCCTGATGCTGGATATAATCCTGGATATTAATCCATGAAGAGCTCAGTAGCATAAATGATATTCCCAGTCTGCCTCATCTTTTTTTTTTGCAGGTGCTGCAGCAATGGTACCACCTGGACTCCCAGCATCTACATCCTGGTGTGGATACTTTGAATATATGTATAGTCATGAGCTCTGCCCACCATACAACACAAAACCTGAATAATTTTGAACATCGTGTTCTTTTTTCCTTTACTATCTGTTTTCTAAGGTGTTTCCTCATATCAACATTTTTTTTAAATACAATCCCTAGAATTGTACCTTTTTAAACACTCCCCCAAATAAAATATGAAATTACTGCCTAATTAACTGACTGTAAGAGCTGAGGTTTTATGAGAAAAACAGAGGATTCATTAGAATTCAAAGCTTGGCATTACTGCAATGTATGCAAAACCATTTCTGTCATTGGTTAAATTATCACTTACTCAATTTCATCTATCTTATTAAAAGCTACATTGGAACAGCCTGTTGCTTAAATGAACATACTTCCCCATGAATATGTTGTTTTGATTCCATGATCCTTTTTTTATTAAATCTGTTTATGAGCTGAAGGAAGTGAAAGACAAGTGGAAAAAATTAGCAGCTGATATCTCTGGTTCTGACTAGATATTGGTATGTGTTTAATATTTAGTTGATTTTAGATTTACAAATAATCTTGATATGTATGCAGTACTGAAATGGTAAATATTCCTTTGCTGGGTATTTCTCAATAAAAATAACAGTGAATGTAATGTTTAGTTGTTGCTGTTTTTTTAAAAGGTTTTCTTGTCTTTGAAATACATAGGTCACTACTTGGTTTAATAAAGTCTCACTGTAATTAGTGACACACACTTAGAGGAAGCCGAAGTGTTCAAATTCAAGCCATGTTAAGACTTTCTTATGTTTAAAATCCATCCATTAGATTAGGTGGAAGGGTCATAAAGCATTCTGTGAAATCCAGCACTGATATATCAGTCTTGAAGGGTGTTAATTTGGTTCTCCAGTTCTGATTTGTTTGGAAGAACATATTAATTGCTTGTTAGACAGAATTAAACCATTTTCTGCTAAAAAAGAAAAACGGAATTACTGAGAATAAAAACCTGTATTTTTGCAGAGCAGCTTGTTTAGCAAAAGGTGGAACAGGAGGATTCTGTCTTTTTGGATCTTTGAACAGCTCTGAGAAACAAAGGCTGATAGAGCTGAGAGATGCAGAAGAGGGAGCACTTTATCCCTGCCACAAAAAGAAAATAAAAATCCTTAAGGACATAATATTATGTGGTCTGCCTCAGCATCTTTCCTGGCTCACAACTCAAGCAGTCAGGAAAATGATTGCAGAGAAGGTCTTTCACCCAAAAGCAGAAGTGCTTGATTCTACTGCAGTCACAGATTGTACCTGGGGCCTGATCCTGGCTCTCCTGAGCCACGGCAGTCCCATTAAAGTTAATGGAGAGTAACTTGGGCATTGAGATGTGCATGGATGAAGTCAAGACCAAAGTCATAACCACCAGAAATCCAGGCAAAGGGGTCTCTTAAAAACAATATTTTGACATGACAGTGTCCAGTTTAGAATACCAGCCACTTCAAGCAGGTGCATAGGTCCGTGTTCTGCATGTGGCATGACTGTAGAGGAGACACTGCTGGGACAGGCAACAAAGTGAAGAATAAATGTCCTCATGCTCTTATAAATGTCTCTTTTCTAGAAGAATCATGGTATTGAGTGAATTTTCTAGATATGGAATTCACGCAAACCCACATAGAACATAAGAAACACACATTCCCACAGTAGGATTGTAAGCATTCATTTAAAAATGACAAGGCAAGGCTGTCCCTCTGCTACATTGCCTGATGTATTCTCACGAGGGCTACCCTTTCCATCATGTGCTAAGTCGATTTGTGCATAAGAGCTGCATGGAGGAAGGACCTGCCCATTCACATGAGCCTGTGCTCACCCCTCTCTGTGTGTGAACATAAGTTCCCAGTGCGATCAGCGCAGCGAGGTACAGAAGGTTGACAGGAATCCTTAGTGAGTAAGATGCTTTTCTAAGGAGGACCATGAGAAGTGGCCTTGATTATTTCCTACAATGGCAGCTGATTTCTACTGTGTTGTGTCAGTAATAAATTGATCTCTTAGCAGTAGGTAGATGAAAAGGAAGCAATTTTCTATATCCACCTGAAAATGTACCAAACACCTATCTGTTTCTGGGGCTTGATTGTTGAACGAACTGTGATTCCCAAACTTTACTATTCCGTATTTTGGGAGATTTTTTATATGCTTCTGTATAAGGTGATTCACCTGTGTTGGTTTTAATTTTCCTTTTGTTTAGTTTGAATCTCCAGCTTAGAACACATTGTATTTAAAGCTGAAAGGACACCCATCAGCTTTTCATGATAATTTCAGTTTGTATTTATGCTCTCAAATGGGTACGAAGAATACATGTGGGAATATTTTTAATTCAGTATTTGTACTTAATAGATTTTACAGAGTTTAAATACCGCTTCCAAATCTGTAATATATCTGGATATAGTTACAAAACTTGTTGCTGTGGCCTTGCCATATCCTTGCTTCAAATTCTAATGGTTTCAGCAAAGAGCAATATTGGATATTTTAGAAATATCCATGGAGGGCTTCCTTTGTGTAATTTCCTTTTCAATGCCTTAAAGCCAGTGATCTGAACCATGTGCTTAGTTGCTAACAAGGGTGTTTTTTTCTCTTTCCTCCTTAATTTTTTAGCAGCCTACCAGACCTCTTGTTTTGTCTGCCTTGTGTATTTCTGCCTTATCCTCACCCTCGAGCTGCCAGAGTGAGGATCTCTCACCCAGGCTTGACACTGTCACTGCAAGTCACTTGATCTGGGCTGTGAGTCAATGCTACCAAGTGCAAAAAACCAACCAAAAATACAAATCCATATATCTCCTTCATTAGGTTTGATCATATCCTTAGCCAATGATAAGTATTTTGGGGAATGGAGTGGGGCTTTTTTTTAAGCATTTGAGATATTTGTGCTTTAGGAATGATGTTGTATTGGCCATAAGGGCTAGCTACTAACTTACATCGTCAGGTTTAAATTAAAGTGGTTGGCTCTACGACAAGTACTGGAATTTCTCCATTGAAGGCAATAAAATAATGTTTGGCTTTTTCTGAACTTCTGTAACTTTGTTTGGGAAATAAAGGTCATCCAAATTTTCAGATTCAGTTGTCTAAACTTGTTTTGTCCATCTGTTTTTGTCCTGGCATGCAAACCAGTAAATCCTCCATGTGAGTGCTGTTTCATTGCTCTTCCAGAACAGTGGGGATGAACAATCAAGAGTATTATTGTTCTCTAACTAAAACAGAATTGTTCTCATTTTTTCTAAATATCTATTAGCAAGACAGATAGTGTTGTGAAGTCCATAGCAAAATAGTGATAAAATACTTGTTAATAATCAAGATAAAATATCACTTCATTTTTAAAATGGCATATAAGATACAATGAAACAGCAGAGATGTAAATAATTAAAAGTGTTTTAACATTAATGTGCTTGTTTTTTTTTTCTAAATTTCTGAGGGACTCATTCATAGCCATCTTCAGATTTGGCCACAATTTAGTGGCCATGTATTTCAGCACTTTGCAGTGAAGTAATTTGCTTAAGCTTTTATCTATTTATAAAATATATATGAATTATAAATGCTGTATAGATTTAACACTATAAAAAACTAATAGTCCTTTCTTTTGTCATTGCAATGGGTAGGTGAAAATAGTATAAAATTTATAAAGTGTTTGTTGATTCAATTTTTTTGGAGTCAGATTCTGATCTATATTTAGATTTGCTAAATTACAGAAAAGTATCAGTGAGATATGACTGTCAGAGTCTTACATGCTGCTTCAGAGAAAGCTGAAAACAGGAATGCCTTAAATTGTTAGAAACTAATGGCAGAGTCAGTGTGGGTGAGCACTGGACAAAGACAGAGATAAAGCAGAACCAAACGCTTCAGAAATGTTGTTATTTTCTGGCAGTAACACTTTCTGTACCCTTGATGGGGAAGGATGGCAACCCTGTTGTCACAAGAAGTTGTCACCACAGGAGCAGTGACTTTGACTTTCAAGCAGCATGGGCTAGGTTGGGGTTTTACCTGAGGTGGTGCATGAGGATGACGATGACAGGCAAAAAAAGTTCAGCGGAGCACGGCAGAGCTGCCACCAAGAACTTAACCTTCACCTGGCAGCAGTCCTGCTGCACTGCCAAGCTTCAGCTCGTGCCATGGCACAAGGCACAGCACAGCCTGACTGCAGTCAGTACTGTCAGTCCTTCAGGGAAATGCTGGTTGGCCTGATAAAGTATTGCTCCTTTTTAAGGAAATAATTGTATTGTTGAATAACTGGTGTTCCATATCGGCATTCGAAGCGATGCAAAGGAAGCTGCTCTCTAGGATGCCTTTGTGAGTTCTTCAGAAACCAGTCAACTAAGAACTAAAAGGGGAACGTAAAAAAGCATAGTATTTGGGTGAGACTGAGATAAAGACAAGCAAAAGACAAGTTAATGCATCAAAATTATTTGTGTAATGCAGCAGCAACAATTTAACATAATTTCCACAGGAGAAAACATGGCCTGCAAATTTTCCTTTTCCATGTCAATTAGCTTTCCTCATGCTTCGCCAAATGCCTTTAGCAGCACCTAGAATTATTGTGATAATGGAAGTTTAACTTGGCAAGAGGCAGAGGAACTCAGTCAAAGCCAGAATAATGAAACAAACCCTTCACACTGACAAGGGAGTAAACACTCCTCTCTCTCTGACTCTCGTGTGTCTGTGGCACATCAGTGTTCATGCTCCCCCCATGCAGCATGGTGATGATTTGAAGTGGTCAGTGGGCCATTTACAGGCTACGCTGGCCTGGACAGACTGTCCTGCTGTCAGACTCACTTAAACTAGTCTGGATTCTCCATTATGTGGACACCACTACCATATATCCAGTTTTCCTTGAAAATAATTTATTTTTTCCTTTATTTGGCAAGAAAAGAACACTTTGCCATTGGCTCAGTGTTTCAGGCTGTCTGATGTCTGCTCAGGCTACTGGTTCTGACCAGGCTCTGCACTGGAGGGCACCTGGGCATGACAGATGAACTCTAAAGGTACAGCAAGCCTCAAGTTCCAGGATATATTGGCCTGCCTATATTTGCATAACAGATTTGTTAAGATCCATATGCATCATCTGTGTTACAGAAGAATCAGGTTCAGAAGTATGGCAGCCCTAGACACAGGCACCATTTTGCATGCAGTTAATATTCCATTGTTACTCTGAGTGGAAAAGCATCAATGTGTGTTGCTCCTAGGATTACCTTCAGACAGTGGTCACACCAAAAAATTACCTAGGTAAGTCTTTTTGCTTTGTTGTATTCAGGTCTTGCTATGCCCATGGATTGTTGCATACCAGGA
The DNA here is from genome assembly GCA_013397075.1 of Rhabdornis inornatus. Lineage (NCBI taxonomy): Eukaryota > Metazoa > Chordata > Aves > Passeriformes > Rhabdornithidae > Rhabdornis > Rhabdornis inornatus. The sequence continues at coordinate 1,410,605 of VWZS01004048.1, forward strand.
AGAATTTAAAGGATATTCCACTGGCAAGAATCCCCCCCACCCCTCCAAGAAATGAAACACAAGTGATACTGCCTCTCATTTCGCTTATAATGGACACAGACCTCTAACCTCACCTTGTAAGTACTTTGAATTGGATCCTCAGGTGGTGCAAATTTTCTGCACTCCACAGAGGAGTGGTGTTTCTGTGTGCCAGTGTTCCTGGGGATGTCAATGAGAGCTCTTCATACTGAGCATTCGCAAATGCAAACCTGTGGCAAATTAGCCGGTCTACAATGTGTTTGTGAGCATAGACTGATCCTGCCATGAAGCAGAGAACAAATTTTATTTGAACTCTGTCCCCCTTGTAACTTTTTCTTTGCAATCCTCAATATGTTTTTGCATTTAGGGACTGCAGAGACCTTCTGTAGCTGTGCTAACACATGCCAGTTCCCCTGGGTTAGACTAAAAAGCTGTTTAGCCTGGTAAAACTCCTCACAGCTGTTAACCAAAGATTGTGTTGGATGAGGGGCATGCCCCATATGTCAGAGGGTGCAGAGTTCACATGTTGATAGGGTTTCACATTTTAATTTTGCTTTCCATACCCACAAATATTGAAGACTGAACCACAAAGCTCCTGTGGCAGAATGATTGCAAATAAAGCAAACTATGATTGATCTGAACTTGACAGTGAAGTACTATTTTGTCTACCTAACCCAGGAGCACGTAAGTATTCACCAGAGAAATGAGTGACCTGCCTCATCTTTTCCACTGTAAAGTCATTTTGGCGACAGTTCTGCAAAGACAAGTACATGCTCAGCTTTTAATATGAAGACTGTAATTAGAAGCAGCTTTGCTCCTGAACAAAACTGGTTACATACACTTGGACATGAGCACATGTTTGAATACACATTTGAACACACCACTGAGTTTCAACACCTCTGCAAGAAATGACCCACCCTCTGCATATTGTAATGGATAGTGCGTAAGATCTCTATTTGCCCACTGCTTACAAAGGAAAATGCGCTATTTAAACTGTTTTCCTAAGATTTGAGTTGCATTATGCTTTTCCCAACTTTGACAGCACGATTTTACAGAAATGTATGCTTTTTTTCTCCAGGATGACAATATATGTTATAAAATGTTTATGATTTAATTGAAGAGTTTTTGTCCCCTTCTTAGGAGACCGTTCCTTTTATAAGTAATTCAGAAGGTTACTTACTATAGAATGACAACAGCAAATCTGAACTACTGATTTATACCAACCCAAGTGTTTTTAAATTATTAAAAAGAAACACTGTTCAGGGTAAAACGAAATTATAAATATGTCTGTGTAAATATGAGTTAATTCAGTCTGATTTGGAAATGAAAACTTCCTTGTGTGGACGAGAAAGACAAAAGAAAGCCTAAAGCTTTCCATAAAGTAGACAGCAGCTGTCCTGAGCAAGCCCTCTTTCAAAAGTCGGTGGTTTATCTCTCTGCAGTTTGGTGGCTTAACAACAAACTCACAACACAGGTAGGTGTGCTATTGCCTTAGGTTTAACAGAAAAGTGTGAACACACCCAGTATACTGGAAGTAAATATTCTGAGAGCTTCACACAGGCTCTGTTGGAATACGTCAGGTTCTCTGCAGCATGTAAACACTGACAGAGGGGTTGATTCTAAACTTGCCAAACTTCCAGCCAAGAGTGGGTTTTCTGAGGGAAGTCACATATGTCATTACCCTACAGTGACTTACAGCTTGAGGCCCCTCTCTTAGTTCCACTGAAAAATGAGAGTGGTGGAGTCACTCCACTGGTCGGGATTCCTAGCAAGTTTTCAAGATTAGTCTTTTAGATCTAGTATTGCAAAATTTTACATGAAATATTAAAAATTAAGTGATTGTAGATGCAGCAGAGTGCTACACATTGTTTATCTTAATTCCCTTAAACTTCACCATGAATGGTAGTGGTGGCTGCACAAGGAAGAATGGTTAAAAATGAATCAGGAAGAAGGGGAAAAAATGGTCATTTCTTTCCTAACTTAGGCTTTTCAAGCCTAAGAAGACTTATTTTTGTAGTTTAGTTTAATTTAATTTATGTATCTGACTGTGATCTCATAGAGTCATCTAAATGAATCCTATGAGTAAAAATAAGAGGGTTTATTTCCATTCTTCTTTTTCCTAAAACCAAAATTATGTCTAATAAAAAGCAAACAAGATTTTAAATATTTAGGAATTTAGTTTAGACTGGCTATATACACAAGGTTTATAGGCCAAAGTTTTCAAATATTTTGCTTAATTTTACATTCCAGATTTGTCTCTTCCATAAAAAAGCCACAGTAGCTTTTGGCATTAGTGGAACATACAGGCACTTAGTGGTTTTAAGTCAAACCAAATGTGAGTCTGGTCACTTAATTATTTCTGAGTTTTGCTATAAATGTCCAACATTGTACCCCTAAAGAACGATGTTCCAGAGCACTTAGCTTTTGGGGTTTACTGACTCCTGAAAGCCTGCAGCTCTTCCCTGGATGCTGAGAGTGATCTCCTTCCTGGCACAGCCAGTAGAGCTGCTCTGTTCCCAGCCCATACCTTGGCACAGCACAGATCCAGCAAGACTGGCTTGTGGCAGTGCTTGGCTCCTTCTCTGTGAAAACAGCAGGTGCCTACTGAAATGCTGTAAGACTCCTTCATGCAGGGCTTAACCCCTTTTTTTTTGGGTGGAAGCTGTAAGATTAATGTGGGCTTGGGAGCCTAACATGGGCTTGGAAGCCTGCCACCAGGAACTGCATTTGGGAACTTTGGTCCAACCTTCATCAGGTCATTCTTGGATTGCAGATTTCTATTTCTGCTTTTAAAATGAGTATATATATCTGTGTGATACATAAACCATGAAAGCTTTCTCTAAATTGGTTTTTGACTTGTAAGTATGGCATAAACGGCATTTAATTTAATTAAGAAATTAAATTCACCAAAGGTAGAAGCAGTTAGAATTTAGGCACATTGTGTTCCATTCCCTACATGGACCTGAGGTTACCAGTGCAAAAGTAAAAAGTGCTCTTATTGTTGTAAACTCTGCATCCTTAACCTTTCAGCATGGCAAGAACAAAAGACACAATACATTACAGGAGGGCAAAGGGGGAAGGAAAAAATTTTCCATGAGTTACTACAAGGAACAAACTGATGGCTGAAGCTCAGTCATGATACCAATGAAGTATTGAAATCTTACCTTGAATTTAAGGATTAAGCTTTTGACAGGTTGCTGAGAGCCCGACTTAAAAAAATTCCTGCAGATTTTGGTTAATTATTTTTGGATCATTTAGACCTAAATGCACCTATAAGCTGAAACTGCAAATGCTGATGGACCGTATTTGGTGGCTGCAACGTTACACTTCAGCTCATCATCAGGACTCAGATGGAAGTCAAGTTCTGTTTTAAGAAGTGCTGTGAAGAATCTGTCATGCTTGATTTTGTAAAAAATAACAGGCTGAGTCTGTACACATTCTAAAGTTAATGAAGAACTTTATTTTAGTGCAAATCTGCTGTGTTACCATTAAAGACAACTAAATTTCTGATGTTATAAGCTAGAACACTCTTTAGACTGTAATACAAAGAACCTGGCTCTTAAGGTAAATAAACAAGCTAAGATGTTACTAAGGCAACATAATATATAGTAAACAAGAAGTAATAATCACTACAAGATTTAACCAAGATGCTAACATATGTTAGAATCCCTGAAAAGTATAAGGAGTCTGATCTGAGTCAGATCAATCAACAACATTATTTCACTTTAGTGGATGTTGTGGAATTTGATCCCCGATGATTCTGAGAATTCTGAAACTGATTGTCTGGAAATATTAGAGGATCCAATTAATTTATTAATTATATCTGTTTTGTAACTTCCTCATAGTCAGGTGCTCTTGTGCTCTGTTAAACAAAATCCCACCAAATACACGCCAAAATATGCTTGAAATCCGGGTGGTTTTGACATTATTAGTATATTTTCCTATGAATTTTTATTCACAATAAAATGGAATTCAAAACTATTTTAAAAGAAGATACTGTATGAAGTCTGTGCCCTTGTGTGTTTGAATGAATGTATTTGAAGAGCTTCTCACTGACCTGAAGCATGGCAATTAATGTTTCTTTTTTTATTGCACTGCCTTTTTTAATTTCTTACTGATGCACATGAAAGAATTACAACTTTTCGAGAGTTAAAAAGATTTTTTGTCGAGTCTATATAGATAAACTGATAATAAAGATGTGACTGTAGTTTTAAGCTGATTTTTAAAAGGGATTTGACAGTCATTTAGGAAAACACTTGCCCTAAAGGGAATAAAAATGATTATAAAATAAGGGACACTGAAGGCAGTGACAAGTTGTAGAGTGGGAGTGGGAGTGGGAGAACTCCTTTGCCTGGGTTCCCTCTTAGGTTTTTTTAATTAATTCGTAATTCTTCTAATTTTTAAAAATTTCTTTTACATTAAAATTTTGAGTAATTTGAAGGCAATTTTGTGCCTTCCCAACTGTTCTCAGAAAGAAGCCACTTGGCACAGCCAGCACACTTCTGACTTTGGTTCAGTTGCTCCCTAGTTCTTAGCTGTGATGGAGCAAAGCATACAGTTTGGGTTCAAAGTAGACAAGAAATGCAAATGTTCTGAAAATTCCAGCATGGGTTTGGGATGCTTTTGGATCCTCCTCGCTGAGCTGTCTTGCTAAATGTCTTCACTTGTTATTGACTTGTGATAGCCACAGGTATTGTAAAGCTCGTGTTAAAGGACCTGCAAAGTGCAATGACTTTAAAAAGTTGTTTTCTGAATCCTTGCAGGCAAAGAGAGGAGGATGATTCCTGCCTTTTTAAGCAAGTCACCCATGGGGGATTTGGAGACTTTAGCTCCAAGTCACCCACGGGCCAGCCCTTGCAGAGCAGGGGGCATCACGGACCCCGGGCAATAAGGCAACCTTTGCTCACCATGTCAGTGCCTTGAGCTGATGCTCTTCAGTGCCAGCCTCAGTTCCCTGTGCTGCGGGTGTGGTCCAGCTCTCTTGCTCCATAGCTGCATATCAGGAGCACATGGACTGGGAGAGCCAGTCCCTCAGAGGTGTGAATGACTGTTTTACTAGACAGAGAGAGACAGATGGGTCATGAGAAAGTATCCTCTAGTTTGTTTAGGGCTGAGTGGAGTTAGCTTCTCCTTCTAGTCAATCTCAAAGATTTTAACAGCCACAAGGACCAGCCTTGATCCTGCTAAGCCTTTCTTGAAAGAGGAATCTTAATTCATGCACGTCCCAGTGACTTTGATGGAACTGCTCACATGTGTAAGAGTCTGTAGGATCAGCAACCCTTAACTAACAAGGGAGTTATGCAAAACTGCGTGGCATCTGTAAATAAACACAACACTACAGACCCTGGTGTGCTGCTCTGCTCCTTTTTGGACACACTATCCTATCTTTGCTGAGGCAAACTCTTCCCTGCTCTCTTCGCATCACACAGATGGGATCAAAAAGCTGAAGAACTGCGTTTGCATGACGGGAGTCCATCACAGGAGCATTGCTATTAGTCTTTGCTAGCCATCAATGTCTGGAAATTTCACAGTCAAGTTGCTAGTGACTGTATTTGAAAGGGTTTATGTGTGGGTGGCTGAAAATATGGTGCCTGGCCCCTGGTGCCAAACTCTCAGGCAATATCAGCTGTCTTTACACAAGTGATGAGGCAGAATATGTTACTTTAAGTTTAATATTCAGAACTTTGTCTCTCTTGCTGTCAAAGAAACTATACATGTGGAGGAGATGGCTGAATACAGAAAGTGCATAATTAAATACCTCAGCACAGAAGAAGACATCATGTAGTTTTCATGAGGAAAGGTGGTGTTAAGTAGTTTTTTTTATTGTTTACACTTAAATTTGTCTCTTCAAATTATTATTTTATTTAATGCAGCAGCAATTTCTGTCTATATCAGCAGTAACTTAGTTTTAGATCCTCTGAATGTGTGGTTGACTTTCCAGTGTTTTATCGTGTGTACACAGAGAGGAGCTTGGCTGTGCTCCTCTCATTTAATAGAAAGCTTCCTATTTGTTTTTTATTCATCGTATTACATACCATTACTAAAAAGCATGGGAACTGGTGAGTTCTATCCCTGTTTTTGCTGGTGTTTCTTTTTCTACTACGAAATTAAGTAATTTGTGTCTTAAACATTGAGAAGGAGTGGGTTTGAAAAGGAGAAAGGAAACTGAGGAAAAGGAATTCCTGAAGAGAAAGAGAGTCATCTCACATTTTGTCATCTTTTATTTTATAATGCTTGTGGAAGCTGGTGATACCCTCCAAATGACATTCAACAGGAGGTCAACAGGACAAGGTTTTCTGGGCCACCATTTATCCTTAGATGTAAGAAAGAAGCAAAATGGTGATTGTTGGTGTTTTCTCTGGGAAGGGCCCTGGTCATAGAAAATCATCAGAGGTGAAAGAGACCTGTAAGATCACCAAGTCCAGCCATCAACCCAGCACTACTACTGTAACCCCTACACCACTAAACCACCACCCAGAGTCAGACAGCTCTTGAAAACCTCCAGGGTTGGTGGCTCCATCACCTCTGTGGGCAACCTATTCCAGTGCCTGACCACCCAAACAGTGGAGAAGTTTTTCATATATCTCCACTGAATCTCCCCTATCTCAGTTTAAGGCCATACCCTCTGGTCCTCTCTGGTCCTGCAGGCATGGTAGAAGGGACCAGCCCCTACCTCCCCACAACCTCTGGCACGGAGTTGTGGAGAGTGATGAGGTCCCCACTAAGACTCCTCTTCCTGAGAATAAACAAATCCAGCTGCCTCAGCTGTTCCTCATAAGACATGGTGTGTTCTACCTGTGAATATCCATTTTTTAATTTTTGTAGTTTTTATTAATTTTTAGATGAGATTACTCGTCTCCCTTTTCTCTCCAACATACTTGTCTGCATACCTGTGCTTTGCAATAATGGCCACTAAGCTGCTTAGACAAAAAAAAAAAACCCAGGTATATATGCTAAGCTATTTTAGGGTTTTTTTTTATGAAGTGGCAGAAAAAATTCACTAAAAGCCATAGATCTGTCCCTTCAAGATTTAGTGTTAGCCTTCAAAAAAGTTTAGCAGTGGGTAGTTTGGAAAAGGATAATATATATATATTTAAAGATAAACTGTTCTTTATTTCTCTCTGCAGCAAACCATATTGCTGATTAACCACTGCTTTCATAAACTACAAGTGGGCCATTTAAGCTGTTTCACTGCTGGTTAATGTACTGTATTGTGCTCCCTCTTTCTACAGTACCTCGCTAGTGTTTTGTTTTTATTAGAAATTCACCTATCCTTGTCTACCGAGGAGAAAAGAAATTACACTACAGAGCCCTACAGCCCATAAAATGGCAGAGATTCCTAAATAAGAGCAGCCTGAAACTGAAACCTCTGTCTGCCTGCACTGTAATGAAATGCATGACTACAAGAGATAATAATAATTGCAGCAATAGCTCGTTACAGCTCCCAGATGATTTGGTGCTGTCAGGAGTGCACTGTCCTCTGACATCCCAGGAGGCGAACAGCATCACTGACTGCAGGCCCTGATTGGTGTAGTGAAATATTGCTGGCAAAAATTAAAAGGTCTTGGTGTCAAAATAATTCATGATATGCATATCTTCCATTCTGATGAAATGGCTGATATCCGGATTAGCAAGATAATAAAACTGATCAGGCTACAGTTAAACAATTTAAGCTGGAGAGCTGTTCATTTTGTAGGTGTCACTTGTCAGATCAAGAGGTCAGAGCGGGATGAAAGGCTCTCCCCAGTAACCTTCTGATGATTTGGATCTGGAATGTTCTTCATGATTTGTCTAAAGTTTTCATCACTGTGCTGCCGGGTAGCATTACCACGGCAGGCTCTGTTCTGACATTCAAATCCTGGGAATGACAGGTTATTAGGAGAAGAGAACTGGCTGTACATACATTAAGCCCCATATCTTTGACCTGTAATTTGAACTGATAGTGATATTGTAATTGAGTGAGTAAAAAAAGGAATTTTTTATTAAAACACAGGAAGATGAAGAAAACGTTTATTTTCAGGTGATTTATGGGTTCATAAAATACGCTTTTTTGATGATGGTTTATTTTATGGCTCTTGAAATGCTGAGCTGTGTGCTTACTATTTATTTTATGGAACAGTTATTTAAAATATCGTAGCTTCCCATATATTTCCAGCTTGTTCGTCAGCGACGGGGCTTGTGCAGATGGAGAGATACCCATTTCATATGGGAGTTCATGTATTTAAATAGTTCAGGGATTATCCCAATAAAATGGACCCAGGAAAATATTGTACCCAGTTAATGCTCATGGCTTCAGAGACCCCTAATGTCCTTTCTTGACACCTTATTGCAGGATATTATTATACAATGGATCTTCAGTCATATGGTGGTAGGGAGTGGGGCAGAGCAGGGCTATCAGGGTAATTGACTCCGGTGCACAGCAGTGTTGCACACTTGAGTAACTAATTTAATGGAATGTGTTTTCATGTTCTCCCACGCAGCCCTGCCCCAGCATAATTCTCCTCTCAGGGTGCCAGCAATTTGGGACAGGTAAAGAGTGGAATAAAAGCTCTTGATTTCCCAAAAATGGGACCACAGCTTCTGTGATAAATCTGCTGCCAGTGAAACAACTGTGTCTGAGGCCAGTAAATTAATTGGAGTTACCAGGAATTCTCTGCTCCTGATGAAACTGGACCTCCAGTGCTTGGATGGCAATTTTTTTTGTTGCTGATTGTTGTTGTATGTGACCATTGGGTTTTGTTGCACAGTACAGAGATAATGGTTTGGCATGGGTGAAGCACTTCAATGATCCATCAATGGCAGGAATTGGACTGGACCTCTGCAGACTTCTGCATCTGTGTGAGAAATACCACTCCCTTGAAACTTGAAGGAGTCTTGTGCTATTTCAGCTTGAGCCAGTCCTGACACTGGTTCAGGAAAAGGTTTTAATTTTCTTTCCCTTGGAGAATGCAGAGAAATTCACTTCTAAACAAGGCAGCTGGATTCTTAAAAATCAGTCACAAAGGACACTGATGGTTTGTCGATGCCATTTTTTGCTTCTGAACAGTTCCTAGAGATGCAGCGAAGTGAGAATCAAAAATCACTGTCAACAAGTTTTTTATTTCCCTTTTACTATGGCACAATCTTTATCTAAATGCTTGGTCATATCATAAATATTAATAGAGTATATGCGATAGAATATACTTGATTGCTGTGGGTTTCTTCTCTGTTAATTTTCACAAGCAAGAGTACTGATCCCTGAGAAACTCTGGGTTCACTGCATTTGCATGACAGGTCCTTCTTCAAAAAAGTCAAGTCTGATATTCACACACCAATCTTCTTTTAAATAAGAAGGCAAGTCCTGCCAACAATATTTTGTCATAGAATTGTTGTCCTGACTTTGTTTAACATTCAGATATTTGAGTAGATTCAAAAGAAAATACTCCACAGAAGACTTTTACTTAATTAGCCTCCACCCAGCATAACTACCTCTCCTTTTGCTTGTAATTACATCACAGCTGACAAGTGAATATTGATGCTTATATAATTAAAGAATTGATCCTTAAAGCATAATAACGCGATAGTAATATTTGCATAATTGTATTAAAAAAAGTTTCCAGAATGTAAATTTTATGGCCCATCTTTCAGAGGGATTTGTATACGCTTGCCCTTAGAGTTGGGTCAAGTACAACTGAAATTTGTGAGCTTACCCTCACGAGTAAAGTGAAATAAGTAAGCATATATTTCCAGGGCTAAACCTACAGATTCTCCCTAATGCTGTCTCCCCAGGCTACAGTGAATGATACAGTGGTCTTTAGCCATAAACTGTATTGCACTTTTGGAAGGACACAGACTTTAGACCTTGTAAGTAGTTTTGCTTTGCTCTGTGCCATTAAGATATATGCACAGTTTGCTTTTATGGTGTTTGCTGTCATTTAATTACTGATGCATCAAGATGATCTTCCCGATTCAATTATGTTAAAATTAATGATTATCTTGGTGCTTTTTTTTTCAAGCCAGCTGAAGATTTTGGGATGTTGCCTTCTCCATGCACCAAGTATGTTCATCATCTAAATTGAATGATTGTGTGCTTGAGGACCGTTTGATGGACTTCCAGATGTAGCCTTTCTTTACCTGTTAGTTAAAAATTGGAACTCATGGAGATTAGTGCAGAAGTTGGTCTCTGACACATAAACTAGAATAGTTGAGGAAGGTCTTTAATAAAGCTTGAGGGCAATTTCATCTGGTCTTTCTCTCATGTGCAGAAAATCATCATTGGTAGGCCATCTACTTTTAAGGGAGGTTTTGGTGGAGAAAGTCAGAGTTAACTATTTTGAGTGTCTTTCTAAGTGTGGTAGAACAGCAGTATCAGCCTTTTTTTCTCTTAGGTTTTCACCTTGTGTGGACATGGAGAATTCAAATTTTTCATTATGTTTTACATAATGAAATATTGGTTTAAAAATATATGGTATGACAAATTCTGATATTTTGCATTTTTATGGGTATAGCCTGGTGGCTGGCTTTCCACAACTTTAAACATAACCAGTAAAACACAAATTGCATCATGTTGAAAATCTTTGCATTCGTGCAATAATCAGTGCGATATTTTCCCTCTTAGCTTATCACAGATTTTCACAGAAGTTCAAGTGCATTCCTTATGGAAGACAGGTGAAAGGAGAGGCTAGAAAAGATACGGAATTTTTAAAAATACACTACAAGCTAGATTTAAGCTCTTAAATTCTGATAAAATCCAAACAGCCTGATTTCAATATGCACATATTCAATTCAAATTTATGTCTTATACACAGTATGTAAACATAGGTATCAGTGTAGTTAGAAAACAGTAGATAGTGAATTTTATATGCAATATCTATTGTTTGGGAATAGGTGTTTATATTTTACTTACTTTACTATGCAATTCAACCTGTTGTAATGAAGACAAATAATTTTTTCCCCTTCCATTATATTTTCTGTGCCGCAGGCATGTATTTGAGCCGACACATACCAACAATGAAGATGCAAGAAGATATGAAAAACAGGGGGAGATCAGTTGATTACAGACATAAAAAGCTATGAATTTATTTTTTCCACATCAGCTGTACATTTTGGAGATACCTAAGAAATGACTCAGTAGCTAAGCTTATTTGATTCCCTTACAGGTTTTATGTCTTTACTCCATTTTAATTTTTCATTAGAATATAATAATAGCCACAGGAAAAAATGATTTGGTCTGTGATCTATTTCATTATGTTCTCATCATAAGGAGAGAATCTGAAGTGGGAGAGCATCACTAATTTTTCGGCACAGTAATTTATTCTACAGTATTTAAATGTTGTAATTTTCACACTGAGGCACATGCTGCCACATCTATCGTCCCCTGGACTAGTCTCTGTCTTGCTCTTTCCTTTTCATCTGTTTTGTTTTTGCATTTTTTTTCATAAATTCGACAGATGGCCTCTTGATGAATCCTTGATAATACTGTCATGTAAAGCAGCTAAGACTAGAAATCATCTCACAACAATTTTTCATTGCAAAGAGAAAATTGAAGGCAGACAAACATCCCTAAGTCCATAACAACAGCAACAAAATATCCACTTCATGTAAATAAAGAGGACAAGCTTTCCTTATAATGCTCAAACACTAATGCCAGTATCCTTTAAAGCCTCTGGATTTTTTTATGCTACATTTAATTCATCTTTCAAGCCTTGGGTTTGTTTAATATTTTGTTGCTTTCATATTCAGAAACATTTTCTCGGCTCTTAATGTGTTCTCTCTCCTCCTTAGTCCCCCTCCTTTTAGGTCTTTATAATTGTGGATCAGGTGAAGTTTGCTTCCCCTCATTTCAAGGTCATGCACCACTAGGACCATTTTCCTGACTCAGAGGGCACGTAATTTCACAGCCGTGTACTCCTCATTAATCCACCCTGAGTGGGTGCTCAGGAAGTTCCAGATCACAGATTTGTTTTTGTCTTGTTCTCTGACTCAGTGCTTCACAAAAGGATTAGATTAACCCCTTTTGATTGTATTTATATCTTAGTGCATCGTGATAGAAATAAAGTGATTTCTTCTTCTCCCCATGTAACCTTCCCAGCCCTTCCACTTTTGCACTGGGGACCAACAGCATTTCTTTTGCAATAGTGCTCAGTTAAACTGAAGCTTGTGGCAGACAGAGAATTATTTGTTTTCTCTTTGCTCTCTTAATGCAGTTTTAATGCATGAATCTATTTCTTCCCATTTGCAGAGACTCATTTATTAACTTTGAATGGTTTTTGTTTAACTGGAAACTGCCTCAGTCCCCTGGCTCTGAACGTGGTCTCATCTGGACCCGAATTGCCCTGGATCCAAACAAAGAAGAAAGCAAAAAAAGGCAGCACAGTGACTACTGGAGAGGATGCATTCTTTCCCCTTTGATATTGTGCCCCAGCCAGACCCCTTCACCTTGGAGCTCTTTTCTGCCTCCATTTGTTGGTAAAGCTCTCCATGGGACCTGCTGGTGTAAGGGATCCCCACTCACTGCCCCTGGTGGGGATTGACACCCCAGGTGGAGTCTGTGTTGCCTCAGGACTGGGGAATCTGGTGTGCTGGAGGCCTCTGGAGGGTCTTGCATCCCTGTGCCACAGTTGGCAAAATGCAAAGCATGTGGAGCTCTGATAAATATTTTTAAATGGAGCTGATCTGCTGCATTTAACATCTTAAGGGGGCAAGGTTTGGTATTAGGAGCAAGCCACTGGGAGACCTGAGCTAGTACAAAAAGTGTAATTACTTAACATTGGTCCTTCTTTCCTGTGTCTGCAATAGGAAAAGAAAATTCTAAGTTATATAAAGCAATTTTTAAATTCTTCAGGTAGGGTTTGATTTGAGATAAAAACAGCCTGCAAAGTGTATGGGAAAACCAACCTGCAGCTCTATGTGGGAAGCTCACAACCTTAACTATTTTAACTATCCACGTTTTGTAAGCATGGAGCTTAGGTCTGTGCTGAGGTGTAAACACCTAACTTCAGGTCTCTCAATCGAACAGGAACCCACCCTTAACGTCCTTTTACTGGACCTGTCTTAAAGATACAACCATAGTAATACATACACTTAATTTGTGACATCTCTTGTTATTATAAATAACTGTGTTTCTTATGGAGAAAAAGAAGAAGACCCCTGACTCTAGACATTGGTCAAAACTGAAATGGCTAGTGGTCCCAGAGCCACTACTGAAATGGATCAGATTCAAACTGCATGTTGGGGGTAAGGGGATGTTGACAATTGCTGCAGGAATTACCACAGAATGGAAGATGGCAGAGGAAGGAGGAAGAAAAGGTTTGGCTAGATTAGAGGAATAAAGAACTGAAAGGCAACGCAGGAAAGGAGACAGCGAGACAATACTGAGATTAATTTGCATCTATTGGTCAGATAAACCAGACTGAGCAGATAAACTAATCTTGAAGGTTAATGGGCTTTACCCATCAGCTAACTGGTGAGACCTGCTGTGTGCAGGCTCCTAACTGGTCACAACTAGGCTACACTGGAAAAAGATGTGTACATTCTGTGGGTTCCTGGTTTCCTGTAAGACAGAAGGGCATAACTTGTTGCATCCTGAGTGTGCGATCATTTATAAATTCATATTGAAATGTATCAAACAGGGTGGGGAAATGCCCAGTCAAAACTGTAGAAAGTTCTCAGAACGTCTCCATGCTTTGGCTCCTTCTGATCTTCCCAGTGGCTTAATTAATGGATCCAGTTTTGGGCATGCCAATGTAAATAAGACATCAATAAGCTGAAGTGAATTCTGCAGGGGGCCATTGAGGTTTTCAGGGCCTGGAGCACCTGTCCTGTGAAGAGAGGCTGAGGAGACTGGGTTCATTCAGCCTTGAGAGGACATGGCTTCTGGGGGACCTATCAAAAGTGTACCAGAATCAACGAAGAGCTTATCAAGAAGATGGAGACAGGAATTTACAGCAGTGTATGCTGAAAGGACAAGAGACACTGTAAAGAGAGAAAATTAAACAAGGTAAAATGTATCCTAGTGGATACAAGGAAAAACTTTCACCATGAGAACAGTGAAACCATGGAAAAGAGTGCTGTACCTGCTCACTCCCATGTTTACAGAATTTGTTAGAATTTGTGTGTGATGAGTAACATCACCTGATCTCACAGCTGTGCCTGCTTTAAGAAGGATGACCTGTCCATTGCCCTCTGATTCCACAAGTGGGTGGATCCCTACCTAATTCTGATTTCCCTAAAGCAGTGGAGAGAAGTTTTCTCTTTCTGCAGCTCTGAGGGGATAGACAGCACAACCCCAGCTGGACCTTCTTTTGCCTTTTTATCTTTGGCATCATCTGCAGGATGATGATGAAGGAACCACAGCAGAGCTTGTCCCTGGGGGCTGTGGCCAAACTGACTGAATTTATGGAGGTTCTACCCCCAAAAAGGGAAATACCCCCAAATATTGCAGGCTGTTCTACAGAGAGTGCAAAAGAAGCTTTGTATGGATATAAAGCTGTGGAAATTTCAGAGTACTTTTTGATGGCTTCTCTGGGTTTTGTTAATGGAAGAGGGAAAGTCTCAGATGAGAATGAGAGGAAGACTTGCTCCCAGCTGGGACCTCTCTCATGCTGAGCGCCATTCACTCTGGTGCAGATGGCTCATGACTTCTTTCCATGAAGCAGGATAATTTTGGACTACCTGTAGGGTATGCAAGCTTATAGAAAATTGACAACATAGAGTCACTTGTTTTGCATGGGAGGAGACACTACACTGCAGTTACTCTGCAGCTGAGTTGACTGCAGTACAGAAATCCTAGCTAGGTTTAAACTGGCTTGCCTGGATGCTCCTGGTGACATAAAAGAGAGCTCCATGCAGGCTGCAAAGTCCTTCTGAGGAGCTCAACACACACTGAGACATTTACTCCCACCAATTTCTGTGCAAAAAGAGCTATCACCCCCAGGATCCATAGAGTGAACACAGTTCTCTTTGCCCAAACTGCACCAAATACAATATAGGTATACCTATAAAAGAGGTTTACCTATAAAATAGTCTCTATATTAAAATGTTTTTGGACAGGATTCCCTTTGCTATAAGAAAGCTTTTTTTCTCTTTGCTTCTCCATCCTGTTCAGAAGCTTCAGGTTCATTCTGTGAAACCAGAGAGAGAAAAAGCCATGACAAGAACATCTCCAGAATTTAAATGATATAATGATGAAAAGGAGCAGAGGAGAGCAGAGCCATATGAAGCAACCAGCCCTGTGTTCCATAAGGCAGCTACTCTGAAATTTGTTTGGAGACACTGAAATGAGGGTCATATCTGTGATTCAGGAGTTTTTTTCCTTAGCCAATATACCAATATTTTAGAGGTAAGAGAAAGGTACAAGATTTTTTAGGGAAGTCTTTCTATTACATTGGCCAAACACCAAAGGCATAAAAGATTTGCAGGAGTGTTAGTGTGAAGAAACAAAGCAAGAAAAAATCCAAAGCGATTGTTTCTACAGTAAATATGATCATTATTAAATACAGTTTCTCTGAGTTTCACAAAGTGAATCAACTTGCAGCAGACAGAACTCATACTAGACTAGCCAATGTGCAAACAGAAGGCCAAACTCACAGAATTGTCACCACCTTCAAACAAAGAACTTAAAATCAAACCTGGGATTCCAGCTCTTTGCTTGCTTGTCACCCATATAGCCAATGCCCTTTATAATCTGCTGTATCCTCTGATTGTACAGCTTAAGGTTTCTTATGCAGTCATTTTCTGTTAGACTATACCTGGGATCAGATCTGTGGTCCAAACCAAGCAGAGAGATCTGTGCCACCTCAGGGGAATGCTTGCAGCAGGTCAGTGCTCTGAGAGGCCTGGGAGAGTGTAAGAGGTTCAGTAACACTCTTTCAGCCTGTTAGTTCTTCTGAACTCCCTTCACAAGCATCTAATTCTTCTCCTACCTTGCAAGGCAGCTGCAGACGTCTCTCACAGAGTTCTGTAAGAGATAATATTGCAGGATAATATTGCAGTGCCTGAGTCTCCTTCAGTGGATTTGGTCTGCGAACAATTAATAAATCCAGCTGTTCTCCCGAGGTCAGTGGAAGTGAGATTAAAGATGGAGGTGTGGTTACCATCTAGCTGAATTTGGGAGGTTAGTAAGAATAATGTGCTTGTTAATAACTGGGGTTCAATAACAGAGCCAGAATGGGTATATCTGGTGTGGATTTTGTCAATGGTACATGTAGATAGGGTACCACTTAGTGTGAATAGAATATATCTATGCCACTGGATATACTCTTGTACATATACCTTCTTAAACATTTTGTATATACTTAAAAGTTCTTGCACATTAATTAATATAATTAAGCTTTAGAGATATTTTTTATAGTATGATGTGGCCAAATACTAGAAAATCCAAGCAAACAGTAATCAGTCAGAGAGCTCCCATCTCACAAAAACTGATATTGAAAGTGCAAGAAGAAAGTCCTTCAGCCAGTGGTGAAGAGGTCTCTGCTTGATTTCTTGCTGTGCAGGGCAATGGGGAGCTCAGCAGAGGTTGATGTTGGCTGGCAGAACTCAATCAACTTAAAGAAAAGGAGATGGGAGCTGGGAAGACCTTGTGGCTCAGCCTCTTGGTGTTAGTGGCTGTGGGCTCCTGTCTTGTGATGCACCTGAGAGCTGCGAGTGGCCTCAACAACATTGGCATTTGCTTCTTGTCAGCCACCTTTTGTACAAGCCCTCAATAAAGAGGAAAAATAAAAGAACACCGTGCCTCCAAATGTAATTTTTATCATTAGTTGTCATGTCATGTCCTGCATATAGAAAGAGGAAGTTGGTTTGTATTTTCTTCCTTGTGATTCTCCTTGTTTCACTGTGATATTTGTTCATGCAAGCCTGTTCTTTATATGGAATTTCCTCACAGGCTTTTATGCTACAAACAGGAATGAACAGACATCATCATGGGCATTGGTTTCACTTTGGAAAAAACCCACCATTTTTGGAAAATTCTTTCTTCCCATGGAACAGAAGCAATGTAGGTAGCATTGCTCCAAGCAGTTTAGGAGGTGAAATGGATGTGTGCTCTGCAGCCTCTCCAGGGGTCACACTCTTTCTGCTGTGGGAATGAGAGAGCTGCAGGTGCTGCTGCAGTGCAAACCTCAGCCACGACTTGGATCTAGGGCTTCTCCAGCAGTGCTCAGAGCTCAGCCAGGGCATGCACAGAGCAGAGCACTCCTGGACCCTGCTCTGTGGCCACAGTCACGCACAATGGGTGGTGCAGTCACCTTCTGGAACCCTGAAAAGTTGTCTTTCTTCCTCTTTTTCCTTTTTCTTTTTCTTTTTTTTTTTTTAAGCACTTAAGCCCAACTGCTAATGGAATTTCATGATTTTAAATAATTTACATTTCCATCTGGTTTGAAAAACACCAGGTGGAGATTGCAGATTAGGATGAGTCTAAGTGGAAGGAAATGTTTGTTTAAAATATTAACGCTAAAACCAAACATTTATGTGAACCACATTTTTGCTGTCCATTGTGCTGTGTTCTTCTCTATCACCACTTTAAATTTCGCTTTTAATTGGATATTTTGCACACGTTGCTTACCATTAAGATCGGGGACACCAGGCCAGAGTGGGGTGTAGGAGAGTCCACACCAAAGAGTGAAAGAGTCAGGGATTGAAGGATTCTTCAGTGTGAGCTTTTGATCATTGCATCTGTTTCTCTATGCTTTCTACAGACCCTGTTAACTTGCTTACTTGGAGATGGAAATAAATTTGAACCTAAATAAAATAGGTTACACAAGGGTGATTTTAACGGAAACCATGCAACTTCCTAAGACTGATGAGAGTTTTGTTAGGGTAAAGACTGATGGTTTACTGGTGCACAGTCCAAATCACCCACAAGGACAAGAAATTTCCTTCTCTCCCACTTGCCAGCTGGCAAGCTTTTATTTAAAATGGGGGATACTGAGCTGTGGTTTCTAACACTGCTTCTAATACTGGAAGCTTAGCTGCCAAATCCTTGATGCACTTTTCCAAGTACAGCATGAAACCATGAACTCATAGCGAGGAGCTATTGTAACAGCACCTTTTCCTCTGTACTTCAAAAGAATTCATTTTATGAAGCCACATCTGATATTCATCTTCTCCCCTAGCTAAAATCCTCGTATTTCAGTTCTCTGGAAATGGGATGTTTTTAATTTTGTAAAATGCACTGGAAGCTGTAGAGATGTTATGGTTGTTGCGTGCCTTGGCATGGCATTATTCAAAATCATACCTACAATTGTAGTGATAGTATGAAAGCTTGCCTTTGCTAAACAAAACTCCAGATACCAATCAGTGAAAAGCACAAGTAGCAGAGTTAAGATTCCATAAGGAAAGCTGTATTTAAATAAAACAAACAAAATTTAGAGCAGTGTTGCTCATACTTGCAAATTCCCAATTCAGAGGTGCCAAAGGCCCAGAAAGAACAACCTCTACCAGCCTGTAGTCTGATTTACTTACCACGAGTAAACCAACTACTTCAGTTGCTCCAACCTCTGTCCAAAGATGGTAATATTGCTTTTTACTGTATGTAGGTAGTCCACATTTTCATTATTCAGAGTTCTATTAGGACAAGAAAACTCTTTGCTGCTTTGATGAATTTAGAAAAAAAATAGAAACTGAACACTTGCTTTTCATCTGTGAACCCTATCGCCCCTAGACACAGCCAGAGAGGTGAAGAGTGAAGCAGACACCAAAAGTTACAATATCCCTTGGTAGATCCCAAGTGTATTGTGGTAGGTCTAGGTTGAATTGTGATCCAAACGACTAAAATATATTTTTTATTGTATAGGAAACATCGGATTTTTTTTTTTGTAAGAATTTGTCTCCAGAACCAATTAGTCTGAAAGTCTCATGAGCAATTAATTGATTTGTACTAGGAGAGAGGAATACTAGAGTAGATCAAAATTGTCTGCAGAAAATGTGCATGGATTTACCAAAGGAGAGGATGGATCATAAGCTGATCTTAATTTTGGTGAGTTTGTTGCAGAGCAAGCTGACAAGCAGCGGATGTAATTTATTTAGCCTGAAAGATTTACTGTTTGGAGAAGACTTGCTTTGTATGAGAAAAACAGTCAGCTGCTGCTCATCAAGATTCAATAAAATAGTTTGGTAGGTGAAAGATAGATGAGGAAGTTATTGGTTATTTTTCACACCACAAGGTAATTGCAAAGGGGTGTCTGTTTTAGAAATTAGTGTTGAGTAGCTCTCTATATTGGCAATTCTAGAGGAGTATCAGTGAAAATTTGCCAGTTACAATAAGGTGAAAGGTTTTACTAACACCAGAAGGAGATGGAACAAGAGTTTTAAGTGGCTTTGGCCATTAAATGTGCTGTAACACTGGAAGCATGTAGGTGCTAATCACAAATCACGCAAAGGAACAGATTTTTGTAGGAATCAAGGAAAGTCAGCGGTCAAGCCTTGAAAGACAGGTGACTACCCACACCTGTAGATAAGCTGAGGGGCAGAGGGGTCTGTTTTTGTCCTGAAATGCTATTTGGATATTGTGTGTTATAGTCAGGGCTATATTCACTTTTCATCATTTAGTTACCCGACCCAAGGACTCTGCCCCTTGACAGTGAGGGGCTATGGTCGTTATCTGCAAAGATGTGTGTTTTTCTCCCACATCCATTATTTTTATAAACAGCTTTTACCATACTTCATTAATAGTAATCACCTGCGCAGTCTTTGCAATTGGAGACATAGCTGAGAGCTCTTCATCTGTACACATGAAAGAACTTGCATTCTGTTGATTTGCATCTTGAGTTTCTCCAATATTGGAATGTGCAGTAGGTGACTTTAAATGACTTTCTTGTTGTTTCCATCCCATTTGGGAAAAATAGTAATCTCAGAAAAATACCCTCTAAACAATATCATTAAAGGTAAGTAAACTCATAACACATAGATTTTAGTGTTTGCTGGTTTGTGTCACTGTCTGGTAATACAATGAATAATTCATATCAAACTAGTAGAATGTAACATTTACATAAAATAATACTTTGCAAATTTATGGTAAGTACTAATTACTTGCCTTATTTGCCATGACTATGATATTAAATATTCATAAAAATGTGATTATTTCTTTGATTTGGCAGGCATTTAGATTTCTCTACAGCTTTTCACACTGCTAATTTTAATCCAGTAAATTATCTGGAAGAAAACAGTATGCAGCCGAAAAACTGTTCAAAATTCACTCCAACATTGAGCACATTATGGACGTAATGATCCATTACAACCAAACTTCAAGAAGATCTTGCAAGAAAACTGAGACTTAAACAAAGAAATATGGAGACTATCATCATTATTTATCAGATTTATTTATTAATAACTTAGAATTTTATATATATCAAGAAACTTTCAAATAATTGGATCCACTTTTATGTATTTTATTTTTGTGAAGTTAAGTTTTAGTTCTTCCTGGGTTATATCTGTTGTTCATCTTTACTTTTTGGTGTATTTACATTTTAACTCATTAGAGGAACTGAATTCTGGGTTTTGAATGTGACAGATATTTTTTACTGTCACTTAGAAAACAATACCCAATATTATTATCATTTTGCAGTTAAGTGTAAGTATGATTATGTGTATAAGTCTCTATGTTTGTGTACGTATACATTGATTCCAAGGATTCAAAACTGCTTATATAATTAAATCTTCATATCTCTCTGTGAATGTTCAGTACCTGCACTTGTTTCTCTAGCTGTGTAGTGTGTATGCATCAAAATTTACACCATTTTAACTAATAAGAATAAAGACTCTAAGGCTGTGTATGCCATGTGTCTTACATATCTGACCCAAAATGGAGAGAAGTAACAGGAATCAGAAACGTTGGTCCTCAGACCCCCAGGCTTAGTTTATTTCCCTGCACTATTTACATCCTTTCCTGTTGTTTCTAGCAGCAGAGGAATAAACAGTCAACTCAAATGAATTAATACAAACACAATCATCAGAAAGTGGAAGTAACAAAACAAAAAAACCCAAGCAATTTGAATGTATGAAGACTCCTATAATAGAGTAAAAAATAATGTATGCAGTATGTGTAATATGTAATGGTAGCAGCAGAATTATCTTTGTAACTTTTATAATCATCAAAGCCTGTCCTTATTTCCTGTTTGGTTTATTTTGCTTTAGAGATTTTGTACTAAATAACTCAGCTACCTGTACTCTCAGCCCCTCAGTGTCTTGGTACCCAGGGATAGCCCCAAGGAGGGCTATCAGGAAGTGTGCATCCATCCCTGACCACCTGCTCAATTAAAACTTTGCTACTCATCAAGCTTCACTAGAATATGTGTGAAACTTTCGAAGATACACAAATGTTTTAAACTCTTTGATTAAAAGTTAAACTGATGACTGATAACTTGCAAACAGCACCACTAACCATATGTAAAAATACAGAGTTCCTGTATCATTGCTTAAAATAAACATTTGGAAAAGGTTTTGAAATATCAATCTGCTTCTTTGCTGTACAAATAAGGAATGTGAAATGAAATGTAGCTCTGTTAAGTCTAAACAAAAGAAAACAAATGTTGTCTTTGGTCTTAAACAGTTCAGTCCTGTGTAAGACTTGCAGGATTTCAGCAAGCCACACAGGTTACCGAAGCAAAATTTGGGTTCCAGACCTGCATCTTGTATTATATCCTGCTCAGTAGTGCCCCAAGCATAGGATTTGTCGCTTGAGCACTTTGGCACTGAAACCTCCTGGGGCATTTTCCCCCATGGCAGAAGGTGAGGCAGAGCTGGGGCATGGGGTGTTTCCCCTGAACTGATGCAAAGTGCCCACAGGGAAATCCATTGCTCCTAATTCCAACTTTACCCAGGGTTATGGCTTGGTAATGCTCCCCAGAAAAGCTCTCTGCTCTATTCCTATGGATTCATGCTGCCTCTTTCTCCACAAGAGGAATTTAAAGGGCAGAAGATTCTGATGAAATTTCTGCCTAGCAGACCACTTGATATTTGAGGTGTGTTGTGTAAAGATGACTTTACTTCATAGCTAAATCAGTCAGATATTAAATAGATAAAATGTGAACCAAAAAAAAAAAAAAAAATAAAAAAAAAAAAAAAAAAAAAAAAAAAAAAGATACACGTCAAAATCCCAGCATTGTGGTGTCCAGGAGGAGGAAGGAAATGCACAGTCCAAGGGACACTTTCTGTATTTATTCTGCTGCTGGTTCAGTCAGCCCAGGTCCTATGTGCTCACCTGACTGGAGTTCTTGACCTTAAATAAATGTGAGATATAGTAGACCTAATTTCCTTGTGTTAAAGGAAAAATCCTTCTGAAAATTTGGTGGTTTCATACATAAAAAGTCAGGTAGATTTTATATATACAAATGCTAGCACCTTGTCACCTGTGAATTCACTATGTAATTAAACTTCTTCTGAAGCTGTATGCTTGCTGACATCTCTTTTGTAAGTGAAATGAAATCCTTTGTTTTTACATGTTTTGACAATGTGTAGTGGGGGCAAGTGAAGCAGAGTCTTAAAATCCCCCGTGCATCTCTAATGGAGCCTCTTCTTGTTGCTTTGTACTAGTCTCAGGGGTGAAAACAGAGTTCATTGGGGAAAAAAAAGCATTTCCCTTATGTCAAAATGAGAAAGTATTGATTTGTATTTGGATTCTCCAAGAAAAATCTCTGGTCCCTTCAAATGCCTTGCAGTTCTGTGTGCTGTGTAAAAGAGGCCTCATGCTCAAAGTCAAAGGGAAGCCAGAGGAAAATGGCATGCAGGAGGTCAAAGCAGTTCACATGGCTCATCGACAGCTGTTTGCACCATATGACAGATCTAAAGGCAGCTTCAGAGCTGTCTGTACAATATGTGAAGCTTACCAGAGATATAGAAGAGGCTGCTTTAATGTCATTTCTCATAAAAAAAGCTGGTAAATTTGGCACTGTGTTTTATGGACTGCAGTACCAATGATAGCCTTAGTTTATGATGTTGACTAACCTGATCTCTTAGAAGGTGCCCCATTTTGTAAAAGGGGGAAGGGCTGTAGACAGTCTCCAGCTAGCCTTCAGGAAAGCCTTTGACATCATTTCCCACAGCATTGTCTGGGACAAACTGGCTGAGCATGGCTTGGATGGATGCACTGTTCACTGTGCCAGAAACTCGCTGGATGGCCAGGACAGAGAGTGGTAGCAAATGGGGTGATAGCCAGTTGCTGGCCACTCACAAATGGTGCTCTCCAGGGCTCAGCAATGGGGCCAGTCCTGTTTAGTATCTTTATCTATAATCTGGATAAGGGGATGGAGGGCATGCTCACTTTGCAGACAAAAGAAAGCTGATCAAGAGTGATGACCTGCTGGAGGGCAGGAAGGCTCTGCACAGGGACCTGGACAGGCTGGATCCATTGGCCAAGGCCAACAGTATGAGCTTCAATGAGGCCAAGGGCCAGGCCCTGCACTCTGGTGTCAACAGCCCTGTGAGGGCTTGGGGCAGAGTGGCTGTAAAATTTCTCAGTGGAAAGGACTTGGAAGTGCTGGTTGACAACTGGGTAAATGTGAGCCAGCAGTGTGCCCAGGTGGCCAAGAAGGCCATTTGCATTCTGGCTTGTATGCAGAATAGTGTGGACAGCAGGAACAGGGCAGTGATTGTCTCCCTGTACTTGGCACTGGTGAGGCCACACCTCAAATCCTGTGTTAAGTTCTGTGTCCCTCAATACAAGAAAGATATTGAGGTGCTGCAGTGAGTCTAGAGAAGGGCAACAGAGCTGGTGAAGTTTCTGGAGCACAGATCTCGCGAGGAGCAACTGAGGAAACTGGAGTTGTTTAGCCTGGAGAAAAGCAGATTGGGGGGGACCTTCTTATCCTCTACAACTCCTGAAAGGAGTTTGTAGTAAGGTGGGGTTCTCTTGTCACAGGTAACAAGTGACAGGACAAGAGGAAATGGCCTCAAGTTGTACCAGGAGAGCGTTAGACTGGATATTAGGAAAAATTTCTTCATGGAAAGGGTGTCAATCATTGGAACAGGCTGCCCAGGGAAGTGGTTGAGTCACCATCCCTGAAGTTATTTCAAAGAAGTGTAGGTGCGGCACTTAGGGACATGGTTAAGAGGTAGATTTGGCTGGCAGTGTTAGGCTAACAGTAGGATTCAGTGATCTACCAAGTATTCCCCAGCCTTTTATATGATTTTATGATTAATACTAACAAAAAAACTAAGGAAGAATTGGAACTGGGTTTTCACTGTACAGGATCTTCTCTGAGATCCCAGCTGCTCAGCACTAAGTCTGTATCTTAGCCTCTTTTGTTTTGTTTTTCTTATATTGGAAACACAGGAATTAAAAAGAAGTATCACGTGTTATTGCCCTGACTTGCATTTCTCTAAAGGTCACTTGGGTTCAGCTGGCTGGAGTTCTGCAAGAAACAAGTCTGATTGCATCCTAATGTTAGTTGGTAGGTGTGAGAGAAGGTGGGTGAAAAAAACCCCAAAATTATGTCCATTAACCACTAAGTGTGGGTTGTAGATGCCACAATATAACGAAACTATTAAAATATTTTCACTTGATGTGATTCTACAGAATTGCTAGCCAGCTATTTTTCATAACTTTGCCATAGCAGACAGTAAGACTGATGGAGGGAAAGAAATGACAACTTAGGAGGACTTTGAGAACTTTTCTCTTTCTAGTTAATTCTGCCAGTGACTGTTGAAATACAGGTTGGTTGAAACTGTTCTTAACAAACAAAAGCAGAACATTCCAGTCATGCCTTAAGGTCATTCTGCTAAGGTATAAAGGTATAAAGCTGCTTTTCATTGCCTAAATTGAACCATTAATCCCTGATCCTGCAAACTTTTTTATACAACTTTAGTGATCCAAATAACATCACTGTTATATTCAGAACCACCCAAGTTCATCAGGTTTCCCTAGCACAGTGTATTGTTAATACCTAAGATCCTGACCTGCATAAACCCCCTTGTCTCATACTGGAGGCTGCTACTTTTATGCATGGTTTGTGAGGTAGATAGCTCATACAAATCTTAAGATGAAATGTCTGTATAAATAGTTAATTTATTTCAATGTGCATTACCACTACATCTCAAGACACATACCAGAGCCCATCTTGTGCTGTCCTGCTGGAAAGACAATCTGCCACAAGTCTGGACTTTAAGGGATCATTTTGAGAAGTGTTGGAATTGCTATATGCAGAAATAGATGTGTTGCAAACTTCAATCACTGTAGGAAACCTGCTAGAAAATGTGGCTGCTCAGTTAATGAATCTGGAAAGTCAGATGGGCATAGTGAAAGAAGATTGGAATGTATAGAAACTGAATTTTCACCTGAGAAGTCCAGCATGACATTTTCCAAAGTTCATGAAAAATTATTTAAATGTCTTACTCTTAAGTTTTCCCCCCATCTCTTCAATTGAAAGATCTTCTTAATCTAAAGAGACAAGGTAAAATCATGGGAGTATAGCACTAGTTCTTTCTTGACAATGGTTTTGGAAGTAAGGATAAAAGTTGCAGGAACTTTCATGACAGAAATAATTATTATTCTATTGACTCTACATTGCAGAGTCATTATTATTCTAATTTAGTAAAGAAAAGCTTTCAAAAGTGCAGTGGGCATCTATGCCTAGATTGACCAGAGCTGTCCTTACTATGGAATCTCTCTTTTACTCGTGGGAAGAGCGTCTGAGAAGATGGAGAAGGGACTTGCCAGCTCCAACAACCAGGCCCAGCAGATACAGACAATTTTTGCCTGAAGTCTTCTGCTGGTGAAAATCCTCTGCAGCTGTAGAGTGGCTGGGGGGGAAACTCACCTTGGGGGGTTGTGCTGGTATTCTACAGCTTTATGAGATGTAAGAGTAGTTATTGTTGCAGCACTCACATGGAGTTCCTCCAAAGAGAAGCATGGAGCAGCATTTTCAGAGACAGAAGAATTATGTCTTACTGCAATTTCTGGGATTGCTTAGCAGATGTATTTCTGAGAGAGATTTCTGTCGTATTAAATACCTTTTAAATGACAATTAGCTGAGAGGGACTTAAAAAAGTATTTATTTGACATTCTTTATGATGAAAACTGGGACACTGGTGCAAAGGTGCGAATCAGGGTCTTTGTCCATATGGATTCCTTTAAGAGCAATAAATATGAAGAGCATAGATTATAGGTCAATAAGATGAATACTCTTCTATGTGTGCATCTAACATCTAAACACAGTGGAAATTGATTATGAACATGTCTATTTATAAATCAATACAATTGTAATTCAGCTTATTTAAACAACAGCCTATAGGTAGGAAAAACCTTTATTGCCTGAGAGAAAATGATACAGAAACATCATGTAACATGTAGGTGAATACAATCTTAGAGGTCACTTGTATATTTTTTGCTTGTATCAGTAGAACCAAATTAGACCCCTCAAAACCCTGAAATTAAGAATATTAAATTAGTGATAAACAAAAAATTAAATATGCCGCATGAAGGGACATAATCCCACGTATTGAAAAAGGCAAAAGGGAGTGGAACATTATATGTATAAATGAAGATTCTTTCTGACCTTATTTTGGTACCTCAGCTAAGTGTAAGGTTCAATTAGGAAATACTTCACAGTAATTGCAATTGATAATATTTTCTAGTTTCTGTTAGAAGCAGCTCTGGTATACTCAGTTTCCTATTTTTCTCTAGATGCCCTAAGTTATATGGAAAAGATATTTATACTGTAAGCCATTTGAATGACTGGAGGACTATGACTGGAGGATAAAGACATAGAGTGCATATTCTGCTGCAGAGACTTTATACTGCAGAATTGATGGCTGATTACAAAGCAGCCTGAAGATCTAATTACAATTGGCAACCAGGAGATGAGGGAAGACTGCAGACAATTTTCCTCTATTTTTATACACAGTCCTTGTGGCATTCACATTGCTTTCAATAAGTGTGCTTCTGGCAAAAGCTGTCAATGATGGTAATCGTCTGGATGACTGGCTTCGGAGAGGCTGCAAGCCTGACCTTTGCTCCCGCAATCATCGCCGTCATCAGCGTGGGCATGCACGCCGCCCCAGAGCAGAACAAGTGCTGCAACTAGACAGTAATTGCAGACTGCTAATGATGATGCTATTGACGAGGCTTTTTTGTTGTTGTTGTCGTTGTTGTTTTAATTGAAAAGACATTATTCTGGGCTAAAGTCTACGGTGGTGAATGATTAACACTAAAACGAGGAGGAAATATGTGGAAGAAAGGAAGCCAAACATTTCATGTGTATTATTCTGCTACATCTGCCCCATCTAGTACATAATCAAAGTGCATAATACCCTTCTGTTTGAAAAGGTGGGCATGAAATTCAAAGTTTGATTCAAAATTAGTTAAAATCCCAGAGACAGACTATAGTCTTAAGCCTATTGCACTATCCAGTGCAATAGGATATGTACTCATAGTGGATATGACTACTCAGCAGTCCAATTATTACAGCTCACCAATGATGGATATCACAGATGCTGAATAGGGCTGAAATACCAGTTTAGATACTTGCAAAAGTTCTCTCTGTAACTGGAGTGAGAACACAGACCAAGGATATATAAGATGCTCCAGAAATTCAGAGGTCTGGAATTCTCTGCCAAAGTTACAGCAATCTCAGATTGAGTACTTAATTTTCCTAATGATCATAAGGCATTATATCCTATCTCATGTTTTCAATCTGCAGGAAAGTTTAAAATTTACATAATGGACTTTATCCTCTGGATAGATTTTGCTAAACATAATGAAATTTAGTGTAAGACTAGCATTTCTGTGTCTCTTTAGTGTTCTTGTTCTTTCTGAAAATTTGAAAACACAAAGAAAAAATGGGTTGTACTCTCCAGCACTTGTCTGGAGGAATTTCATGACTTTTGGACCTGAATACTGAGCAAAATGGTTTACAGAAACCAGACATTCCCATGGAAACCGAAATTTTGGGCCTTGAGTGAAGAAGAATTGTTTCCCATTGTAGAAAAATGAGTCGCTGGAAGACTTATCTGGCACATGGGAGTTTCTTTCCCTCTGTTCTGAGTGGAAAAAAGTTTGCTGAACTTCATACCCAAATGTCATGGCAGGGTGTTTGACTTCCTGCTTTTGATTTGTCTGCCTGATCTTGGATGAACTAGCACGAGGCCAAACACATGCACATTTTTCTGTTGCACTGTATCATGGGTTTAGACACCAAACACACGCAGTGTCAACTTTATAGACTTGTCTGTGACAAAGTGTGTGGTAATTGCTCATGCATATTTCCTTAAAGAGACATCTCCTAAAAAACAAATCTAGAGAATTCAATAGGTTTCTTCCAAAAGTTGCACTGAAGACTGATGGAATGTAATCGGAAATGAAATTTCTGCTATAAAGTGATATTAATTAAAACCTATTAATGTTGTTAAAGGACCAGCCAGCATATTCTCATTGAAGGGGACACCTGGTTCCAACCAAGTTTCTAGAAGTTTGGGAAATTCTCTAGAAACTTGCAGCTACATTGTTGCTCTCACTAATGGCAAGATGAAGTGAGTCATGAAGAGCCATGCGTGCAGCTGAAAGTGGTAACCCATGGAGAAACGTGCCTCTGCTGTGCTCATGATTTAGTTTAGCTCTCAGATTTTGTGATCTCCTCCAAGGAGAAGATTTTATCATCTAGCCATGTTTCAGCAGCCCTCGAAAAAACAGTTGATCTCATTTCTTTTCTGTGAGCCTAACTTCCCACTGTGTGTAAAATGCTGCTGCTGATGGCTTTGCTGGTGAGACCTGGAAGCCCAAAGATGCCAGTGGACATGATGAAGAAGATGCAAACACTTTCCCTGGAGCCTCTGTGTCACTCATGTCACTCTTTAGGATAAATAAAGTGCTATCATAAATGCAGTGACTTTCAAGAACAGTAAATTTGCATTAAAATAATTGGGCTAAAAAAGTTTCTCCTTTAACTCTGCTGCCCTATTCAGCTGGCACCAGATTTGAGTTTGCTCCAATTTCTTTAAATTTTGAATCTGCATGATGAATTTCATTTATATCAGTTCTGGTAGCACAAATGTATATTTTAGTCTCAACAGAAGTAGGAGGATGATTGTTCCTCCTCTGATATTTAAGGGTCTTGTGGGGCTATCAAGATAGTTACTAAAAAATTCCTTATGTGTTAGGTAATCTACTGAAATGAAATGAAATGAAATGAAATGAAATGAAATGAAATGAAATGAAATGAAAGGTGTGTGGTCATATATCTGACCATATATGTGACTCTCAAGAGAGTCAGTCTCTTTGCCATGCTTGTGCAGGTAAGCCTGAGCTGGGAGGTCATCTTTGCATGGAAGGTAAGAATAGGAATAGTGAAGGCATATAAAACATAAAAGGCTATTGCCTATTGCCTTGTACATAAATTCATGTTAATGACTTATTGCCAAGTCACACAGAGCCTGATTTTCTACAGAAAACAATGACACATGGTGAGCACTCTTCCCTAGCAAAAACTGCATCCTCAGGATTAGAGCTTAACTTCACCTTTTAAGGTGACATAGCACTTTCCTCTTCTCTGTAGAAAAGGTTTCATTACAACAGCACTTAATGGTGTTGAAACATCTTCTTTTGCCAGCAGTTCCCAAAGCCCTTTCCAGATGTTAGACAAGGATAAGTGGAAGCCAGACAATACAATGCTGTGGATGTTCTTAAAAGCCTTGGCTTGCACTTGCTACATACCAGAGCCCAAAATTCAGCACTCATACACTGTTCTTACTACAGAAAATGTAAATTATTGCAGAACACCTCACCTACCTCTTGAAATGATGACTGGTAAATACTTTCTCTTGGGGCCACTACTTAAAATGGAATAAGACCCCATAAAATATTCCATACACATCCTATGTTAATGAGGCCTTAAAACTTATGAGTACAGGAGAAAAGCAAGGCACTGCACTAAGTTAGACAATTGATTAAATTAAGTCATGAAATTACTGCCTATTATGAAAAATGCATGTTCATTTTACTGTTATCTCCTTTCCTCTCTTACTCTGTGTTTGTGTATTACATCTGTATGTTGTCTGGTCATAAACCTGGTTGGAAAATCTCTGTGGAGGAATCTGTCTTTATTATGAAGTTTGTGTGCAGTCCCAGACATAGCAACAGTCCCTGTTCTTGACAGGCATCTCTTAGCTCCAAGGTGACCAATAATACCTCTCAGAAATGACCTGCCACCACCATAAAACTCTCCTGCCCTTCTCATTCAAATGCTGAACTGCATTTGCTCCCAGAAGTTGCTCACTCATCTCACCACAGCATCTTGGAACCATCCAGCTGATCATACAGGAGCCATTCTGTTGTTTAGCCAGGTGTAGCCCCACCAGGGCTAATAAGTGACACTTCAGGAGATGGCAAATACCTCCCACCATGCAGTGGGATGAGACACTGAAATAGTAATAAGGCTCTTTTTGTTTGTTTTTCAGAAGAGCGTGTTTGTATGAGCACACAGCAGAGGTGTAAAATGTACAGCCAGGTCCTTCCTGCAGTGTTGCCCAAGGGGTGTTAGGAGCAGAAGTGTGTTCCTCACATTCTGCTTTATGGTGAAATTTATTCTTTGCAATGTTTTTGAATATTCAGCCAACACTTCAGTGCTCCCTACCTTCCTCTGGGTGTTTGAGAAGGCAGGCTCCTCACAAGCAGCTGTTCGTGCTGGTGCCGCCAAGGTCCTCTGCTGCATTTCCAGTGCTGGAATTCAGTGCTACTAATAATTTATGTATGTATATCTTCACAAATGTCAAAAATAAATCTCTAAAAACTGAACCTGCCCTCTGAAGGTTTAAATATTTCAAAGTAGCATCTCAATGACTTCTGTTGTACTAAATTCCTTAGTATTTTACAAAACTGCAAGTTTAGTCAATAAGCATAAGCATTTGAAAAATAGACATCATATGAGTTTTGCTGGGAATAAAGAA
Organism: Rhabdornis inornatus; assembly: GCA_013397075.1. Classification (NCBI taxonomy): domain Eukaryota; kingdom Metazoa; phylum Chordata; class Aves; order Passeriformes; family Rhabdornithidae; genus Rhabdornis; species Rhabdornis inornatus. The sequence continues at coordinate 1,441,475 of VWZS01004048.1, forward strand.
AATAATTTTTGGAACAGAAAAAAATGATTTCCTACAAAGCATTTAAGTAAACTAGAATGTTTAAATACAATACCAGCAGTGGATCCCCAGCCAAGCAATGTACTGCTCTGAGGGAGGACTACAAAAAGTGTGCTAAATTATTTGCTAAAAAATGTGTGTGTGCTAAAAAAGTGTGCTAAAAAATGTGCTAAATTATTTCCCAACACAATTTGTGAATAAGTAGGAAGAGCCTATCATTCAGATTATTCAGCTCTGTCTTTAGATGATATAAATTCACAGACTTATTTAATAACTGCTTTTGAAGGTGGCTACTTTTTAAAATTTCCTTTGTCACACATAGGAAGATATGCAGGTGATGTAAGAAAGATGATGCAATGCTTTGGTTTCCCAGCTTCGCCAGTTTCTGGATAGGACTTTTGTGGTTTTTCATAAATGGTCTTCATTTGCTTTTAAAAATATTTCCCTTGAAATGTTTAGCATGGGACTAGCTTTCATCTAAAAAGCCTTATTCAAATGCCTTGTTAAGAGCTGAGTTAATCGAGCAGCGGGGAGTGACAGCCAGGTCTGGTGTCATCCTGGCATTGTGCTGTGATTCACAGCATACACTTTGCTTTTGAGGATTTCACTTGCTTGTGGGTATTTGCCTTCCCAGAGCTGATAGGGAAACCTTGTGCCCTGAGCAGCTGGTCAGAAAGGGACAAGGGGCAATGAGTGATGGTGGCCATTGGGCAACCTGGGCTTGTGTGGGGTGGCAACCAGCCCACCAGAGCTGGGACACAAAGGGATGTCCTCATCAGTGTGAGTGCCTGGTCCCATGGCCCTCACTGAGCTGTGTGGCATCATCTGGGAAGCCACCCATAAAATATCTGCCTGATTTTCTTCAATAAGCACGAGCTAGAGGTTAATAATGTGGGGATGTTTGATTCCCTGCTGTTTTAAATAATTTCATGGGGAAACTAATATGATAGGACACCAGTTAAAAAGGTTATTATCCTCATCAAACTACAGCACTTCTTTCCTATTATTTCCCACCAGTTTCTTGGCCTTACTCCTCCTCTCCTTACAAGTACTGCAAATGAGTCTTTGAAAGGCCAGTCTGTGGTGGGGTGGAGGCAGAAAGCCTGATCCCCAGCTGCTGTCTGGTGAGCATTCCTAGGGATATTAGCTGTGTCCTCTCCTTACCCTGCTGGAAGACCTGCAGCACCCTGACTGCACTGCCTGATGGGGCTGGAGCATGCTCTCACCTCACACTCCAAAAGGCTTGGCTGGCAACTCATCAGCTTGAGACCAGTCTTACATTGTCAAACACAGAATGGTGGTCCACCACATCCCTTGGATAATCTGCTGATCTTATGTCTTTCCTTTGTTTCTTTGCTTTTAAAACCACATAGTGTTTTTTTCCCAGATTATTTAGGTGATGTAACACCGTGTATAATTTTTTCTTTCTCTTCTTAAACTAAGTTTCTGCTGATTTCTCTTTGGCACACTATTTTTTTTCTTAGCTGTTTTCTCTCTCTTCTCATTCCTTTCTCTTTTGTGTGCTCTGGCTCATCTTATGCCTTTCATCACTTTCCCTGTCTAAAAAAAAAGAGATTTAGTAGCCTGGTTGGCTTTGCAATACAAGTCTTGGGAATGTTTTGTTGTGGTTGATAATGGGAGAAGGTGTTTAAAATGGTGATTGCAAGGGGCTGCAATGCCTTGCAATGCAGTGCCTTGGCATAGGTGTTTGGCCAAGGAAAAAACAGTTTTTTTCCAGTAAAACCACAGGCTGCAATTAACAATTGATTAGTGAAGAAATTTGTCTGTGTATCTCCCCCCACATTTTCATAAATTCCCTTAAGTTCCTCTTTTTAGTGGCAAAGGGGTAGTGGGGAAGACTATTGCAACAGGAAAAGATTGCAAATGTATTTTTCAAATCCAGTAAAATATTTTTACAACTATTTTCTAAAATGAAAAGTGATGTTTTTGAAAGCAGCAGAGGAAAAACTATTTTGAAGTCTTGAAATAGAAATAGAAATTGCCCTTTTCTCTATAGTAACCATGTGTTAAGAGTTCTTAGTTGCCAGGAATACTCAAGACAATGCTGTGATTAAATTTTAAGGAAAATACAGTTCTGTGAACTTGAAAAATGTGATCTAAAGCTTGGCATCAAGATATTTCATGGACTTTGAGCAACTGAAGAAAGTCCCTGATCACAGCACTTAATTTTAAGAGATGTTGGTTACATTGACCCAAACAAAACGGACAAAACAAAGACAGATATTGGTTTCAGTTTAGTAGAATCCTACTAACTGGATTTGAAGGGATATATATATTTCTGGATAATCCCCCTCTGAGCTCTGGGTAAACATCAAAACCTGTGGCTTAAATGCAAATTTTGAAAATCTGAAGAGATTTGTCAGTCAAACTCAAATGTATTTTAGTTTTCTTTTTTTCCAACCAGCTCAAGCTTATATAACAGATAAAATTTAAAAATATAATATTTACAAGAAAAAAAAATCACATGCTTTAGGAAGACACATTATTTTCAAGCCTATTTTCCCTTTTCTATTTTGCATTCTTGAAGCTGAACACACTGCAGTTGAAGCACGCAGGGTCTCCGTGATCTGAGTGTGAGCCTGAAATCTGGCTACAATTAAATGGCTTGAAGTTATTACGAGCTTCTAGCTGGAGGGGGACGGGTAGGAGTGGGGCCAATATAAACAACCATTCCCAAGTGATATTAGTGGTTGGAAAGTGGGTGAAACTCCCCCAGAACATTCTGCCTAAAGGCACTTATGTAGAGAACATCACATGTGTTATTGGGCAGCTCCCCCAGTATAGTTTGAATTGACACTTGCGGGTTTCACTGGTTCTCAGGCACATTATTACCTATGAACCATATTTTAAAATGCATTCTGAGATTTGAGCTAATAATGTGAATGACATTCAGTGAGATTGCCAAATGCTGGTAATTTACTTTCATTTTCACATTAATGTGGGCCCACCTGTGATGAATTGGAAACTAAATAAGCACATCAGTTTTAATTAGATATTTCAGTAGCTGGATCTAGTTAAACAGCAGCATTCATTCCTATCTATTAAACAGTCAACAAGAATTCTGCATTCTTCACAGTAAGTTCTCTCTCCTTCCAACTCACCTTCTTTTCATGGCTTTCCTCTCTTTCTTACTGGAAAATTTTAGAGGAGATGATTAAGCAGGTGACACCTACTGACTTAATAATACAGCTATCAGAGAATTGGCTAATACAGATATTTTTCCAAATTATACTGAAATTTTGGAGGCTCTCAGTATTGTTTTATTCTGTGAGGAAAACAAAACAAAAGCCAAAGAATGAGTTCACAGTTAGGTTTAACTACATGGAAATGGCTTTCTATTGACAGTCATGGACTTCTACCACTGTACCTTTGGGACCCAGTTTCAGTTAACTGGTGAAAATCTGGGTACCAGCTGGAACAATTTCTGGTCCTGTGGGGGCAGGGACCTGCCAGAGGGGTGGAAATATTCAGTGTTGTGCTGGAAGGGGTCAGGCCAGCAGCCTGGGAAAGATTTTTTCCTCCTGGCCTGGGTGCTGATTACAAAAACTGCCTTGTGCCTCAGTTTCCCCACCAATGAGTCACCGGTAAGGCTGAAAGGCAGATTTAATATGCTGAATTATCAGTGTTTTTACTGAGACTAACAGCAAGCTGTTGTTGTTTTCTGTTTCAGTTGCCAGTCATTTGCTGAAATAATAATTCTTCAGTCTGAGAACTTTGTATCTCTTTGATGCTCAAGTGAATGCAGAGCTTTTTTTCTGTCTCTATTCCATCTTTCCTCCAAGAGTTTTGCAGTATGACCCTCATTTTCAAGGCAGTTTTCAATAGAAACTTGAGATCTAGGCTGCTGCTATATCGAACAAGCCCATTTCAAGGCAGCTTTGTAAGAGAGAAAGGGCACCAGGCTGAATCTTAATATATTTTGCATTCTTATGTAACACTTTGACATATTGAATGCCAACTTTAAAAAAAAAAAAATGTATTTTTCTTTGCAAATAAAAGTAATTTAGGTAACCCCTTTTAGAGATATTAATTAATGATTAACAGCCATAGCAGATGTAGGTGTAACCTAACAGGAATAAATTTTGAACTAGAGCCTTCACTGTACCTCTAACCTCCTACTCACTATTCATTTAAGGAGTGACATGCTTGAAACACCTTTTAGGAGAGCAGCTGATATTGGTAAAGCTGATGTTTCAACTTATAACTAGCTTTGTGTTTTTATTACCTCTGGCTCTATTTTTCGGATTTCTATTTCGAAGAAAGGTCAAACAAGTTCATAAATACAGCAGATACAGTGCTGATGAAAACCAGCTTCATTTGGAGACAGAAAACATGTGAAAACCTTGAAAAATATTTGCCCAAGTCCTGCTTTTTTGCACTGACATTTCAGTCTACTAGTTAAGAAATATTTTTGGGTGCATTTTGTGAATGGCCATGTTATTCAGAAACAACATAAGAAAGAACAGGGAGAGCTTGAAACTAAATTCATATCTAATTCAGATTTTGGGCAGTGTAATTTAAAAATATGTATGTTCTTATCCAAAAGTATTTAGCATTAGAGCTCAAGACTAGTGGTCTGGAACTGACTGTGCTCTCTGAGCATAACCTACAATGTTATCTCAACGCATACCCAGGCTATGGTGGTCTACAAGATGGTGTGTGAGATTCCCAGTAGAAGATTCTCCCAGGCTTTCCTTCCCCAAACCCTCTCTGAAAGGAGAAAGCAGCTCTCTAAATAATCCTAACCTGCTGAAAATAAAACTGGGCTGACAGCTCCACAAACCCAAGTGTATTGCTTTGAGCACATTCCAGAGCATTTAAACAGACAAACATATTTTGATGAAAATGTTTCATGTAGTAGCTTTAAAGAAACAGAAAAGATGCACCAAATGATCACAGTAGTGAGGAAAATATAATTAAGCACCCCTGATTTTGGACATTCTCCCTGCTCCTAGATCAGCAGAGGTTTGTAATAAAGCCTGGCTGAAACTGAATTTAAAGAATATAGTTTGGGGAGATTTAGTGCTATATTGATGTGTTTTTTTCTGGCATGAGTAGTCATCATCTTCAGCTAGCCCTTTTCATACTTAAAATTTATGAGTTTCAAAAAAAAACTGTTCTAGGTGCTAGTCTTGCAAGGCACTGTACATAACAATATATACCAATTGCTAGATGAACTGAATCATCCAGCTAGTCAACTCCTTTAATTTGGGATAGTGCACAGAAACTGTGCAATGAAAAGAAAAGGTGGTCCAAGAACAGGAGCATAGCAAGAGGGGTCTGGCCTGGCTGTGCATGCCAGCAGTTGCCCATTCAGAGAGCCTGAACCCACAGCCAGGTTTCACCTTCCAGCCTGAATCCAGCTGAAGTCAGTGACATATTACAGCTCTCTCCCTGTTTCTGAAATAAGAGGTGGGAGGATAATGCTTAGTTGTCTAAAATAAAGAATACAATTAAAGCTAAATCTAGAAATCTTGAACCCTGTGTAGAGCTGCTTCATGGAAATGATGGAGAATAAGGCATGAGCATGTGCAAGTGCCCTGTAAATACTAAGATATCAAAGGGTATTTTATGACTCAGATGAAATGCTGTTCAGAAAGGCATTTCCAGAAGCTTGTTCAAAATGTGTGTGTGAGAGACAAATGGGTTAAATTTTCTAGGCAGATATTGACTCATCATATCATAACAAAACCTGCTAGAGCTGGTTAATGATGTGTCTGATACTTCAGCAAGTGACATAATGTTGAAATTTGGAATCAAAGCTGTCAGGAAATTGCTCCTTGCTCAAACACACAATATTCATGATGAAAACCTGTTGTAATCTCCCTCTCCGAAGCCATTATGCTAAAGGGGCAAGAGGGATTATTTCCTGGTGACATTTCTTTCTGATCCTTCTTGAAGTGCTGCAGCTTTCAGAGAAGTTTCTAGGCATGGTTTCCTCTGATGACTGCTAATATGATACGAAAGGAGCAGAATGCATAGGGCTGCAGCTTTTGGGTTTATTTATGCAATCAGCAAATATGACTTTTTTTTTCCTCCCAGCTAAATAGCTCAACATGAAGTAGAAAACTGAAGGGCACAGTCCTCTCCACACTGTACTGCTATTTTCCCTCCCTCTTTTTAAGCTGGCAGCCATGCTCCTTGGAATTCTGGTTCTCTCAGCTTGCTACTTGGAGGTAGAGTGGGACAATGTCAGGAAAGAATCCATTTGGTTTGTCTTTTCCCAAAGATAAAATTGCAAGTGCTCTATTATGTATTAATGTCTGCTCTGTCAATGAATTTATGCTATAGGAGTGGTGTGGAAGATAAGTCATACCTCTACTATGCAGCTAGTTAAGGAAGAAATGTGCTAAAATCTTAAAAATGTTTGCATGGTCAAGTTGCTAAATACTCTCTGCCTGTGATGTAAATATAGGTAGATCTTTGACACTGACTCCGTTCTCTTCTTCTTTAGATCAGCAAAGCTGTCTACCTTTTATTTTGCTTTTTTTGTTTTGTTCCAAGATTAACTAAATGGTTTAACATAGGAGATAAATATGTAGTGTCTGGGGTGGAATTCAGCCTCTCGACTTCAAACACTGAATTCGGGATACTGGTAGTTCTATGGTGGGAAAATGAGGTGAAAGAGTTTGTTCCTGCCGTAAATGGAAACTGCTACAGCTAAATCCCAATTTCTTCTCAGCATGTTTAAAATCTACAGAAGAAAAATAAAAGTTCCTACTTTGGTATTTGTAAAATGCCTTGTGGGTTGCTAAGGCACTCTATGATGACACAAACAATTAAGATAATTCTTCTTTCTTCTTTACTTAAGGAATCACTGATAGATATTAGGATTCATAAAATCCTAATCAAGGATGTCTGGTCCACCCATGAATCAATTCCTGAGCTGCCACTCCTGGCTGGGTTTGGGCTGCAAGTGCTGTGTCCCCAGGTAGCATGATGAGCATGGGGCACCTGCACATGTGAGCAGCCAAGTCTCTAAAGCCCAGAGTAATTCCTGTTACAATTGAGCATAAATCTGACAGTGTTTGGGCTTTGGGAATGTTTAGGTGGAGCTCAAGTGGAATGACAGCTTAAGCCTGGGTCATGATGAGATACCTGGGTTTTGGTCATGTATGTTGGATCAGATTTAAGTGCCCAAGCATTCTCAGGCTGTGCATTGAAGTGCCTGATGACTTAAAACATCTAGAGTTTTGGGCATATTGCTCCAGCTTGATCCTCACAACACACATGAAAGGTCTATGCTGAAAATATCTGTTTAGATTAAATCAACATTCTTGTTGTCAGAACAGTCTTAAAATCATGCTCCCAGGGTAAATCACTGCAGTGGTTTGTCTGAACTTGGAGGTGGGCAACCTCAGACCCCCAAACCAGACAAAAGGGCAACAAAGACCCAAAGCTGGTGTCTGGGCTACAGGATGGAGGTGGCCAGAGTCCTCATAATTCCATTCTCTGCATGCTGCTTGGTCCTGCAGTCAGCATGCTCATAAGCAGTGCTGTGCAGTCCCGTGGCATTGCCCACTTGGTGTGAGAGTGGATCCTGGCTTGCTACAACCACCACCAGTTCAGATCAGGCAGTATCAAGCCTGTGTTTAAAATGTAACATTCTCTTAATCCAGCTCTACATGTCTCTAACCCATACATGTATTGTGAATTATTATTTTTTTTTTTGGAAGAAGAAAGCAGTATTATGTCTGCAACATTTATTTATAGTAGTTGACAAGTACTACTTTAGGGAATTTCCTTTTTTAAAATCAGCTAATAAGGGAACAAATCCTCTCTCAAAACTGAAAGAGCTTCATGGTTGTTCTGTAAATGTTTTGGGGGCACTACAAGTCCCTTCTGCCCATGCTAGACTCTTTCCTCCCTTCTCTTTCCTCCCTTCTCTTTCCTCCCTTCTCTTTCCTCCCTTCTCTTTCCTCCCTTCTCTTTCCTCCCTTCTCTTTCCTCCCTTCTCTTTCCTCCCTTCTCTTTCCTCCCTTCTCTTTCCTTCTTTCTTGGCATTGCAGGGAAGCACTGGTAGCAAGGAGACTTTTCTGACTGTAGTTTTGAGAGAGGATCAGTTTTCAGCCCAGCATTTGATGCCCCACTCCTGGAAAGGGGGCTGATTTTGACTTTCCCAATCTGCAATGTTTCCTTCTCCCAGCTTGAGGTGTTTGTTCCTGGTGCTGCTACCTCACACGAATTTCTCTCTGTGCTGACATTTGTCTGTTCTACCTAAGCCATTGACTGTGGGCAGCTGTTGACAGAGGCTTTTGCCTCGCTTTCCCCCAAAAGATAAATTATCTGCCTGATCAACTTTCTGAAATCACTTGCCCTGCTGCCTTGAGATGTTTAGAGCTGATGAAAAACTGAGAGAAGTGAGGAGAAAAAGAGGCCAGGAGAAGTGTATGAGCAGGGCTGCCCCTTTCAGAGGCAGTCTGCCTTTACATGAAAGGAACAGTGTCAAACTGCTCCCAGTGGCGATAGATTACCTCTCCTTGCAGTCTAAGAATTTAGATGGAGGGCTGTCAGTCCTTGTGCAGCCATCCTCATGGTGGTGCCCAGCCTGCAGGGCTAATGGCTCAGCTGTGCCAGCCCTGGCATGTCTGGAAAGCTGTCTCTGCTGCCGTTGGTGGTGGTCCAGCAGCTGCTCTGGGAGCAGCCCAGCCTTCTGGTTAGCAGTGGTGTGGCAGACAGTGGTCACTTGTAAACCCTACCTCTACCCAGAGTCAGCCACTGGTGGAAAAGCAAACTGTGGCCCCTGGCTCCTGGCACACACCCCTATGGCTCTGGGGAGCAGCATTCCCTCACATGGCACAGTGCAGCCTGTGCCACCAGGTGTACAGATGCAATGTGAGATTTTTTGGTAGGAGAGATGCTGGTCTAGTTGTGTGGTCCTCAATGCAGGCTTGAGGAAGGCAGGAGCAGCATGTTGGTGAGAGATGTGTCTGTGAGAATAGATTGCAGGGCTACTTAATTCAATAAATGCCTCGCTGAGATCCTTAGAGCAGCTTCAGATCTATAAAGCCACTTCAGGGAGTTCATATCCTGAATAAATATTATGCAGTTAGCTTCTCCTCCGTGTATTAAAGTACAACAGTGTGATGCCATGTTGACAGGGAACAACATGGGATGTAACACAGGAGGGTTAAACAGATTTCAAACAAGATCAGAATGACTACCCCATTTTTTCCAAGTTGGTTATCAAGGTATTTTTCAGATTGCTATGTCTGAGGGTAAAAAGTCTCCTGTAAAGGAGATGTACATTATTTTCTGGCCATCTTAAATGTCAAAATGAATTTTACTTTGAAGTGTTTCCTATAAAAAATAAATGCCTCTTCTCTCTGCAGAAGTATATCATATTTTAGTGCACGTTGCTCTCAGGTTTTCAATTAGAACTTTGAATCACATTCCTGATTAGTAACAAGCAATCAATCATAATTAATTAGTTAAAATGTTCAACCGTTAAAATCATTACCATTAATTAAAATAATTATCTCTATTTTGGCTGCACTTCATTGCCATTTCAGGGAAATGTGTTGCTTAACTCTACCTTTAGCACTCAGTATGGGATTGTGGTGACTAAAACATGCATGAGAGGTAGGGGCACGACTTTCAAAAAGCTGGATTTTGTAGTGTAGCTGTTGTTGTTGTTAGCTTTAAGTAGATGCAAGCATATCAATTACTTATGTTTTTAATAAAGAGATTTCTCCTTAATAATATACCTAATATCTGCAGAGATACACTGTCAGCAGAGTTCTTTTCTAAGGAATATGTTCCTTATAACTCCATACTTTATAAGTCTCTTCACAAATAAAATACAAAAATTGATGGATTTTATGCAGTATCATATAGGATATGCTCATTCATGGGTAAAGATCACTTTTTTCAGGCTGTGTGCTGATGAAAGTAAACTTAGGTCAGACACTGCAGGAAAGGAAAGATTCTGCTTCTACTGAACAAATATGTTTGATTCAGGCGGGAAAGGATTAGGATGCATCTAAGAAAAGGACTTAAGAACCATTGCAGTGACAACAAACTGCTTTGTCACAAGCTCCACAGATTCATGAAAGACATTTTTATCCCCAAAGGAATGAACTGCTTCTGTCTCTCAAAGAGAAAGAACTAGACAAGTTTTGGAAATAAAGTATGAACTTGTCTAGGTTCCTCGTACCTAGTTAACCTAACTTAAAAGGTTTTCAATAAAGGGAATGCATGCTGTGAGGAAAGATGTTTTTCTGAAATATGCAACACTAAGAATCAGGATATAGAGGAAGATAAAAGCTGTCAAAAAGCAAGTCTTTCAGAATTTGTAAAGGGAAAGACAAACCTTTCCAGTTACAGTGTAAGCAGATTAAATATCAGGTATTTCCTACTCCTAATCCCCCACCATTTCTTTACCTGTCTCTTCAATGGTTATTTGAAAAAGTGTTTACCATTTTAAATGTTATGAAAAATAACACTGAGTATTGAGCAGAGTTATTTCACCGTAGCTGCATATGAACAATACATTTGTCACTCCAGGAATGGTGGATCTCTAAACTACAGCATCTCTCAGTTGCAGCACTCCAGTACCCCTGGATGCCCCCTGCTCCCCAGCAGTCACTGCCACTGGTGTGAGACCTGGGGTCTGCTGCAGGGTGCATGGAGAGCTCAGAGCTCAGCCAGAGGAGGAAGCATCTTCTTTAAAACTACTTATTGTGGTTGTAAACTGATTGTAAGGATTTCTGCTACTGCACAGCACACTTAAACTTTGAGCAGCCTGGGATGATTTCTTCTGCCTCAGGTACCATTGGATTTTTTGATCATAATGTTAGTTCTGGAGGTCATTTAGTCCAACTGCTCCAAACAAGTGTGGTCACTGCAAGTTGTTCAGGGCTCTGTCCAGTTGTTTTTTAATTAACACAAAGGATGGAGACTCCAGAGCCTCTCTGGGCAACTTCAGCCAGTGTTTGACTACTCTGACAGTAAAAAAATTAATTCATGTATTTAAAAAGAATTTATTACGTTTCAATCTGTGTTCACTGCCTCTTGTTCTGTCACTGAAATCTCTAAGAAGTGTCTGGCTATGCTGCTTTTACCCCCTCCCATCAGATTATTATTCTCCTCTTATTTCTCCATGCTTCAGTTGGTGAAGATTTCCTGTACTTATAAAAATGGTCAGCACACACTTGGGTCACTTTGGTCTGAAATATGGCCTTAATTTCCTGGAACTGTGATTTGGATAGCTGTTCATTGAGAGACCCCTCTCTGCCCACCTGGGACCTTCTGCTGTGTAGCTATATTTTAACAGGAATAATATCACCTTACAGGTTTGACACTCTGCTATGACAGCCACAAATCTGTCCTTCGAAAAATCTTTTTTATATGGAAGGTGGAAGATGTCTACCTAAGACACATGAATTGGAATAAGGACATTTGAGTTCTGCTCTCTGTCACAAATTTTTTGTATGACCTGAGATGTCTCATTAACAACTGTCCAAAAGCCTGTTGGGAGTCTTTTCATTTACCTTAATAGGCTTTGAATTAGGTGCTTAACTTTCTCAGACTCACTGACCAATTTATATAAAGGAGATGGTGTTATTTGCCTATCTCGTTGGGCTGTCACAAAGTGAAATACAATACGACAAAGGATTTTGGGATCACTGAGTAGAGAGTGCTATTCAAGTGCAAAGTATTATATAAACCTTTCAAAGCAGTAATAAAAGTGCTAGTGTTTCCTTGAAAAACTATGATTTCTTTTCACCTTTATATTTCTAGAAAGGCTTGTCATTTCATGTTTCTCCAAGGAGTACAACATTCTTTGAAGCATACAGGGTTCAGCCTAGCATCATATCTCAATGGCCTATGGCAGACGACAGGGTGAAGGAAGGGACTGCTTTCTCTGTGCTGTATTTAAAATTTTGTGAATTTAAACTTGTAGACACTAGTGTAGCAGGGGAGCCTCATTGTGTGCTATGGGAACATGATGTGATGTTACAAAGGGAAAAGAAAGAAATGCCATACTTATTCTGTGTTATTTTGCAGGAGTGATCAAACCAACAGGAGCTTCTGAATATTTGTGGAATTTAGCAGATGCAAAAATTTCAGCTCATCAGAGAAAAGAAATTGAATAGTTCTATTTGTATCTGCTAGATATGATATAGAAAAACAAAAACATTAACATATCATTGTAAACTAAATTGTAAATGAAATGGATTTCACTCCCATGCTTTTGCCTTTCTTTTTTTTTTTTCTTTGTGTGTTTGCAATAAGATAACTTGGTTTAAAAATTATAAACATCTTTTGTGCATTTGCTTCAGGCTGATTCTGTCTGCAGCTAAATGTGATTATAAAAGGAACTCAAATATTTTCGTGCATATTCTCTCTGGCCAAGTGTACCTCCTCCAGGTACAAGGTTGACATAAGTTTTAAATACCAACAAAATGCTATTCAAAATTCAGATATTTACTCTTATTTCTAGAACAGGCAAATTTTAAGTAAAGCTCTACACTATGTTAAACTCAGTGTTAAGTTCAGCTATTGCCTCACTGATTCCATTTGGTTTGACTTCCTGAAACAATGATTCCAGGCTTCAGATGGGAAAAGAGAGGCCAAGAAGATTGTGTCATCTTTTTGTAGTGAAGCACTCATTAATACCTATTTCCAATCCAGAGCAGGCTTTAAACTTGCATGAGTCCAGAACATCAGACTTTCTTTGTCTGTTTTGGTTCTGTAAGACCTTAATAATTTAAACAAAAGTGGCAAAAATAAGAACCTCATTAGGCATTGCTTCTGTACAAAGGAGGAAAAAAAGATTGATTCACTATAGCTTATAGTGAAATAACTCTCTCTAAATCTTCATGATTCTTAATATCTTCCTTAAGTTCATTGCTACGTTCCCCTTCTGGCCTGTGTGCTTCAGTATATTAAATGCTAGCATTATAAATTATGTCATAGCCAAAAAAGCATTATGTGTTTAAATCCTGCTTGAAGGACCTGATATGTTGGCAGTAATAAAGAAAGCTACTTGAAGAATGCAAGAACTTGCTAATCAGATTGTTAATTGAGTACATGAGCTTCACATAATAGAAAGGCAAACTGAGAAGGTGGCAATGATAGCCAGACTTCATCTGTTGAGTTGGAATTAACGATGAACAAAATCAAGATCCCTTTGTGGTTGATTCTTGTACAGCTGCAGCCAAATATAAAAGACCCATCAAAGAAATCAACTCATTAGTAATTCTGTACAACTTCAAATAGAAATTCTTAACCCCTCATCAGCCTTTCTCTGACAACCCCTTAAAAGCTGTGTTAAAAAAGCCAAAAAAAGCCATTATTTGCTTCATCAATGCAGAGAAATGGCCTGCAGGAACACGGCATAAACTGAAGCTTTTAAAAACAGATCTATCCATAGGTAGAACAGTCAAAGCACAAATATATTGTGACATGCAAAATCTCCCCCAGTCACCCATGTCACACAGTGTCAATAGCCTGTCTGCTTTACAGAAAAACGAACCCCAGATTTAAATAATTTTAATATTGTAACAAAAACTGACAAAAACCAGTGAAATAAAAAATAAAGCTGCCACTATGTACTTATTGCTCTGTCATTTTTTCTATAACTCTCTTCACTGGGGGAAGTTGCCAAACCAAGGGTGAATTCAAGATTGTGTCTCTACAATGTTGGAAAATGATGTGTTTTCAGGGCAAGCCTTCATAAGACTTGAACAGTCCATTCTATTGTCTCACTGCCATTGCAACACTTAATTTATCTCAGGGGTGTACTCTGATAAAGGATTGCAGGTCTGGACATTTAGTTTGTATTTTTAAAGTTTGATTTTATAAGATGATATGCAATCCTGCAAAGATATTTTATTACACTGGCAAAAGTGCCTATTAAACCTCTTAAAACTTCTGTATTCTATTAAAAGTCTTCTATTGTAGACTTTTAAAGGATCTAAAAAATAATTAAGTATGTGAGTGAGAGGTTAGCTCCAAGGAAGCCTTATTTTTGGATAGTCTCGTGTGAATTATGTGTGATTATACAGATATATTAACAGAAGGTTGTTAATGGAATGTCTATTATATATATTTTAAGATTCTGTAATTTAAGTTTTGTGTATTTTAAGTTTTGCTGCAGTAGGGCGCATAGCATCTTGGAAAAAATAGTAGTTGTATAAAATTTAATGGTAGGGAAATATCCCAAAGATGCTATTTTGATCAGCAGTAAACTATGTATTAAATAGTATACAGAAATTTTAAAATACTTTTTTCACTTTTCACCTTTTAAAATACTTTTTTCCACTGTTGCAATTTGCCTTCCAAGCAGGTATTTTGCTGTAGGCACTAGCACAGGTTTGTGAATGAGTTTAAAAGCTCAGAAGTCTTTTGGCTAAAATCTGAAGCATTTGGAAAGATCTTTGTAAGAGAATGATATTGATGCTTATTCTGTAAGTAGTTGTGGCTTTTATCAATGTGTCTGCTGAATGGAGTGGGCGAGTGGACTTCTTGTTGGCATGCCTGAAACTTTTGAAATAAACTGTTTCTGGTTCATCTTTGAGGACCAGCCTTGAGACTGAAGTCTGAGGAACTCTTGAGTTTTGCAGAGTCTCTCTGAGCTGTTTCCTGGTGCTCTCTTGGAGAGCTCCTGGGGATCTGAATGCGATGTTTTTGTCTGGAGGCCTTGTTCTGCCATGCGACTAGCCATGGTTCCTTGGCAAACACAAGGGACAAGTGGCAACACTGAGAGACAAGTGGAAAGTAATTCAAATTGAAGGAAAATAGGTGGGTGGGTGGGTGCATGTTGGTACGAGAGGAACGTTTTGTACCGCAATGTGTTCCTTCCTGCTGGATTCACAGTCCGTGAATGAGTCTCCTATAATTAACACATTGCTATTATCAATAAATGCTATGAAGCAGGACTGGGGAGAATTGGCAAAGTTGCTGCTGCTCGCAGAAAGGCCTCTCCCCAATCAAAACCAGCTCCCACCACACTAAGGAGCCAGTGGGGAGCTCAGCAAAAGGATGCCAGGAGTTGGTATTCCGGGTGTGAGCCATTCCATCCTGCAGCTCTGTCGTTTCAGCTGGCTCCCGTTCAACCCACGTTGGCATGTGCTGTCTCTTAGCAACTGCCAGATGGATGGTCCCGGCTGGCCACTGGCAACCTGCCAGTCGGCCACCCAGCTTCGGTGCTGGTGGAGCCCTGCCTGGTTTCCACAGCTCCTGGAAATTACCTGCTGGGAATGACCTCTGTTTTCCAGGGAAGAAGGGTTTGTTAGCTTGGACTGGCGAGTCTGACCTGTTCATGGCAGCAGCAGACCCTGGCTATGGCTGGAAAGGTGAAGCTCTGAAGATGACCCAACATCTTTCATAACTCAGCTGGCTGCTCCTACCTGATGCAGATCCTCACCTGAGCCTTACAGCAGCTTAGTTACGAGCTAACACACATCAATGCATTGTTTGCACATGCTGAACATTTCTAAATGTTACATATGCTATTAAAAACATTCACAAAAGTATTTTTCTTTTAATTTTTGGCAAGTGTTTGAGATTTTTGGTTTGGTTTGGGTTTTCAGGATTTTTTTTCAACCCTACACTGGCAAAATTTTCTCATTTTTCAATTACTTTATGAGCTACAATGCTCTATGAGATTATTTTTTTGGTGGGTTTTTTTGGTCTATCAGTTTCTCCCCAAACTCTTAAATTGGAAAATGTTAAGTTCAGCTTCACAGTTCCCCACATGAGCTGCAGGGCTAAATCTCAAAGCAGTGTTCTCAAATGGTAGGGCTGAATCCTTGGATTTTCTGGGCTTGATTTTCACTGTGTTACTCCGTATCAGCCATCAAAAATGAATGCAGTCATGCTTACATAAATGAATTCCTCTAGTTTAATTTTCTAACCTTGACTAGTTTTTTATAACTGTAATGATGGAACAATTTAGATATATTCTATTTTGCTGTGCAATATCTTAGAGACGGAGTGCTTTCGCACATAGCATACTAAACGTACTTTAGCAGTGAGACCAATGATAAAAACAATATTTTTTTGTTCTAGAAAGTGCAAGTCATTGCGGAAATAAATGTCTCTGCACCATGCTGTGACTCAATTCTAAAAAAAAAAAATCTAGAAAGTCCATAGTCCCTAAGGAGTGCCTCTAAGCATCTGTTTTGGTCTACAATGTCTGTATTATTTCAAGTTCCTGAATGAGGAAAAATTATAATTGAGATCATTGCACTGATCTAGAATTGACTCAGTGGGCTGTAGTTTCCCCTAAGTCATGCTGATTACCATACCATCTTCCTGAAAACACAGATAAGAATATTTTCTGGCATCAGTCAACGAAACCTCATTTCTGTTCCCACTGGACCTCTTTACATTTTGATGTGGAGGCTGAAAAGGCTCCCAAAAGCTCTTAGGCTCTTTTTTGCCTGTTGGTGGAAGCTAAATCACTTAACTCACTGTTAACAATCTTGAAAACAGATAAGTGATTTTCTTATCTGAATTCCTTGAGGAAGGTAGGGAGTATTTAACAGCACTTGCTATGGCAAGCAGAGGTAAGATAGGTACAGGCTGGACACAGGAGACAGGACTGAAGAATCCTATTAGTAACAGGGAAGGGGAAAAAAGAAGCCTGTAATTTATAAAGCCTTCAATGAGTCACCAAGGTTTTCCTTTATGGGCAGGATAAAGCGAACAGCTGTTCCACTACATTCCATTTGCTTGAGTCAACAGGCCCATTCTAATAGTTTGTTGATTATCTTACATTTTGTCAATATTGTGGTATGATTTCGTTGTTTGTTTTATCGTTACTCAGATTGACAATGTTTTATTTTGTGAGCTCTGGTGAGATAGCTCATAGGGTACAATGGTAAGAATGATTTATCTTGAATTCCATTTTTAGCAGATTGTTTTGCTGTAGCTACCCCCCTGCACTAGCCATTAAATGATTTTTGCTTTATGTTCTTCTCTTGTAACCCCCAATGAAAACAATGTTTTTCCTTGCAGTCGGTGATTTAAGCCATTGCTCCTATCACACGTTTGTCTTTTTAAGGGGAAAACATATTGTCTCCTCTTGAGAAAGCTCCCTCCTGTGCCCTTGGTATTATGTCTGCAATATCCTCACACTGAAGTGATGACGTGGCTCTCTGGGCTGCAACTGTTGCTCTACTTTATGCCCTGATCTTGGAGACGCTAGAGAAGAAATGAGTGGTGATGTCCAAGCATGGAGGATAACCGTCACACCCAGATTCTCTACAGGATGCTCAGGTGGTGTTCATCCTTGACATCTCCAATGGGCAAAGCAGTAATTTTGTTATTCTTAAGCAATTATTATCTCTTTTCAATAATAAGTCCATTTACCTGCTACGGAGTGCTTAATGAGTTCTAGAAGACCAGCTATGAAGTCCCTGGCAGAAATCTAATGGATTGCATTGTATGAACATGCTAGAGGGCAAGTGATGCAATAGTAACTTCCCCACAAGAGAATTTGGGTTTTATTGCTACCAAGAGAAATCCAAGCCATGGTATGGAGATCAGATTTACAGGGCCCCAAACAAATAATTAGTAAGATTCTGGATCTGAATTGTACTGTATTATATATTCAACCCTAACTTACTTCATTCTAACTCCTCCCCATAGACATACTCTATTGGAAACATACGAAAAAGTTCCAAACACAAATGCCATGTCCGTAATAAATAAATGATTATGCTGGGAGCTGCAAGAATATTTTTCTGTTTTCTTTCAGCTAGTATTTTGCAAGTGTTAGCAATTTTCAAAACAGTTCAGAATTCCCATACCCATCTGTGGTGATTTCCCTCAGACACCCATAAACCCACTTTCTGAAATTTCTTATGTATTTTTAACTGTCCTAGTAGAAATATTCAATTCATTTGATGTGCATAAAGCATCCTATGTTGTCAAACCACTTTTAAACTTCAACAGAGAATGCAGTAGCATTAATAGTCATGTACCTTGCTCTGCTATTTCAAACTGCCCACTTTATTTATCTAAGATGCTCCAGTATCTTCTATCACTCTAGTCATTAGCAAATTTATGTTGCTCTCTTACCTTTTGCATGCTTGCCAGGGTAGAATATGTAATAACTCTGTAATTAAATCTTCCTCAACTTACTTTATCACTGTACATCTTCTCTATACATTTTCTTCTTTCCGCTGTCCATCAGATGATGGAAATGACAGAAAGAAAAGATACTGCTTGGGCTACACAAATACCTATATGCAAATGAATCTGAAATTAATCTGAAAACGTCCCCACATTAAATTAATATTTAATGAAGCTCTCAAATTTTAGGATGTTAAACCACATTTAGCTGAGATTTGAATAGAGCTATTGATGTTTAGGTTTTGCAGTGATAGTAAGTTTGATTAGGAAATGAAAAGTTCTTAGTTAAAAATAGCATACAAAAAAATTTGTGTGTTATGGTGAATCATTAATATTATAGCACTCACAGTGGCATCAAACTTTTCATCTTAGCTGTGGTGAAAAATGTTCTAAACAGTATTAATTTCTTCCACTTCTGTTTTTTTTTCCTTTCCCTTCCATCCTTGGTCTTGCACGAATCCTTAGCAGGATTCTGAAGTGTTAGTAAACAAGTGTAACTTTCTAAAGGAACAAAAAGGACTGATAAAAGTAAAATATATCTAAAATTTTGCAGCAATATGTGACTAGAGTCCCGCTATATCTTCTGTCTGGTTTGCGAAATGAAAATGAATGTCTTCTCATATATTACCTAGAAGATTACAGGGAATATGACAAGGAAAAGTAGGAATTTTCCTCCTAATTTCTAATACTTGCACTTTAAGAGAATTGTATAAGTGGGTAAGATTTTTTACATCTAATTTTTTGGGAGATTTTTCATGATGAAAAGTGGAAGCAGTTGAATGAAAATTTCTTTGCTAGCTAATATTGTATAAAGAAATTTCATTTATACTTTCTTGCAGTAGCTATGAGCACATGACTGACTCTCTTTGTGGGTGTTTCAGGCTCAGAAAACTCCTTTGGAACTTCATAAAAAGATATAACTTAAATGTAGTTCCAATAAAAATCCTATTCATTTCCTTAACAGCTACAAAGAAATACAAACAGCAAAAATTGTCAGTTAAAGAAAAAATCTTCAATAGGGATTTTGGGGATTTGCATGAAAGCAAATTAATTAAAAAGGCAACATTACATTATAGGTAAATCAAATGTCTCATTTTACTTTCAGTTTTCACAGCCTTTCCCTATTTCTCTCTTCCTCTCTTGAGGCTCTGTGACTTTCTAATTTTGCATATGAATTTGTAAGCTCCTCTGAAAACATCTTCCTCTTCATAGACTTTGGGGAACCATGTATCAAACCACAGGCCACTTCTAGAAAAATTATTAATTTTTTTAATCTGGTGGAGTTCAGTGGGCTGAACTCAAGAGCGTTTTGTGTTTCACAAATCCTTCTAAATCCCCAAACTCTTTAACGATATGAGACAGCCCTCTGGCCTGTCCTGGCTTTTGGATAAATATGAGAGATGAAGCAGAGAAAGTGGTTATCAGCTGAAGTCTGAGGCCACTGATCTGCTGGCAAATGGGATACCTGGCTGACTGAGTGGAGACTGCAACAATCATCACACATGTGCTTTAGACAAGCGGTTTCACAAAATCACAGAAAAGTTTAGGTTAAAAGAGGCATTGAAGCTCATCCTAGTTCCAACCCTCCTGCCAAGGGCAAGGACACCTTCCATTAGACTCGGTTACTCAAAGCCCCATCCAGCCTGGCCTTGAACCCTTCCAGAAAAGGAGCATCCACACATTCTCTGGCAACCTGTTCTAGTGCCTCTCCACCCTTACAGTAAAGAATTTCATCCTAGAATGCATCCTTAGAATTTCATCCAAAAATCTGCCTTTTTTCTGTTTAAGACAATTACCCCTTGTCCTGACACTCTATGCCCTTGTCAGAAGTCCCTCTCCAGCTCTCTTTTAGCCTCCTTTAGGTACTAGAAGGTGCCCTAGGGTCTTGCTAGACCCTTCTCTTGTCCAGGCTGAACAACCCTAATTTTCTCAGTCTGCCTTCGTAGGGGAGGTATTCCTCATCATGATCATCTTTGGCCTCATCTGGACCTACTTGAACATGCCATGCCTTTCCTGTTCTGGGCACCCCAGAGTGGAGCACAAGTACTCCAGGTGGGGGTCTCACAGGAGCAGAGTAGAGGGGGAGAATCACCTCCCTTGACCTGATGGCCACACTGCTTTTGATGCAGCCCGGGGTAAAGTTGGCAAAATCTCCTATCACACCTTGCAGCTTTCTCCACAGCTTTTTCCCAGTTTTCACCTTACTTTTTTCATCCACACATGGCTGATGTGAAAGACCAAACACCCTACATAGGTCAGGGCTAGCAGTTGCTGCCTTGCTCCACCTTTGTGTATTTATGGGAGACTGTGGGCAATTTTCATGAATATTTTGTGTTTCTCATTTTTGCCTGGATGTTCTGGTCACTTCCAGTCATTCTACAACCACTACACCAAAATACAATGGATTAATCTTTGATGTCTGCAAACATGTCAAGCCCCACTGTATTCAAGAGAATCTTAATGATTTGTGATCTTGGCTGTTGTTAGAGGAAATAAATGATTGCAAGATGTTTCCTTTTCTTGGTGATACCAAAATGAACTCCATCAAATACAATTTATGATAAAATTTATGTCTGCCAGTTTCAATCTGTTAATTCATACCAACTTTTTTTTTTTTCTAGTAAACTGAAGAGAAAAGGTGAGGGTGGATCTCTATGGACAATGTCCAGGAATTAAATTAAAGTTCACTCTATGGTGTATTCATGGTGGATTATCAATTTGAAAGCAAACATGAAGGAAACTAGTACCCGAAAGTGTTAAGCTGCTTGAAAGTACAGAGACCTGGAGTCCTTTATTTAAGTGAGGTAAGTGCACTGATATGGGAGATTTTACCTTATAGTATCTTGTGGTTATTTCTCCAGAGAGCACTAGTTTTCCTTCCCTTGTTTGTAGAGCTGAACCTAGGTAGGTACGTCTGTACTCTTAATAAATTTCCTACACAGCTCATTTAAGCAGTGTAGATGAATCATTGAGAGTGACAAGTATAATACGAAAATAAACTTCCCATCTAAGCCAGGGGAAATTGTACTGGAGATTCAAAACATCTGCATCTGGAAGTGTATTCTCAACAGCAGCAAGTTACAGCTATGCTGGACAGATTCAAGTAGGGTGAGAGGTGGTGTTAAAAGAAGTTATGATTCCTTATCTTCAACATATTGCTGCTAAATCTCTGTCTCTCTTTGCCTCACACACATTCCACATACAGATATTTCCCTGTTTAAAGATTTCAGCAAATAAAATTAAACCCACAGATACACAGTGCTTAGGGAGTAAATGGGTAGTGAGCAATGGAAAGGCCACTATCATGAATGTATCTGTTTATTCAGTAGCCTGATTTCTACGGCCTATTGGGTAAATGCTTGTGTCCAACTGGACTTTTCCAAACTTGGTGCTGTAGTTATGTGCAGCATTGAACAGGGGGTGCCAATGGAGCAGAATTGTCATGCATGTTGTGCTCCCCTCTATTTTTAATTTAGTTTAAATATCTGTATGCATATGCAAGGTAGATCCATCTACTTCTCCCTTGAACACCACTGCCTTGAACATTTTCCACTTATGTGGAAAATAAGACGTTGAATCACTTTGTCACTGCATGGATATGAAGCAATATCACACTGAGTAATCATCTTCTGTGATATATGGTCCCACTCTATGGTGTCTGTGGGCTTTGTTTTGAAGGTTCATAGCTGTAAAGTGGCATTTTAGGGTGCTTTTGAACGTGATCACTTTGTCCATCTTCTTTGTCATGGCAGAGAAGTGCAGGGGAAAAAAACAACTGTTAAAAGGGTGAAGATATAGATTATAATGAGTCAACAGCATGGTAAGAAAGTCATAGCCAGGAACTCAGACAAGATTCTTAGAGTAGGGATGGGTTTTTTAAGCAGTCTTCCACTGCAAATGAAGGAATAGGAAATGTGGTTTTCAAGTGCAGTGGGATTAGTGTTACATGTTTGTCTGTGATAGTAAAGTCTGCTCTAACAGACTGAGGTCTGTCCCAGTCCTGTTTTGTGATGGGGTGTTGATTTTCCTCCTTTTAAGTACTGCTTTATACTGAAAAATGAGAAGTATAGCTCTGCAGGTAAAAGACATAAGAGCAGCAAACCCAACTGTGAAAAAGCTTTTTATAACTAGGTAAGTAAAATCATAATTGCTGCAACAATTGCTATAGAATTGCTAAAAAAATTAAGTACAAATAATGACAAAATATAACAAATTATGAAGGATTTTAAGGCAGCTTGCAGCTCCCAGTGCTGTGTTTCCAGCACAGTACTAAATGGAAGAGCAAGTTTGAGGACCATTGAACAGAGTTTCTATCCCCAATGAATCACAATTAGAGTAACACCTGGATTAATAAATTTGTGCTGATCCACTAGGGAAATTCACCTTGTTTAATAGCCCTCAAATTTCTAAATAAAGTTGTTTATCTGTGGCAGGATGAACTACTTTGTCCCGGGTTGGGCTGCAGAGCTTGTAAGAGACTTCTTCAAGACCATTTGAAGGACTTTTCAGTAAAACTATTGAGTTCAGTGCTGGCCCTTCAAAGGCCAGTCATGTTTCCATGGTTCTGCCTTTTCATTAACTTAAAGTAACCTTGTTAGGCATACAGCATGATTCAAACATATAAAGTTTGAGATTTTGGACCAGCTTTTACCTCAGAAAATATTTGACATAAAGAAATATGAGAGCTACAGATGCTGAGGGATTACCAAATACCTGATTTATGCTCTTTAAAGGCAATGCCTGAATCAGATACTTTAGAGAGGTTTTGGTGATAAAAACGTGTTGTTTCAATCTTTGTTAATCTTTTGCTGTTCTCTGTCTGATGGGTCACCTTAGTATAGTTATATACTCACTGTTGCCGGGCAGGATGGTTTCACACTCACATATAAAACTGGCTAAATTTACCTGAATTTTACCACTTTGCCAAATCTTCATAATCCTCTCTTGCTGTTTTTCAATATTAAGACAGATACTATTATATCTTGCATAATTTCTTCTTGAAATCAAATTTTAAATCCCTAGGAGACAGAAACCTGGAGCTAGATTCCTACTGCTTCTACCAGTTTGGAGACTGGAACCTACCTCCAGCAGGAGATTTAGAAACAACACAGATAGTGTGTGTGACATCCTGCATCTGCTGTGGTCTGTGTTGGAGGGTGGAGTGGTTGCAGACCCAGAGACTGAACACAGCCCTGTGCATCAGGCAGTGTGAGAGGTGGGCAGCAGCATCACTGTCACCTTTGTCCCCATCCTGCCAGCTGCTGCCTGTTTTACTAGCCTGCCTCCATCTCAGAACTGTGCAAAAAATAAAACCATTTTTACACATGCAGGCAAAGATACGCAAATGACAAAAAACCCCCACAACAAAGCCTAAAAGCTGAGACTGGTTGTGTGAGAAACTTTCTTCTGAACCATGTTTGAGACTAGCAACAGGGGCATATCTGATGAGCTACACAAGTTGTAGGAACTGCCCTGAAGAGTTCATCAGCTCATTCCTGAAAGTTATAAATCAGTTAAATGTATTTTTATTATTACTGCTGAAGCTTCATCTTTTCCCACCTTTTCTACCCTTTTCAGACATATCTGGTTCTGAGGAGGTTCAAATCTCTTGTATTTTGGTTTAAACGATACCCACCTAACATTATTTATGCAGTAAATTCTCTGCTTATTCTGCACAAATAAGACTTGTCAAGAATAAACAGGCTTTGTGTCAGTGATAAATGGCACTCTACAGGATCTAGGAACATGTATCATTGGGGTTTGTTGATTATTCAAGTGGCATACGGTAGTGAGAGTGATTAACACTATACTGCTCAAATTCATCAGTGAATAAAAGCATTACATTACTGTGGCTCATGCTGAAACAAGCTACTAAATCAGACTCTTCCAAGACAGTGAACATTCCCTTTCCTTAAGTACTAAATAAACCTTGCATCTTTAGGTTAGAAGAAATTGGACAGATGAAGAAATCAGGGCCAGTGTTATCTCTGCAATTTTGGAAGGGTTTTAAAGAAAATCCTTAAAATTGACTGAGTTTTATGGCTGACTGTTAGCATCAAAGAAGAGAAGCTGTGTGTAGTTTTTGAGAACACATTGTGAAAATTGTGATTGTTGAGGACATTCTTTTATAGCTTCTAAAAATCAGAAAGTTGATAGAGAGGGAGGGCAGAGAAGTACAGAAAACTGATGCCTGCTGTTTTTCAGTGGAAACACAAGCCAAATAGAATATTAGCAAGTGTTAGAAAAGTTGTGCAGCATGAAGGGAATAGTTTGTCCTAATTATTTTCTACTTCTATATTGGTGAAAAATCAACAGGAGCTTAGCTGGCTGAGCTGGATTGTTGGAATTGCTTTCCAACAGCAATATCTGCACAAAAGGTCAATAGCAATTAAGCAATTTAATTAATTTGAAGGTTCAGCTCTTTTCCTTGATATAGTCAAATATATATTTAGACAAAATTTATTAATTTTTAGCCGGTGTTATGACTGGGACTGGAATGCTTGAAGTTGGTAACTGTGGGAGGTATATCTGTGTTGTGAAGGTGCACATGTGTTCATGCACTCAGGAAAGCTTTCATGTGGAAGAGAATTGTGTGATCCATGAAGGCTGGACATCTCATTTGCCATGAACTAACCCAAATTCTGGTTCCTTCAGCAATCGGTCTGAAAGGGTTGGCAGAGAAATGTTTTTCCTTGCTGTGTGCACTAAAAAACTGTACTGCAGCTCAGAAAACGGAAATAGTCATGGGATTTTGAATGGATTTAAGGCCTATCACCATCTGAACATCCGAAGTGAAAGAATGGTCTTACTCTGTGTTTTAGAAAGGCAGGAAATCTACTTTTCAAGCATAAAAGCTTTGTGCATAGATTGTTTTGGGAGAGCTCAGGAGAGAGACTGTCACTATCCCGATGTTTAAAGAAGGCATCTGAGACCATTCCAGAAATTTCTGAAGTATATATGTTTTCCTGTCCCTAGGAAATAGGAGAATCTGACATATTTTACACACACACATGCATACGCTGCTAATGAAAAACTTCAGAAGTAATAAAATCTCTCAGGATCAGCTTTTCTGTGGCATGTTGACATCTACTGAATGCAAGACAATGATGCCATGAAAGTTTCATTGACACACATTTGGGCTGACCTACATATAATCTTTGTTCCTTTCTTGCAGACAAACTAACATACTAACAGATATGCCACATCAGCTAATCAGTTGCAAGAAAGTGTGAGCAATGACAGGAAATTTGTAAGTATATCTCACTAGAGACCTGGCTTGCTAAGGATGAAGAAGTAATCCTTTTCCAAAACTTAGCAGATATATGTTATCTTTTTCCTACCTCGGAACAAGAAACTATTTAAAAAATGTGTAACTTAGACTTACAAATTTACCTCAGCCCTATCTTTGCCAAGCAGTTAGGAAAATAAGGGATGTCTTCATCTTCACTTGAAAGACTGGGAAAATACAAGTCTTCAAGTTGTTGCACAGCTAAGGCACATGCTGCAGAGTGAATAAGTCTAACAAGAGGAATGGATAAGCATGGGATAGTTTACATATGGGAAACATGGCAGCTCAAATTCTGAAGGCTTTTAAGACACACAGCTCTCGGAAGTGGTTTTCCATAGTGCAGATCTTACTTTTATGCATGCAATGGGGTGTGGCACATGGACACCTGACTTTCAGCATCTCTGCTTGGACCAAGCAGGCTTGAGATCCCGAGCACAGCCTGGAATTGCTGGCTGCAGCACAGCCCCTATGCAGGACTTAGGAATTCAGGTCCAACACCAGGAACACTTCCCAAATCCACATGACCATCCCCATGCACGCTCTGCAACACTACAGGGATATATGAGCTGTATTTGAAGAGCAGGCATGGTTTATCAGGCACAGGGGAGGCCTGAACACAGGTTTTCCACTTCCCAGGCGATTAGTCTAATCACCAGAATAGACAAATAGCTGCCTTCTCTATGATTTATATAGTTATTCACACAAAACAGCTCAATTAAGGGTTACGGCCCCATTACAACCTAGCAGTTAGGACACTAACTCAGTCAAAGGAATTTCCTAAGCATTCAGGGATTTGTACTGAACAGACATCCTACCCTGAATCTGAGTAACCACACTGACAAAGCTATTTTAATGCAAAAATTGAGAAGAACACTGCTGCCAATGACTTGAAAAATTCTCACTATTTTATTTCTTTGAAGAAAGGTCTGTCCCCCTTCCGTACGTCTAAATTCTATGTTAACTAGCTTCTACCCATTTGCTACTGTTATATTTCCATGTCTCCAGAAGGCAGACTGACAAGGTTGTCCCCTTCTGGTAAATAATGATCACCTCCCAGTCGTCATGACATAGAATGTAACTCCACATTTGGGATGGAAAGAGCCCTGTTTACCGAACTGATAGCCACTTGTTACAGGGAAACAGATTCTTAAATGAAATCTTCTCACTTTCATATTTTGAGTGGAAGAAAAACCCCTATTAAGCAACCCCCCCAAAGAAAATAACATTTGGGACCATTATCAGACTTTCTGGTGTGTTTTCAGGCTTGCAATTTGTTTCACTTTGTCTTAAGGACAGTATAGCTTTGATTTATAAATACCCCTGTCCTCATGCTTATTCCTTCTTTCTTTTCTTTCCCTGACAGTTTGCAGTTGTAGCATTTAGACCACTATTGGCAGAATAAGATATGGTGATTCTCTCTTCCAAGGTCTGAATCTTGTCCCTATCTGGTACTGGCATCTCTCTGACTTGCAAAAAGAAAAACAAGTCTGCTTCTGTTTATCTTCCTTAGCTGGACATTAAACAAATTTCATCAGGCTCCTTGTTTTGCCCAAATTATGTTCGTCCAGTTCTGCCACCAATAACCTGACCTAAACCATCAGGTCGTTTAGTCCACCGATGCCTGTTAAAGGAGCTTGGGATCTGGCTTTGGTTGTGTCCATAGAAAATTTCCATTCCCTTCAATGGCAGCTGGATGAGCCCACTAGTTTGCCAAAGAAGGGCTTTAAAGAATGATGTCTCTTCCTAAATACTTGGAGGTGTTTGGAAAATAACTGGGACGATTATTTTTAGAACAGCTGAGATGAAAGCTAGATTAGGAGCAGTTCTGTTAGCATTCAGAGGAGCCAAAAATTGTGGTCCAAATGCAAAGATGCAGCTCTAGCCTGCTATTAATTAATCTAGAAAAAAGTTATGACCTAAGAAGTTGCTCCTAGAAACAGCCTGTACGAACGCATATGACACTGCAGTCTCTCTCATCTACACAGGCACAAAGAAAGGAATTAATCCCTAGGAAATATGGAAATAGCTACTAAATGGTGACCTGTTGTCCCACTGCAGACTGTGCCTGCCCCGGGAGGCTGAGTGAGGCTGAGGCTGACAGGTAACCTGAGACCCACCAGAAAGGGTCTTTCCTCCTTTAGCTGCTCTACGATGTACAGAGGAGTAAATTACTTTCTGTTGCTGAGCCTAAAAGTTTTCAAAGCATTTTTTTTTCTTTCTCTCATTTTTTTTCTCCCTTCATGACAGACTGAAGAACTCATTGGTGCTGTAATGAAAGGCAGACTGCGTTCCCTGTCATGTCAAGAACGCTGCATCGGGAAAGTCGACATGATTTCATGGCTAATGATTCACTCGCTAATATCAATGTGGGCTGCAGTGAGGATAACCAAGTTGAGCTGTCTTAGATCAAATGATTCAATTAGGCCAGCTGTCCCTATTTGTCATGGCTCAACTCGCTTTCAAATTACCTTTCCAAAGTGTGTACGTGCCTTAGCATAGAACTTAACAGCTCAACTGTTTTACAAAAAGGGGATATTTAGCCATGGTGATAAGGGGGAAGAAAGACATCCCTTTTCATCTGCCCTGAATGCTTTTATTTAGCAGTCAAAGTATGTATTTAATGGGCTAAACTTTAAATACCACTGTCAAGTGTGAATCACTCCACTGTCCTAATGACAGTGCTCTTTTAAATTTTTGGATAATCTTTTGGCAGGTTTATGAAAATAAAAAAGAAAATCTAACGGGGTGTGTGTGCACAGGGATGAGCAACACAGATGGGAATAAATGGTTCGCAGAAACCAAAAATAAATGTGTGGTCCCTCAGATGTATCCTTTAGACTTACACTGAGCTGAAGTCAATAGTAGCCAGATTGTTCATACCAAGTCTACCAAAGAGCTCCTCTGCGGTGCCTTGGTTATCTTGGTTAGGCTCCTTATTGCTCAGCACGTTCCTGGCAGGAGAAGGACCTGGCTGTCCCTTGGCAGCAGCCCTCGGTGCCACAGTGGAGAGCGCTCTGCGGAGACGAGCGGAGCTGGAGTCTGGCAGTGTCAGTGTGCAGACCCAGGGATGAATAGGCACGGAAATTCAATTACCCTTGGTGGTGGTCCCTGCAGTGCCACGTGGGGAAGCTTCTCCTGCTGAGACTGAAGCAGGAAGGAGCCAGTGTCTGTGCTTGCAGAGCTTCCACCGGTGGGCATGACTTTTGACTGACTTTTTAGTGTTGCAAAGATGTTAAACTGAGGGAAGAACAACCTGGATGTACACAAAAGAGATGAAAGTGATCACAAACATACAATCATAGCCGTTCACACAGTCTCACATATTTCCTGTAGTTGCATTTGGCTGATAATTTGGGCCTTCTCGTTTTAAATATTTTAATAAGATACCAGCGGTGCCTGAAAAATACTCCCCTGCTGTCTGTATGGCTTATTTTAACTACATATATAGATATATATTTATTTTGCTTAAGTTCTCTCTGGCAATCATACCAAGTTGGAAAATAGCAGTAGAATTTACCAGAAAAATAAGAGAGTTAGTCCTGCCCTAAGTTGATTATCTTGTAATTTTGTGATCATGCTGTCAAGAAAAATATACTGTTGATTTTGAGAAATGTTGTATTAGGGAAGTGTTTTCCACTATCTAAGAAGAACAGTTAAAATTGGAACAGGCTGAGCCTCAGTTCTGAAAATTCATTGTTTGCTTTTACGCTATTCATATCTTTCACACAAAATAGATGCATCAACTGAAAAAGTTTGAGTGAAATACTAAAATCAGAAAAAGTCCAAAATGCCTAAATTGGCCTTTTGCTTCCTGCTTCTGTGAGACATGTCCATGTATGGGAGTAAAAGTAATAAGGCCATATACATTGCCTCACTCACGTATACCCAGTATCAAAGAGAGTCCAAGATGAAACCATGCCTTATCAGCTAGATGTGATATATTAACTTTCAAGAAATAGAGTGTAGTTTGCCTTCTCCCTAAATTAATAAACACAGGTAAACAAATTTGCCAGCCTCGTTCCAGTATTTATAGTATTTATAGTATTTATATTTGTTGATTAATTCAGTTAATCAAATCCACAATGCATTTTGCAGCTTGCAGTCTCCAGCTTTGACTGCAAAAGACACAGCTCTATGGATGGCAAAACCATGGCATTGAAGTAAAAGGAAAGATTTGTTGTGAATTTTAGGTAAAAGCTTTCCAAAGGTCAGAAAAACCTGAATGATTACAATCAGGAAATGTGGCCTGACTAAGCTGATGCATTAGGGTTTTCATCTATTTCTGTCTGCTTTGTTTTCTTTCTTAGTCCTGATGTACAAATCTTGGCAAGGAAGAAGAATCTAAGAAAAGTGACTTTTTCCTTCCAAAGATTTTAAAATGCAAAGAGACTATTAAATAGATTTATGACTATATTGAAAAATTTTCTTGAATTTTGCCTCAAAAAATACCTTTCAATGCTCTTATTTCAGCCTCCCTCCATTTTCTCTTCTGTTTGGCCATATCTGAGAGGGGGATGTTTCCAGCCTACAGTCTCTGCTCACTTGGAATAATGTTTGTTTGCATGAGTAAACCAGCTAAAGTGGCTATCACTGAAGTCATAACTAGAAGATGAAACCAGTTGGGACTATTCCCATGTGAAGTGAGTCAGGTTGCTGAATCAGGCCCATGTGTGAATCTTTCTGTCTCCCAAAGGGTTTTTTTCTGTCTCATTAGAAAATAAAACTTCTAGAGCACCAGACAACAAAAGCCTGGAAATGCAAAGTACAGGAGGGGAGAAAACATAATGTCCTTCCAGCTTTTCTCTAAATTTTCTTTCCTGCAATGTGACTAAAAAGAAAACTCTCTGGCGAATTGTACAACTCTGGGCTTTTATCAGATTGCTATTTTCATTCTGTTCTTGCTTAAATATATGGTACATATACTTTTTGGTATTTTTAAAATTTAAGCAACCCCCTTGTGTCTAGTTTTTTAAAGACCAAAAAGAATTGGAAGGTGTTAATAGTGTTTATTTTGCAGTGTGTATTTTAGACTCCCTTTCTATGATAATGAAGAACTGGAAAGTGCAAAAACAGGAGAAATATGAAAACTGTAAAGACATTTAATGTGCAAAAAGGACCAACTAATGTGTGTCAGCTCAGCCAGATGCCCAAGGCTAAATCTCTTGATGTGAGATGGTGATTCAGCTGTCAAGGTGCCTGAGTAGACTTGTGGTCATCATAATGATTGGCTGTGTTTTGTTTTTTTTTGGTGGGTTTTTTGCATTCATATTTATTTTCTTTTTTATTATTATTTTTTTAAAGACAACAAACAGAAAAAAAGGTCAAAGTTATTCAAATGAACCAACGGCCCATTTTGGTGGAAATATAGCAGGGCTCGTTAACTCAATTCACATCTTTTGTGTCAGTTTTCTAACATACCGTACATCTGGAAAAATGCAGTGATTTGAAAAAGACATAACGTGCCTATTGCCCCAAAGGTTTTGCTTACAGTATGTAATAAAATATGATACAGTTTTTCATGGAGATGGGATATGGTAATTTGTTTAGATATAATATGAAAGTATCAGTCTGTGAAATGAACAGCATAAAAAGTAAGCAAATGGTCAGGATATGTTAGCTAACAAAACGGCAAGTTCAAGAACACTTATTCAAGTGAAAATCAGAGGCTTCAGCAACAATATCTTTTCCCTTAAAATGGGTCCCTTCTGATAGTGTCTAATATTTTGATGTTGATTGCCATTAATGAGGCTGTGTTTTACTGCGACAGAGATCTTCCTACTCTAGGCAAAACTTGGCTCCAGTCAGGTGAAAATCCAGGTAATGAACAGAGAACTCAAGTTTTCAGGTGTCCCAAAACATTAGCACTTGATAAGAGCGTACACACCAAGTCAGCCCAAAGGTCCCCATCCAGCCTGATGTGATGATTTTGCTGCTAGCTAATACTTGAATGGGGGAAAGCATCTAAAACTCAATCTGGGCAAGCAGTTAAGTCATATTTGACTCTTGATTTTAGCCTAATTAGACTTTCCTTCACATTTCTTTGTTGCACTTCATATTAGCAGCCCTGTAGCACGTGGTGTTAGCCTTTAATTGTGGAATATTTAGCATGCAAGTCAGAAGTTTGTTATTCAACCCCCACTCTTCCCTTTTAGTTTGTGCAGGTGCTCTCAGTCCTTAAAAGCAACTGTTTGTTGGTGTGTGCTTTTGCAAACTGTCAGGAAGCAAATGACATTTGTGAAAAGCAGGTTTTTCTTTTCTGCTCGCAAATTGAACGCAAATGTGTTTAAGAAGTGGTCAGAGCTATGATTTATGCCTTATCTGTGTCAAGATGTTACTTTTTGTATATATGCAAGGACACACCAAGAAAAACAATGGTAATTTGGGTTAATCTGATTTTAAACTAAAGAAATGGGGAGTTTTATTCTTTTTAACTAATCCTTCTTGGAGCAAGTAGCTTCACCTTAGGTTGTTCCTCTCTGCTTTACAGTCCCTCTAGCCCATTTCAGAGTCCTCTAAGTCTTCCCCCATATCCAACCACCTTTTTTGAGTGGAGCCATCCTTGTTAGATGGCATTAATTTAGCTCAGATTTAGGTTCCTCATGCAACACAGAAATTAGGGGCTAGTTTCCCTGGTTTCCTTTTATGTTCAGCAGAGAGAGAAAGGATCCTCAATAGAATGATTCAGAGCAGAGGTAAATTTGTTTAGGCTAATTCACACAGCCAGGTCACTACTTCCAGTGAGACAGCGTGAATACCTTCTCTCAATGCCCTCTGCAGCCCTAAATCTTATTACTGGGTGCCAAAAAATCCTGTGAACAAGCAAAGATACCTTCCTCCCCTTGTCAAACTCCAGTGAATCCTGGTTGTGACCATGACAATCTTAAATAGAATTTTCATAGTTTACCACCTGGATGGCTGGACAAGAGCTGAAAACTGGCATGAGTGAAATGAAGGAATCAGCTCTGGGGGAGTCAAGAAAGCCCATGATATTTCTTTAGATGCAGAACTCCTTGCAGGCATTCCACTGCAGAAAAGGCCAACAAGAACCAATAAGGTTTTTGAACCAGGGTGTATCTGCCCTGATATTGATGTGGATGTAATGATTAACAAAGAAAGTAACTTGAACTGGCACTGGAAAGTGGACACTGCTCAAATTTATATAATCGATTTCCTAAAACTCATGTAAATGAGTCCCATCAGTGCAAAGTCACTGGGAACCTGTGACTTGGCTTATGGCATTGAAAAACACCTAAAGAAACGGCAAGTGAATTGAGTATTAATTTATTATACCAATAAGCTTTCACATAGCCAGAGTATACTGTTTCTGGTTAAAAAGAGGGTTTGGGTAGAGTAGAAGGTAAAAAAGAGCAGATTTTCCTTGTGAAAAGTGCAAGTGGCTGTATGTTGAAGGCATGAACTGTTCCCTGACTGTTGACTGCGTTTTAACTCCATCTTTTAAACATTCGAGAGCTCAAGGGAGCCCAAGCAGCAAATGCTGTGACTACAAGGGGTTAACAGGCAATTTATGTAAAGTCTTAGTATTCTGCAAAATGAAATGTGCATGTGAAATGGAAAAAAAAAAAAAGGAAAAGATTATATTTGTCAGCTGTGCTACCATATGTTGCTCTGGCGGAAGCACAGTAAAATGGTGACAATTTCTATTTTATTGAATGAGGATCTGTGTTGATTTCCATTATTTGAGAGCGTCTCTGGACAAACAGAGGTATCTTCATTATCACATAAAACTGTGCTCACCAGTAACCTAGAATATCCATGGCTACAGGGTGACCTGGGACTGCAGTTTCCTTGAAAATAAAATATCAGAGAATCAGTTCAATCTATCTGCATATTTTAATGGATTTAGCCCTTGGAGGGCATGGGGGAATAGTCTTGTGAAAAGATAAGTGGCAGATACAGGAAACATGGACAAATTTGAAGCTCTTTAAAATCTGAGGAGAACTTATCTCATCAGCACGATTAAAACAAGTGTGTGTAAAGGCTTTGGTGGTTGCAGACTACTCTCAGCCATCTGGTCATACTGGGATGCAGAGCTTCATGGTTTGGGCACAGAGCTACACAAATATGACTAAATTTCTCTTGGACATAGGCTGATGCAATTGCTTAGCTCCACTGTGTGACACAGACTTATTTGTCGGGGTTTTACGGGGTGAGGGTATCTGTTCTATTCTCTTTTCCACTGTATATAGGTGTCCTAGAAGATGCTGCTTTTGTTATTCTAGGATCACAGCTTTCTTTCAAGCTTTTTCTCAGCCTGCCAGGACCCCAACATGTGAACTAGAGTGAGCTGGGTGCTAAGTGTCACTGAACATCCAGGGCTATCCTTCACTCCATGTGCAACGTGGGAGCACAGCGTCTCTCTGGGCCATATGTCCAATGCAAGGCATGAGAAAATATTTCCATGGGGCACCCAAAACTATACTTTGCTTTCAGGGTATCAAAAGTTAATGCCTTGTTTTCTACCCTGCTTAATATTACTCAGCATCTCAGGAGGGTCTCTCTTTTCAGTGACCACCAAGTTTTCCTCTCCATGTTAACCATGTCTCTGAAGTGACACCATTATTTTTGGATAATGACACCAAAGGGCTTTAGAATACATCTCTTTTGCCTCAGCAAACATATCAGGCTGATTTTAACTACCTGAATGCCTGGCCTAAGAAGATGCATCCGTGGGAACAGCTTGGCTACGTCTGTGCAGTTCTGTACCGCAGCCCCTTAATCCCTGCCAAAGAGACAGGTAGGCAATATCCAGGCAGAACAGATTTCTGAAGGGCCAGTTTTGGTCTGCCAGAGCCGGCATCCAGCCCTAAACATCCCATCCCCACACTGGTTTGCTCGATGTTATATGGTCCAGGCTCCAGGGGCTCCTGCAGGGATGGGTGGGAAATGTGCTCCGGGCCGTGGAGTGCAGCACTCCTGTTTCACAAGGTGCTTGGTTTTACAGGGGTGACATTAGAACCACTTGGTTCTTGGTCAAGCAGAAATGTACTGTGGTGATGAGTACAGGTGACATTAGCTTTGATGTCACACAGTGAATGAAACTGTTCAAATCATCTTGATTTTCCTACATGCCCAAATAGAAAAGGTGCTTGGTTGTATAAGCTGAGCATTCACTTCCATAATGGATAGGCTGATATTTGCCAGATATTGACTGCTATTTGCTATAACAGATATGTTAATAAACTACTGCATAAAGGTACGTTTCTGCTTCAAATTCAGCCTTTTGTTATTCTTGAAGGGGAAAAAGGTGCATTGATTTTCTTCCATCTCCCCTCCCATTTTGCAGTAGACAAATTTTGGGTCATGGAATCCCTCACACTTCCTGTGCTGTCGTTATAGGCACCAGATCAGTACAGCTTCATGATACCAAGGCAAGCTCTTCAGCTGCTGAATACCCACATTTTACATGAAGCTGAACTAAAATCTTGATTTTTTGTAGTCAGTGTTGCTTGTCTCCAAGGTCACTTTGCCATGGTATTTTTGCTAGTGGCTAAAATTTCGATTTTCAACAGCACCTAAGAAGCCTCATGAGACAGTGATTGTGATTTGCTTTTAGCATGTGACATACTCAAGGTGCTTGCAATTGTAGTAAACAAAGGGCCCTTGTCTTAACCTGTCTCAACCTTTGGCCGTAGTTTTATGTGCTAAATTATCTGTACTGAATATTGGAATGTCTTGTACTTAGCAACTATGGAGCAAATCTCCATAATTTTTTTTCCCCCAAATCTGATTATTTATTTCTGGGGACTCTATATAGCACTTCTATAATGTGATCAACTTAATTGCAAATAATAAATCATTTTTTCATTCCAAAGGAAGCCACACCTTCCCACTTGTCCTTTAAATTGCCTTTTATAGGACACGTTTGATTTCTGCTGTTTCTTCTTAATATTGTGGGCTTGGGAAAGAATAAATGAGGACAAATAGCCTACTATTGAAATGAATTATATTCTTTCAGTGTTACTGTCCTAGTTTCTTTTTTGTTTTTTGCTTTTGATTTCTCAGTGCTTTTGTGTATCAAAAATAAGGTTCTCAATAAGAAGTGCATATTACACTCAAGTTTTTGAAAAAGTAGTGACCTCTTCTGAAATGGAAAGATCATAAAATCATTATACACTTAGGTGTTAGCAGTATTAGTAACTATTTCTCAGAAAATGATTTTGAGGACCTCTTAGAAAACTGGCAAGATGGTTTTGTTTTTAGTCACACTCTTTGATCTTAAAGCAAAACCTGGATAAACAGCTTATCTTTTACAGAGCTAACTGAGCTGGTATGTAAACTGGATATCCTCTTAAACTAAGTGTGTTAGCTAGAATATTTTTAGTGCCTAGATTTTCATTAGGGAAGTTGATATACAGCCGAGGCCATCCTACTAAATGTGTCTTGGTAGAGGTCTTTCCATACATCACTGTGCATGCACTACTGATTGCAAGTCTGTGTCATAACTGCTGAATGTGGAGCAGAATAAATTAATCATTTATTTAAGATATGTGTTTTACTGCAATTTGACTGCCTTTGCATACATCTCTCCTTGCAAGCATAAACATATTAAAACTTAAACTTGAAATTATGACAGCATATGTTTAGACATAACTTCCAATAATCTGTTTAAATAACTTATGATAAGTAGAACTTAAACAGCACATCTCTAAAGTAAATCAGATTATTAAACCAGGAGAAATCATTAGCTCTGTGTCTGACAAGAAATTGGAAAAAAATTTGCCTGCTTTGGAGAGCTGTACCCTTTTTTGGAGATTGTACTAATTTGACTTCAATATAGTTAGATTTTTAAAAATTCTTGAATAACTAAATGGAAACTAGAAGAGAAAAATACAATAAAAGTAATTTTGGGAAATTTTATATTTTATTCCTTTTTATAGGATTTAAAAATTGGTTTAAGAGTCTAAGAACAGTAACTTCTCTTGTCTTGAAGGATTTCTAACTGCAGATTATCAACTCTTTTTATAAAGAATTTATCATTTAGTAATGTAAGTCAGTATTGATAATTTTTATACTTCATATTTGAAATAATTTTATTTAACTACCATAAGCCTGCAATGTTAATTTTCTGCATTGTTAATTGAATTTTGATATCCATCCAAAAGCACAAATGTGAGTAAAGACACAATATAGGAAATATGATTTAACATAGTGGTTAATAAATTAAAAAAAGACAAAACATGAACATTAAGCACTATAAATTATTTCACCCGGAATATTATATTGTTCAGGAAATAATTTCCAAATATTTTGTAAAAGTATTTTGTAAAAATATATCCAAATATTTTGTAAAAAACTTTCAAACATATTTTTTGCAACTAATTTGTCAAATGGTGAATCAACATAATAAAAAAAAAAGTAGGAATTGAAAGAGGAAGCCCCCATTACAGTTCCTTTACTGTGTTTGGAGTGAGGTTCCTGAGCGTCACCACATTTGTGTTTGTAGGCAAGAATCTGTGGCATTAGTGAGGGAAGGATCTGGTCCCCTGTGAGTGTCATCCCCGTGCTTGTGCACTTGAGGGAAGATTTTGCTGCTCTCCTGTCCATCACCCTCTGGTGAGCAGCAGCTCTGTACACTGGACTGCAGCCCTTCCTAGGATCCATTTCTGAAAGCACGTTGTGGCATTTGCTTCAGATATTTTGGGGGAGTTGGTTGGAAGCATTCCAGAAAAATCCCCCTGGCTTAAAAGAATTTTATTAGCACAGCAAAGTAGAATTTTGAATGTCAGAACTAAAGCTGTCTGGCAAGCTGTGGCACCTCCAAGGGCAGGCATTAATATGCAGTCTTTTATTATAGGGATCACTTTTTTCCTTGGGCTTCATCCTATGCCTAGGTCAGATCTAATCTGAGTTCTGTGGCAAGATTTGGAGAGTAAGTAGGATGATGATATTTAGATAATCAAATACAGAAAACGAATCAAGTATAAACCCATCTGAGAAGAATTATAAAAAAATACCATTTTCAAATGTAAATGTGAAGTTACGTATACCACAAAGAATGATAAGAATTTTAATTTGCATATCCAGGCTCAAATTGTAAAAGATGAATGAAAACTTATCTTTAATATATGATATTGATATATTATTATAGCAAAGGGAAATGATGGCACATAAAAGTAATTGTAAGAGAAAAAAAAGGGGAAACATTCTAGACCCACATATAAATATCTACCACTTGATGCACCGTATCGAAAGTAGGGTGGATAAATCTTCCTGCAAAGAAGATCTGAGATCTAAATGCTAGGTCTTGGAATAAATGAAGAAAATTATTAGTTGTTTGTCAAGCTTCTATCTGACAAGGGAATGGATGCCTGGGTTTGTCCTGAGAAGGTGAGTGGAAGACAAATATTACATATGTGTAAGTCATGAATGGTTAAGAGAAGGTGAACCAGACATTCATATTTGCCTTTCTTCATAATAGCAAAAGAGATATTTAACAGGTATGAAAAGTGATGCATTTAAATCTGACATAAGAGGCTTCTTTGCATCATTCACATCAGAGTGTAAGATATTACAAAAGTGCAAGATATTAGCATGCATAAGAATTTGGGATTTTAGATTATTCATGTTTATCAATATGATCATAATTCTATTAAGCATGTAAGCACTTTTTATTGAGAGATAAAATTCTCATATTTTAAGACAGATTAGCTCTAGCTAATTTGATGGAGCTTGAAAACAATTTTTTCCTAAAACAGTGTCTTCCCAACTTACTTTGCTCTATTTTCTCAAAATCTTCTGAGGTCTGTTTTCCAAAAACTTTGTCAGGTAAGGTATCAAATGTGTCTAATCCAGACCTTGGTCCTATTACAATCAGCTACAGAATCACAGAGAACTCAACTGTAGAAAATTAGTCCACATATGTCATTGCAAAGGCTGTGTCACTAGCTGATTCCTAGTCAAGAAATTTTCTGTCATTTCATTTTGTCCCTTAGAGATGGTATTTCCCAAGCTTAATAACTCATGTCAAATTAATCAGTGGGTTTTCTGGACAGTTTTTTGAGTGCTGCACCTTTGGCACTTCTAGTTTAGGACTATTTTTTTTTTTAAGTATTTTGTACTGTAGTCAAATCTCTGTGAAGTTCTTCCACTCTTGAACAGAAAAAAGCAAAGATTAAATGATCCTAGTGACTTTGCTTTGTTTGTGTAGACAAGGCACTGATTAATAGAGTTTTCTTTCTGCAGTGTGAATGCTGCTCTAGCTGGGGACCGACAGACCTGAGGAGGCATCCGTATGGCATCTCTATGGAAACTGAGGATGGCAGATTCAATGCATCATTGTATCTGATAGTTCAAATCTTGTAACATTTATTTTGTACCAGGAATCCAGCCTAAGAGTTTGGTTGATTGCTGTGAGTCACTGAGTCGAAATGACAATCTTCTACAGAAGGGGCAACAGAATAATTGAAATATGGGCCTGGAAGGTGCCTGAAGAGACCAGCTGGTACAACTGGTTGCTCTAAAGAAGGATCCAGCACAGCTTGGCAAACTCATCTATATTGCCTGCATATCTAGAGACAAGACAGCCTTACCTGGGTATAGATGCTGGGTACTGCAGAGATGTCAAAAGGACTGAGAGGGTATATTAGAAGGGAAGCTTGCAGAAAACCCTCTAGAGGCTGGGAAGCCACCAAAAGACTACCTTCAGGGACATGTGAGTCTCCAGAGAAAGTCACTGCTTTGTCTGGCCTCTTAGATCACTAGTTTAGTTAAGGATAAGTAGGCATTTTCGCAGAAGTTATTTTGGGAAGATTTTCCTTGCATGTATGAAATGTCTTTCCTTCTGTTATAACATGTGTATATAGTTCAACACTTGTTTGTGTAATTCCCTGTACATATTTAGCCTGTAGTGTTTTATGTTAGACTTCAGAATAAACTTGTTTTGTCATTTTCCGCTCACCTTCTGTCTGCTATTTATAACTATATGCAACAGTAATTAAGGAGGGAACAAAACAGCCTAATGCAATTGTCCTTGAAACAGTACTCTGTAATGTAAGGAGGAATGAGAGAACTTGTTCAGTTTTTGGGCAAAAAGAAAAATTTACTAACAGATTTTTTATCGTATTTTCTTCCATAATTTGAATTGAATTTTTTTTCATTATCTTTAAAAATGTAGGGTATAAAAGGATAAAACCCGATGTTCTGAGTAGGAGTTGCTTTCAAATGAGTTGCTGTTCCTTTCTTGAGCCAAGTACCATTTGACAGCTTTTAAATAAAATGTACAAATAATTTATGGGAAAATTCACTAGTTCTTCAAGAAAATTGTTGCATGTTTCAGACAATGCTATAGTGACCGAAGAAAACCCTACCTGGGAATTTCATGCATCTGCCCTCCTCATAATGGACCATGTAAAAGTCCAAGAGGGAGTGCAAGAAGGATATATGCATCTCTACAGTAGCGAAGCAATCAGATCCCACTGCTTAATGTTCATTTTTTGGTTTTCTCTTGGCAGTGCCTGCATTTACAAGATAAATAGGATATGCTGGACCTGCTACTGCATAAAAATCTATGGTTATGGATAATGGTACAAGTAATTCAAATGTCTTTCAAAGCTGGCATAGTCTGTTCAGGTTCTTTACCACACACAGCACCACAGTACCTGAGTTTTCCCCTAGAGCATTAAATAATATGAGTAGAACCTGTCACATGCAGTTTGTTCTCCTAGTATAAATTCAAGGTTAGGTCAAAATCTTCTTCAAGTTTCATAGTTAGACATGCTCCATAAATATGAGGTAATATACATACCACATTTTTTGGATTGTTCTTGGATCTTTTATTTTGCATCCGTCTCCTTTCTTAGATTTTTTTTCCCCAGTTTCGTACATATAACAGTGCTGAATGGCAAAAGTCCAGCATTCAAAAAGTTGGTTTGAATCACAGCATTGGATCAAATATGTAACTGTTTTGGACAACATAAACTTCCAAAGAGACAACAAATGCAAAATTACTTTCTTTTCTATGTTAAAGCATTTCATGGATTCCCTTATTTAAATGTTAAAAAACTTTTACATTTTTGCAGTAAGGGACATTTTTCTAAATGTTTTTGAAATTATTTGTATAAAGTATTCTGGGTTACAACACAGATGAAAATCAAGAAATTAAGACTTCAGATGACAAATGTTAGGACTTAATCCACATCTGTATGAATGTGACCTTCAAGACAGGTACAGTCTGAAAAAAAGTCTTCTGAGTAAGCAGATACCAGGAGGACATGGGAAGTTGCTCAGTTTGGTGGCTTTTCCTCAGTGTGAACTACTTATGGCTTGGATTTGGAAATCACAATATTTTTGAGTGTCAGGGTCTACTCTGTATCAGCTGTCATTATTGGCTAATGATAATATTTGATAATCATGTTGGAATCTTATAGATTTTGACAATCTTTAACTGTTAGGTTTGTTATGGCAACATAACTGCTACTCTAGCCAATTTATGTGTGAATGTGCCCAGTAACTTCTCACTTTATCATTCACTCAAGTTCAGACTCTATCTCCTAGTACTAACAGAGCAAGCGTTTTCATGGCACACTGAAATCTCTGCAACTGTGATATATTATATTCTTAGAGCCTCGCAGATTGCTAACTGCCTCATCAGATTCTTTAAGAATAGCTTTTGAACACTGATTTGTAGACAGTTATACCACTTCTCTTCATCTTATATCTTTCAACAGATATCTTGTGCCAGTATGAGTTTGTACTTTCTATGCCCTGTCTACTTTTTGTGATTGCTTTATGAGGAAAACTTAGGTTTTGCTTGCAGTACTGGGAGGTCAATCTTCATTTTGCATGTGCTTAGAATGATGAAAATGTATTTAGCTCCAGTATCTATTTTGAAATTTACTTTGACTGGTTATTTCCATTTTCACAAAGCCAATCTGTTATAGAATTTTGCTTTGATCAACAGACCCAACAAAGACCTCTGTTTTGGTATCAACATCATCCGAGCTTTGCCTTGTTGTGGTGCACTCATGAATATGTTTCCTTTTTATGTGTCTTTGCAACTTGTGCTGAGATTGACACACTTTGGCAAAATTTTATTGGAGATATGAGACAGCCCCCCCTTACTCTGCATGCTTTTGTGTCTTGTTATGATTGCCTCCATATGGTGAACAAAGAACTTGAAACTCAGCCCAGTAATGTATAGTACTGGCTACCTAAATGTGTTCAGCCTAGTTAGATCAAAACTTATGGAGACTCAGTGGTACTGTAGCATTGGAGGTTATTTTAGTCAAGCTTGGAGGTAGCATGGAAGAGAGAGCTGCTGAGATCTCAGGCAATGGTTTGACAGCTCAATCATCAGGTTCTTTTGCATTTTCTACCATTAAATGATATCTCTTGAGTACCTTCAGAGAACATGGTTGGTCCTGGAGGATTAATTAACTGGGAGAATGCCAGAAATCCAAGGAGTTAAGTGGTCAGACTAGGGGATGTTTTGGTAAAGCAGTAAGAGACCTTCAGTTGGCTGTTCTTGCTTAGTTTTGATTTCTTTTGCACAGAAGTCTGTCGTGGTTGGTTGTTATTTGTGCTTCTGACTGGTGTGCATTGGGTGGTAAGCATAAGACAGTTTGTGGCATCTGCTTCTCTAATATTTTGTGAATGTTGAGCTTTTTTTTATTGATACAACTAAACTTTTATGCTGAAACAAACTCACTGCGGTTCCAAAACAAGAATTAGATATTCTGCCCAAACCTCAATTTTGGTGAAACTTCAAAAAACTACATGACTAATTATTTTTGATGGAAAAGATGAACAGAAATTACAATGGGTTTGGATTACAAATGTTACAGCAGTTTGCTTAGGCCAGAGGGCACAGTCACAAAATTAACAGGAAAATAGCTGTAAAAGAAAGTGAAATTGCTTAATTAGATTTTCTTCTACAACATAAGTTATAAGCTATAACATAAGTTAAAGAATATGTCTGACCTATTGTGTGGGATGGGATATCAAGACAAATAAAAAACTTCTGACATTTTCTGAAAAGTTAAATGCTGTAGGAGTGAATAATCCTTTTTTAGGCAGCCTCCGTAAAGATGAACAACAGGTACTCAGTTATTGACAAGGGAAAGTGAATTTACTTATCTAAATTTTTGATAATGTGAATTTCCCCATCTACATACTTTCAATAGTAATTAGAAACCTTTTTATTTAAATCAGCAGATGCTGGTATCTTATGCATTAGTCAATGTGTTAACACATGGCAAAACTGAGCTGCTCTGGTTTTTGTTGTGCTGTTGTATGATCTTTTTCTTCTTATGCTGCCTATTTTGTTGAGGTAATAAATTCTTAAGGGCTGGATTCTTAGTTTGTACTGACCTGCAGCAGAAGTAATGTATGACAGGTTTAAAAATAGGTAGAGACTTTTGTGACTTTCTTTTTACTCACTGTAGAGTCCTCCAAATCCTCAAAGCACGCTTATACTTTGAGCCCAGTAAAATTTCTACACCAAAAGTGAAGCTTCATTCTCTTCAAGAAAACTCAACTGAACATTTTCTGGAAGACAATATCTCGCTAAAGCCCATCTGTTCATCTGTGTTCAAAATGTAAAGAAAAATCCTAATACAATGGCCTTGTTCTTCCTATAGATTGATACATTTCAAAGAAATAAAAGAGACCCTGGGATGTCATTTTTTTTCTCAGTGTTCTGGAAAATTTATTTCTCTCATGAGAGCTCTTTTTTTTCTAAGTAGATCCTCTTCATGGATAACTTTTGACAACATCCTATGATAGGACAGAATGTTATCTTACCAAATGTCAGAAAATCCAGATTAACTGGTAATGTTGTTTTTCTTTTCCCCAATTTTTTTTGATGTTAACCTCGGTATAGGCTGCAGGAATGGTTGGATGTCTTGACACCCTTTCCACTGAGATCTTTGAGTTTCAGGTTTCTTGATTCCAAATGTTTGTTTTATTGTCCTAAATTTATGTCTCAAAATCATCATTTTATAGTAGTTGAAAAGATGATGATGCTCTCCACTTGGGAATGAACAAGCATTGCAGAAATCTCCAGAGTTTGCAGGTGGCTTTGATGCCTTTTCCTACTGTTATGCTCTAAACCAAGAAGATCTATGTAAAGATTTCACTTAAATATAACACAAATGGTAGTTATTGTCAAGTAAGCACAGTTATTATTACATGCTCTCTAAATGCTTTGTACTTTATAAATAGCATAACTATGCCAGACCCTCTGTGTCTCAGAAATGGATACTGGTGTTCATGAAACAT
Organism: Rhabdornis inornatus; assembly: GCA_013397075.1. NCBI lineage: Eukaryota > Metazoa > Chordata > Aves > Passeriformes > Rhabdornithidae > Rhabdornis > Rhabdornis inornatus. The sequence continues at coordinate 1,485,126 of VWZS01004048.1, forward strand.
ACGATATATATATTCGATTAAGTATCTGCTAATAACACATCATATCATCTTAAAACAACCAAGGCAGTGGTTTTGTTAGAAAGAAAGAGCAGATTGCTCCTTATATCCCCATGTGTGCAGCATTAAATCTGCCCTCTGCATTTTGTGCTTCTCACATGCATAAGTGAAATGGATTTCTTTGCATCTGACCAATGCATAAACCGCAGGGTGGTGTTTTTAATAGGATTCATTGTGATTAGGAGCTGTGGAATAGCCCCATAGTCATAGCAATGTTAGAATGCCACAACTATTTGATAGGAGACATTTCAATCTGTCATCATCTTGTGTGCCCTGACCCTGATAATACACCCCATTCAACCTGAGGCACAAACAGAAATGGTGAGGTAGGGTTGCATTTTTTTTCTGTTAGCACAGCACCAGTCACAGCTTTTATGGGTTCCTGAGAGAAGAAAAAATGTTTTTATTTCCTGTTCTTTTCATCCCTTATCTAACCATTTGAAAATATTTTTTTTCATGAAACACAATAAACAAGTGGAAGGGGGAGAAAAATCCTTCCTTAGGTAACCTCAGAACAGAAGAACTTTGTGCATTATGCAGCTCAGGCCATGCCAAAATGCAATTTGGAGGGTGTCCAGCACTTCATTGGAAAGTAATGGTTTTCACTGAACTGAGTTATGACCAGCTGTTTACAGACAGTCTGTGACATACTGATAGAGCAGAACACCGTATGTTGCTTTCCAAATCAAATGATACAAGAAGTGTGACAGAGTGGAGAAACATCTGTCATTAGCAATTTTCAGCACGCTTCACTAATTCTGGACAAAATACGAGTAATGAACTTACCGCAGGAAACTTCAAATACTACCACTGCTGAAACAAGGATATAAACAGCTAGTGCTCCTAATGGCGTCTAATTTAATTCATTTGCAGTAAGAAACAAACAAAGTGGGTTATTTGTTTTTGATCATGGGGTAGTAAATAGTAATGCTGATAACAAACATTCATTTTAATCAAAGAAAAAGAGATTGTGGAACTCAACTTTCCTGAAGTTCAGACAGAAGGTAATTATCAAGTGGTTTTTTTTTTCCTTGGTCTTTTTGAATGTCAGTGATAAGGGTGGGNTTGGTTATCTTTTTTTTTTAAGCAAGGTTTTTTCAAAACAGGCTAAGGAGAAGTTGTTACAACATTACGGATATCGTCCTTCTTTGCCTTGGTCCTTGGTCGTCTCCCTCGCATGTCTCCCACCACATCCTCCTCCTGAATCTTCAGAGAGAAAAACTGTGAGTTTTCTGCACAGTATCACTCACCACTGGGCATGAAGACAACAGTGAAAGGAGTCCAGTGCTGGCTTTTACTCCATTTTTCTGCATTATGGCACTGCTGCTGGTGTTTGAAATCTCATGGTTCCAAATGTACTTTTTAAAAAGCTGCACTTCAGTGTGTATGTGCCCACTATACATTACATACCTGAGTGTTTTCTGGTTGATTTCTCTGTTTTTGTCGTATCTGGAGCCCAACCACTGTAATTTTCACTTTATGTCTTTAAAATCAAGAGAGTCGTTCTGCCATTCACATACATTCAGGGGCTTTAGTTTCCCCTTAGCACTGATAACACAGCAAATTCCTGAAACTGTTAGAAATAAGTGGCAGTCCTCAGGGAGTAAGGGGGGAAAATGAAAGGACAGGTTGTTACTCTTTATATGAACTTTCAACTAATGTTCACACAAAGCTATAATACGAAATGCAGAGGATAGATTTAGTCCAATCCATTGGTGTCCCACCTATGGGACTTCCCTTGGAAGGAATCCCAGACCAAGAGACTGAAAGCCATTCCGAACTGATGACTGTAAAATGAGTGTAGGAGGTCTTTGAGTAGCTGCGTAATTGCAAAATTATTCATGATAAAAATCCACTAAACTAGAATTCACAGTATCTTGAAGAATTTCCTGAGGTGCTGCAGAAAAAATGTGTAACTTTGTAACACCTTGGATAAACCCAACTGATCCAAGTATAATATGGTGAAGAGGAAGAGAAAATGTATAGAAATATTTTTTATATGGTAGGAGTTTATGATAGAAATATTTTTCATGCACTTTAATGCAGAAAAGGAAAACTACTTAACAGAAAACATTTCTAGAACTGCAAATGTGAAGTTCCTCTAATTCCTATAGACATCTACAGAGGAGAGCAAAGCAAAAGGGAAATATAGGTACCATTGACACCCATCATTATGTTTGTGATCTAGATAATAAAAGAAGCAGACCCAAGCAATTCACTAACACTAACGCTATTCTTTACATAAACAGTAAATGTTTAGATTTTCCTGTTCACTGACTAACAGCACACATATCATAAACACTAAGCTGTTATAGTACGTTTCGTGTGTTGATTCACTTTAACAGTTGTTAGTGTGAAGACAGGAAAAGAAAAGTGGGTGTAATGAGACCATGTGCAGTATGCTGTGAAAACAGAGGCCCTTATTTGGCATAATGGGTTGCACCATAAGGGCCATAAAATTGTGCATGTGTTAGTATCATTTTAATTATTACGGGTGCCACATGTTAAGCAGAATAGCGGAACTACTAAAACAGCTTCAAAATCCTTACTGCTGATCGCTGCATTTAATTACAAATAGGAACATTTGGAGATAGGTCACCATAAAACCCTTCTGTTGTCAAATGAGCTCAAATCTGATTTTTGTAATTATGTTTTTATACCACAGATCCTGTTGAATAACTATAGGGAATAAAATTTTAATAAGTACTGATTAAATGCAGGTACATCTTGCTTCCTAAGAATATTTATGTATGTTCTTTGCCACTTACATCAAGGTACCATCATTGCTTCTGTTTTGGTCAGTGGTGATCATTCAACCTTAATGCAAATAAGCTGAATAACTTTATGTGCCATGAAATATTGGTTTTTTTCAGTGAAGCATAAAAGCACTGGATTTCAATTATTCATTCTGCTTGCTAGAGCTGTGTACAGTACTCTAATCCTCTAGTACCAAGGCACTCCCATTATAACACTACATGTCACATTCAGTAGAATATGATAATTAACCTTCCTATGGCAGAGTTTTGGTGTGAGGAATAACAACTTCTATTGTCTGCAACCTTTTCCATTGTAATAACATGTTTATAGTTCAAGTTAATGATGTTCTTAGTTAGTATCAAAATTAAAATCATAAATATAGAAAACTTTCAGTATAACAGGAAAAATATAACTTGGATATTAAAAGGTGGTAAAAAGCATAATTTTAGATTTAGGTAAGCAAACTTTCATTTTATGTAAAGGCTGCCTATAAAGTTCTCTAAACGGAAATTTATATTGGGAGGAATTAAAAAATTAAAGAGGAATTCAGTGCTATAAAAAGGAAGTAGCAATTAAATAAATATATAAAATTTAACTCAAGTTGTAGGCTGGATTTTGAGTCATACTAAGGACAGAAGCATTGTATTTGGCTATATAGTCCAAGCAAGACTGAAGTCAGAATATATGTGCCCATATATCTCTCTGAACATTTATTTGTTCATATTCCTTGTTTCCTTTCTAGAGATACATGTAAACCTTAATCAGGCCTCACCTTGTTGTTTTTCAATCTGAAATATTGTCATGAAATAGAAGATTAAAAGCATATGCAGATTTGTCATGAGCATTGTGATACCTAAGGGAGGAAATCTCTTTTGTGAGAGACTGCCATTGGAATCATGGGCTAACATCCAGCTCAGAACATGCTCCAGAGCTACTGCACATGCAATGGCTTCAAGAGACTATCAACTGGAAATAAGTAAATATACAGAGCCTCCTGGAAAGAGACTGATGTAATTTGTAAAATGATCAGTGAAAAATAATTACTTTGCTAGTTCTGATGCAGACTGACTGCTCTGCATCATTTATAGCTGCACGGTAAAAACTCTCAACCCACACAGCAGTCCAAGAATCTGTGTTCTGGCTCGAAAGGAGAAAGAAAAACTCTTGTTGATTTTTGTAACTTATTCAATAGGGTGATTGAATGAATGCTGAATAAAGACCTCAAGTTGTACTGAATGACAAGAAAGCAGTACAGAAGTTTTCAGGAGCCAAGCAACACTATAAAATAATGATCTCCTCTGTACTAGAATATTAGGAGGTTATGTGCTAATGTAAACCAGTAGAAACATTTGCACCCAACAGGGAAAACCCATAGATATTGATGAAAGTCTGGCTCCATTCTGACCCCAGAATAGTTTGTGCACTAGTACAACTCAATTGTAGCTTTTATTATTTGTACTCCTCCCTGTGAGGGCAGGATGGACTCCTTGTTGCACTCTGGCTCAGTGCTGGAATGATGAACTATCTGTATATCTAATGAAATTCTCTCTCACTAGTGCGGAATCCTCATCTGACAATGTCAGCCTCCATCTAAAATGCAAGTGGCAAAAACCAAATGCTTGGCTTCAGTCCTTCCCTCGGAACTCTTAATCCCGTGTAACTCCAGTTGTGATCCTATTTCACGCTGTAAGGTGTGCCTGGTGTTAGATGAAATTATGCCATTGAAGAGGAAAAATACTAAGAAAGGAGTGTGAAGAATACGCAGCTTACTTACTGTCTTGTAGAGAAGCAAAAAAAATGAGTGTTTTATCTGTGGAGTTTGTTCCAGTCTAATTCCATTAATTGGTCCTGCTCTGTGACTGTAATAATACAAATCCCTTAGTACTAAGAGAATGCAGAAAGGAGTATTTGTATTCTGCTCCCTATGGGTGATTTACTTTGGAAATTTGATTCTATACTGGTGATCTCTGCTTTTTCTGCTCTGTTTGGCCCAATCTCCTCATCTACAAGGGGGAAATAATCAAGAAATTAGACAGATGCAATGAAAAAAACTCAATGCAGCACTTCACTTTTTAAAAATTTAATATTAAATGGAGAGGCTCATAACATTCAGACTTAAGATTATTACCTGTATTGTTACTGTATCTCAGAAACACCATGACCCTTTCCTGTTGATAAAGATCACGGCACTCCTCTCAGCCACAGTGCAGTTGATAATTTTTCAGGGGTTGTGCACCTTGAGAACTGGGGCAAAACTTATGGTAATGCCAACTCATACAGGTGGACTTGAACTCACATCTTTGATTTTGGACTAAGCCAGGTCCACCTGTGACTTTGATCTGTTCCTCTACACAGTGTGGTTTCATGTGTACTTGAATCTTTGTTAGTCTTAGACATATTTCCTACTGCACTACTAAATAATCCTTTTTTATAGAAATCTTTGGCCACTTCTAGATGACATTTCTTTCATGCATTCTGCAGTCAGAGCCTGTTGAATCTCTCATTCATGTGCTGTGGCGATTATTGGGTTTTGGAGATTCAGCATAAGGGATTTGGGGATTGTTTGCCAGCTCTGCTACACTTTCCAGGCTTAATGCTTCCTTTCCTCTTCTCAGTGGTTGGACAGTGAGCTCTAGGCAGTGGTAGATCTCGCTTGTTGAAGTTCATTGAGATTAAGGAAAAAATTAGAAATAGGAAATAAACATTGTCAAAATTCATTTGTTTTCCAGGAAATGGACAATATTTTACACAATTTTTCATTTAACTTTAGTGTTCGCCTTTTTCATCCACCAAACCAATCACATCTTCTCTTTTTGAACTTGTATCACTTCTTGGGGAATAAAGACCACCATTCATCTGTCATTGGTTACAATTAAAATCTGACACTATTCCCTCTTTTGGGGAATCTGACATAGATTCCACATATCTGAATAGTGGGAATCTGACACTTGGATAATCAAAGAACTTTTAGTATAAAAGTTCTTTGATTATCCAAGTAGGGAAAAAAATATCCTAAAAAATTGGTTTCTATAAATTTAAAAGTCTCATCACAGGGACTTAAAATTTTGGTAAATGCATTGGATATGCTTTCCATTTTTACTTCTCCATAATGCCATGTAACCAGTTCAGACTTTTGCTGCAGAATTAATTACATTTGCATGAATTTACAGATACTAAAGCAGAAGCATTTATTGTAACTTAATTTTCACCTCCAGGTCTGTGATGACTATGAGAGTAAAGAGTATGTAAATAAAAGTAGTCTTGCTACATAGATTTTATTTCATTGTAAAGAGGGCTGAAAAATAATAGACCAATATTGGTTCTCATAGGATTTGCTTTGCAAAGCATCTCCTGAACTCTTAATTCAGCCATGCATGTTTCATGGCCAAAAAATAATTGCGGTATTCTAGCTCCTGCAGTGCTACTTTAATGATAATAAGAAAGGAAACAAAATACCTCCTGAAAAGCACAAAAGATAATTTTTCCAGCTCTCAGTGTTTTCCAAACTTCAGTGCCCCAGAACAAGAAAACTGAGTGAAAAATGACAGTAACTTATCAGTCATCTGTTTGAGTGTCATTAAATGTGAAGAGAATTTTTTTGCTGCATAGCGAGCACTCTTGGTAAGACATTCTGGCTGGGTCACTTGCCTGGCAGGGTTATTAATGAGGATTGCTGCTTGCAATTCTACATGTGGAACATTTTCCCCTTGGAAAATTTAAGGTATGCTAAAATGAAAACTTACCAATTCACTACCCTTGTTTATCACTTAACTTCAAATTCTGAAATATTTGTAAAAATGGTAGAGGACCTTTTAGATACTGGTCAAAAGTACATTTTATTAGTAGCCCTGCTTGCTATGTCATTCAGTTGCTAGAGGTAACTTCACATGCCAGTGCCTTTTGTGAGGAACATTGTGTTGTGCTGAAAAGATAAACTTTTAACTTTGGACATTGCTAACTTTAGCTTCCTCATCTGATCTTTCAGTTGTCCAGTGAGTTAAGTAGCCCTGTAGAACTCATTTAGCTGTGGATCAATAATCTTGGTTAATTTTTAAGTAAGGAACAAAGTGTTACTGTTTTGTACATCGTATCCCTATTGGATAAAAATTTAAAGGAATCTCTAAACTTTTTTCGTCTGTATCATATACAGATTCTCCGTCTTTCTGTCCTTTGGGAATCAGCCCTTAAAAACAGAGGGGCCCAGGCTGGCTGGATATACTCTAAGGAAGAAATCTTGAAGACATAGGAGCAGGTCATCCTACTGTGCCAAAAGACGAGCTGGCTAGGAAAATCATCCTGATTGAGCAGGGATTTTTGCAGAAACTGAGGGGAAAATAAAATGTATCACATTTGCAAAAAGGGACAGGTGACTCAGGAAGTGTTTAAGGATGCCATTAGGTCATGAGGAAAGAAAGCTAGAAAGGCAAATCTCAATTAGAACCTAATATGGCCACTTCTGCAAAGGATAATAAGAAGTGTTTTTATAAATACATTAGTAACAAAAGGAGGGGCAAGGAAAAACTCCATTCTTTACTGGATGTAAGGGGGGAATATAATCACCAAAGATGAAGAAAACACTGAGGTACTTGACACCATCTTTGCCTCTCAATAGTAAGACTGGTTATCCTCAGGACTCCTGATCTGGCAGATAGGGACAGGTAGCAGAATGGAGCTCCCACAATCCAGAAGGAAGCAGTTCGTGACCTGCTGAGCCACTTAGATGCTCACAAGCCCATGGGACAGAATAAGATTAATCCTAGTGTGATGAGGGAGCTGGTGGAAGGCCTCACTAAGCTGCTGTCCATCATTTTTCATCAATCCTGGCTAACGGGGGAGCTCCCAGATGACTAGAGGCTGGCCAATGCGATGCCCATCCACAAGCAGGGCTGGAAGGTGGATCTGGGGAGCTACAGGCCTGTCAGCATTACCTTGGTGGCCAGCAAGGTCAATGGAATAGATCATCTTGAGTGTGATCACATGGCACATAAAGGACAGCCAAAGGGTCAGGTCCAGCCAGCACGAGTTTAAGAAAGGCAGGTCCTGCTTAACCAACCTGATCTCCTTTTATGACCAAGTAACCTGCCGGGTGGATGAGGCAGAGGCTGTGAATGTTGTGTACCTGGACTTCAGCAAAGCTTTTGACACTGTTTCCCATGGCACACTCCTGGAACAGCAGGCAGTCCCTGGCTTGGACAGGAGCACTCTTTCCTGGGTTAAGAACTGTCTGGATGGCTGGGCCCAGAGAGTGATGGTAAACGGTACTGCATCCAGCTGGGGACCAGTCACCAGTGGTGTCCTCTGGGAATCAGTTTCGGGCCTAGTTGACTTTAATATCTATTGGTGAACTGGATGAGGGGATTGAGACAACCATTTGCAAATGTGGAGATGACACCAAGTAGGGTGGGAGCGTTGATCTGCTGGAGGATAGGTGATCTCTGCAGAGAGACCTGGACAGGCTGGATGGATGGGCTGAGACAGGCTGAGATGGGCATGAGGTTTAACAAGGCCAAGTGCCAGGTCCTGCACTTTGACCACAACAACCCTCTGCAGAGCTACAGGCAGAGTGGATGGAAAGTGTCTCAGCAGAAAAGGACCTGGGGGTACTGGTCAGCAGCCGACTGAACATGAGCCAGCACGTGCACAGGTGGCCGAGAAGGCCAACGGCATCCTGGTGTGGATCAGGAGCAGTGTGACCAGCAGGAGCAGGGAAGTGATTCTTCCCCTGTACTCAGCACTGGTGAGGCTGCACCTCAAATCCTGCATTCAGTTCTGGTCCCCTCCTTACAAGAAGGGCATTCAGGTTCCTGGAACAAGTCCAGAGAATGTCAATGAAGCTGGTGAAGGGTCTGGAGCACAATGAGGAATGGCTGAGGCAGCTAGAAGTGTTTAGCTTGGAGAAAAGGAGGCTCAGAGGTGACCTTATTTCTCTCTACAACTACCTGAAAGGAGGTTGTAGCCAGGTGGGGGTTGACCTCTTCTCACAGTAAGCTAATGATAGGACAAGAGGACACAGTCTTAAGCTGTGCCAGGGGAGGATAAGGTTGGACCTCGGGATGAACTCCTTCACAGAAAGGGTGGTTAGACATTGGAATGAACTGCCCAGAGAAATGGTGGAGTCACCTGGTTTAAGGAGAAACTGGATGTGGCACTCTGTGCCAAGCTGACATGATGGTATTTGGCCATAGGCTGGACTCCATGATCTCAGAGGTCTTGTCCAACCCAATTGGTTCTGTGATTCCGTGGTTGCTGGCTCATGTCCAGGCTCTCACTCACCAGCACTCCCAAGTCCTTCTCAGCAGGGCTGCACTTGATCAGTTTATCCCCCAGCCTGGATTCATACTGGGAGCTGTCCTGACCCAGGTGCAGCACCTTGATTTGGTCTTTTTAAACTGCATGGGATTGCCAATGGGCACACTTCTCAAGCTTGTCCACCTTGTTGTTCAGGCGTCTCAACCACACCACTCAGGCTATTGTCATCTGCAAATCTGCTGATGGTGATTCCTTTGTCTAGGTCATTAATGAAGGTAAATAACAATGGTCTTAAAAGAACCTAAAAGTCAACATGAGATTGAAATTTTATTCCCTGGAACTGTTCAAGGGGATAGAGAGCGATACTGTCCCTGCTCAGAATCCTTACCATTTAATTTTAAAAAGACACCAAAAGGAGGTATAAACAGAATAATCTCACTGTTTTACATATTTGCAGACTATTAGCACTGACTGCTTAAAACTTTTTATTTATGATATACACAGAATTTTTAAGAATTCTCATAGCCCTCTGTGCTCCCATTTAATATACTTGCCATCCTAGAAAATGCAAGTGATATATCTCTGGGTATTCTTTCTATACTATTTTTTCCTTTATGCCTACAGTGAAAAAGATGGACAAATTGTTGGAATAGGTAAGTTGTGAGATGGCATCAGCGCTGAAGCAGCTGAAAACGGGATAACCCAAGAGTATAATTCATGTACTGAAACAGGAGCAGATGTCAAAAGAGACAGCTTGTCTAGTTTGTTTGGATGATGATTCCCTAGCATGTATTGACGGAGCAAGATTGTCAGACAGCCTGTTTGTGAAGTTCAGTGTTGCCTGTCTTAATCATTCTTTACAGGGAGGTGACATTTAGTTGCAGGCAATAGTAGAGTGGAATTTTTGTGAATTGTTTAAAGTAAACCAAAACTGTCCTACGAAGCTGCATTCTTTGCAAATGTCTAAAGTCCAGTGGAAATGGCTGCCATTTTGACTTCTTTAAATTGAATGCGTTGTCCCATCTGTGCACTGTGAGCAGAGAGATGTTCTGTTCACTTCCTCTGCTGTCCAGACCCGGATGATTCAAGCGGCAATGGTGGCAAGGAAGAGGACAACTATTTTAGACAGAATGTTGGGTTAACTAATTTAGAAAGTATTATACATCTGCTACATCTAGGGACACAAGCTTGTTCATGATGCAGCTTGTGTTATGATGTACTTTGAGAGAAAAAGGAAATGAGAAATCTGAAGAATCTGGGGCATCATTTAGTAGTGTGTGCAAAACACAGTTCTACCTGGCTGCTCTTGGTTGATAATAAGATTTTCAACTTTCTGCTGTCTTTTGTAACTAAACTAAAAAAAACCAAAAAACAAAAAAACACCCATTCAGCTAGCAAACTGTTGTTAACATGTTAAAGGGATTGAAGTTATCCCTCATGTTTTGTGAATCCCAATGAAATTAAGGATCAAGAGTCTTAGAATCAAGGATTAGATCCCTTGCAGCAAGGTTAGGAACAGAGAACACTCCCTTCTAAGAAAATAAGTTTTGTAAAACCTCGTCTTCACAGACAGAAATTTAGGTTTTAAGCTAACCTCACATGGCATATATGCCTACTCACTTCCCATAAATAATTTTCTTGAAATTTACCTACCTAACTCTTCAATTGAGTCTTTCAGTAATTCTTTAACTAAAATATATTGCCTCATATTTTTTCACCTCTTGATGCTGTGGTCAGTCCTGTTTCATCTACAGAGTATTCTGCTTACCATTTCCCGTTCCCTTTATCCCAATTTTCTGAAGGCCACAAACCACTGACGATGGCATCAAGTTTCTTCCCTTTCATTAAAAATATTTGTCTTTTGTGAGACTAAGATTATTCATGCCCAAATTGTTGAATTCTTCTCTCCTCCTCCTCTTTCTGGTTTCTAATTACTATTGTGCTTTCTATTTAATTTCTCCTTCTATGCACTCCTCCCACTATCCTTCGTGTGAGCTTTTTCCATGTCCTTGAAACAATCTTCTGCCTCCATTTTGCCAACCATCAACACCCTCCCCTTTCAAATCCATCCTTAACTCACATTAGTGCTTTTCACCTGCCAGTGGCTATTTCTCTATATCATGGACTAGCAAACCTCTCACAAAGGAAATAACAAAACCAGAAAAAGATAAATTAAAACACAAGATTTGCAAATGTTATCGTCTGTTATTATTAAATACTAACTCTCCTGCTCAGCATAATATGCCCTTAATTTTTGCATTCTCTCTCTTTAGAATGATGCAGGTAAGTAGGCATTGCCTAGCATTTCTTCTTTTGTTTTTGTCTCTAAAAATGATCAATTGATGTTGATATCAAGGTTTATACTAGCACCATATCAGGGCCTTGAACTGAAAAACCCTGAGGTCAAAAACTTTCTCGTGCTATATCCTACTAAGTGAGATATAAATTTCATTCAATATACAAATAATAATAGCAGACTGAATGAAAAGACCTTCAGAGGTTAAACTTAACGTTGGTAGGAAATCTGTGAAAACACAGGTGTTTTAACTACTGGTGTTTTTGTGCCAGCCATGACATATGGAGCAGACACCAAGGAGATGGAACTGAAGACTATTGTTAGAATACATCAGTATCATCTTGCATTTTGAGCGCTGCAATCTAATTTACTAATCAAATTTATATCAGTATATGCATGCTTATGCGTAAATATAAGATGAAACAGCCACATATTTTTAAAAGATGACATATTTTTATTTGCACTTAATTTTACACTTCCCAGAATTTTTCTGTCTTTTCATATTGCCTTATGGTGTGTTGCTTGACTCCTGTTCTCTGTAAGTGTGAAAAGTCAGGAGGAGAGTTCACAGCAGGTTGATGGCCTGGAGATTAAAAGTCTGTCTAAGGACATTTCAAAGTTGTAAAGGTATTATTCTCACATGTACTTATTTCTTGGTGGGTGTGAACAACAGCTACTCACCAAGCTGGTGTAGTGTGAAATAGTTTCCTGTGAAATGATGTGCAGACATATGCAGAAAGCCACATGTACAGCACATGCACAGACTCATCCCTGACTTAGGATTAGTGAGATCCTTGCTGATAACTGAGTTAGGAATGACCAGTGGGGCATCCGATGTTTTAATTACCCAGACAACTCTGTGGATTTTCCATATTTACCAAACTAAAAGCATGATCTGGTCCTGATGCTTTGAGATTAACACACTGGAAATGACCTTGACTTCTCAGCAGCAGTTCTCTTACTAGGCCAACTGCAGACTGAGATTTTGCTGTGTGCATGGATATCCTCTATACACTTCTTTGTTTGTCAATGCCTGGGATAAATTCTTCCCATGCTCTGCAAAGGAAGTTTTATTCTACTAAATATTATAAATCATTCTTGGTTAACCTAAATACATCAACTAAATTAAACTAAAGGATGTTAAGTCTTTTGAGCAATTTTCAAAATGAGCAATAATATGGTTGTAATAATGTATATCTTGCTATTACAGGGATAAATATATAATATAGTGGAACAGCTACTGCAAATAATTTGTTTTTATTTCTTTTAAAACAGTGAATAGGACACCAGAGCAAGTGGATCCAAGGTTTCTGACAAAGCCTGCTCAATCACAGATGCCCAGGGTGACTGTGACCAGAATGAGGGGCCTTTTCAACATGCACAAAAGTGAGCTCTTCCTGTCCTACTGCTGTATGCCAGCACAGCCACACCTTTCTGGTGGGCCAAAAATTAGTGTGACACATGCCAGAAATGACAATAAGAAATGAAAAGGCCATATGGAGCCATTGCTGCCTGCCAGTCATTGCAGTAGGTGGCAACTGGGACAGGAGACGTATTGGAACGGGCTCCATGCATTAGGGTACTGAAAGAGTAATGCAAAACCTGGATGTTATTCCTGGCAAAATTTAAATTATTTCTCTCTAAATGTTACTTTGCTCAGTTGTATCATATTTATTATGCTAATAGGCTTATATTAAGGATATAATGAGTTTTGCTCTGGAAACACAACTTGGTTTTACCACAACTGCTAAGTTGTGGGATTTTCTTGGAATAACATTCGGTGGAGACATTTAGTAACCTATGCATATTCTTCAGTCACCTGAAAGTCAGGCACTGAATTACAAATAATTGTGTAGACTTTCTCTGAAGGCATTGAAGAGAGCTAGACAACTACAGGAGAGTAATCTTTCTGTCCTAACAGAAGCAGATTGGGTAAGTCATACTTTAGTGGGGTTCATCTCTAAAGTTCTTGTCCTAGACACCCGATGAAACATGCACTAGAAAAGCTGGATTTTCTCCAATTACTAGAGTGACTGATTAGACATAACTAATGCTCAGATGAGATTAATCCAACTCCTAGTAAATGATTTCTAATCATGAACTTAGGGAACTTAGGGGGATGTCTCAGTATTGTGAGGTCTTTTGAGATAATTCTTGGTTATTATGCATAAAGAATAAATTCAGAAATGCAATATAGGAACTAATGAGATTTAAATGGAAGAAGGTATTGCATATAAAATTTATATGCTGAACTCAAAATACAGACAGCTTCAATAATTTTGTTACTTCCATAAGAATACCTTATCTTACACTGAATATAATTGTAATCAACAATTTTTGGTTTTGATTCCTAGTGTACATCTTTTATACTTCTTTGCAGTGCAGCTGTCAGATATCTTTATTTTTTTGGGCTAGCAAAATGTTTTCCTATTTAAGAAATATTTTTCGTGGAGATTTTCTGCATATTCCCTGTCCCTTTCTTTTTCTCCCTTCTCATACCCGATCCACTCCCTTTCATTAGCAGAAAATGAAAGTGAAAGTTTGATACTGTTGTCTTGGATGCTAAAGAGTTTAGCCATAATTTCTGCATCAGTTAACATGCTAAATACATATGCTTCTAAATACTAACACATGTGTGACAAAAATAAAAACTCAGTCTTTTAGTTGTTTCAAGTACCCAGTGAGGTGTTTCTTGAAGATTTTATGCAGGAAGACTTCTGTGCATGAAGCAAATCACAAATAATTTCACTCTACACAATTTTACTCTACATGAGTACTGTAGTGTTCCACACTTGCTTGCCAGATGTCCTACCTCAAGCTCTAACCTCACACCTTGTCCTGTGCAGATCAACCTCTGCAGAACTAGCTGAGTTTCCACATTTTAGGAGATCATGCTGAGAGCAAAGAACTGTTCAACTTGAATAAGGCTGCCAGCCTGTGATACTAAAATGAAACTATTCCTGGTTGTTCAGCTGTAGCCTAGATTAAGCCAGGGAAGATACAAACCTAAGAGAGAAGATTGAAGTTTTTACGTGACATTCAACAACCTCCATGTGCATAGCCCCATCCCTGCTGCTCATTAGCACTTTGTTAGACAAAAGAGCCAGACTGCAAAGAAGGCAAGCATGTCTCAGAATAAGGCTTATGCTGGAAACATTCCCAGGAGGAACAATTATTTATCATGTGGCCCAGGTAAAACAACTACCTATAACTTCAATGCTTTTTTTTAATTTTAAAGTTATATTAAGGTATTGGCACCCACACAGTGTTTTATCCATCCATTTTTCATGTTTGCTTGCTCATGAGAATTTCCCTAAAGAAAAATAGAAAGACAAAAAAAAAGGCCAAAATGTCCAGTTTAGTGAAATTATCATTAAACGTGATTGCCATTATCTGGGATTGGGAACAATTCTCACAAAAAATGAATCCCAGAGATATTAATCATGGCTCATGTGTTCTCATCATGGTCTCACCAAGGAGCTCCATGTCCAGAGATACATGACAGATCTCCCTTCCTGGAAAAGAGGGAGGTTTGGATGTTTTTATTGCTTCCTATTCAGTCTTCGTTTTATTTCAAGAATTAGCAGGGAGCAATTTGGCTTCATCTTCCTCCTAACTACAACAAAATTTGTGGACCTGACCATAGATTAGAGGCAGATTGCTCCATTATGAACATCATTTTCATTCGTCACAGTGATTCAAGAAAGGGGTGATATTACTGATTTTTTTAAAGAAACTTCATGGGAAGTGTGGAGGCAGGCTTTCCCCTTTCCAGCAACTTGCAAGGTCACTCTACAGGATCATAAAGTCATAAAGCAATTTAGGAAAAAAATTAATGCAAAAGGCCACCTATCTGGTCCAAAGCCCTGCTCAACCCAAGACTATTTGCAGCAGGCACTGTGTCTGGGCAAGACTGAATATCTCCAAGGATGGAATTTTCACAATTTCTCTGTAACTTGTTCTAGTGTTTGACCTCCCACACAGTGAACCATTGTTTCCTGGAATCTCATTTCAGTTTTCCTTGTTACTACTTGTGCCTGTTGCCCAAGTGTGCCTCTGTGCTCTGCTAAGATCTGTTCTCCAGACTGTGTGAGGCTGAACCTCTCTGCAGAATGGGTGCAGTGCTGACTGTTGGTGCACTTGTCTCATCTCACAAAATGTGTGCAAAAATTTCCCCATTTTTGAGAAGGAGGTGGACATGTTAATTTCCCTTCTACTATTTACCACCTTCATAGCTTGCTACAAGAAAAGACTAAGGCAGAGGAAACACAAAAAACTTATGGATTTCTTATTCGTACTGCAGAACATTCAGTAAATCTGTTGTTTGAATTCTTCATTGTTGAAAATTTTTGTTCCAATTAACCTTTTGTTTTCCTCTTCAATATGCTGTTCTACATTGTGAGTAAAAGCTATTTGCAGAAGTAGTTTTCTGAACTGGAAGTTTCTGTGAAATATATCAGGCTGTGAGCACATCTGCAGCAACCTGTTCTGTACCTGGTTCTGGAAAAATGAAATGAAAAAAGAGAAGATGAAGAAAAGAGGAGAGAGTATGAAATGTGGCAGTAATTATCTGCCCTCTGAAAAATTACATTTAAATTATGGGTGCAAGATTCTACTCAAGCAAAATCAGTATTGCTTTAATTATAATTATTTCACAATTTATAGTTATTTAATCGTTTTCTAATTAATCAATTTTTACATACAGGTTTGTGTCTCATTGTATGTAAACAGTTGCAGTAACAAAAATATTTGGTCCTACTATCTGTAGAGAACAGAAAATTAGGCCCTGAAGAGAGTGAGCTCATTGTTGTTGAATTAAATTAAGTCTATTGATTAAACGCTCATTTTGTGGTTGGGCTTTTTTGGAGGCATGAAATAGTCTCATTTAGTTACACTACAGCCGTAAGGGGAAGAATATTTAGGGGAAAGGAAACTGCCTGTTCTATTTAAAACAATTGCTATATACATGTTTTACAGGAGAATAATAATAACTGAAAAACAGTCACACAATTATAAACTAGAAAGAATATTTTTCTCAGATGTTTTGGTGATAAGAATTTCAAAAGTAACACTTGATTGACTTCTCAGAGTTCTACTGGAGATCTTGTGTCAATCCTAGCAGTGTCTCCCTTGCTGACAATGGTCATTTGAAGGACATGAAGGTTTGGTGTTCATGGGTCTTTCATGGTTCACATGCAAATGCATATGGTTCACACACAGTGTGAGTCCATGGATGGCACTGCAAACACACTCCTCTTAGCATGTCTTTTTCTTTTCTCCCACACCTCTTCCTCACTGTCTAATACTGCTGCTGCATGTCCTCCTCTGCCCTCCACTTCCCTATTTTCACAGGGAAAACTGAGTAACTAAAATGTGTGTCAAATATTTATTGTCCAGCTGAGAACTGCAAGAGAAGTGTGTGCTGAATAACCTGAATAACTTTTTCTAACAATCTCTCTAGTTCTTAAAGTAAAAACTGGATCATATTTTGGATAGTCTATGTCTGTGTATACTTCTAGTAAAATGAGCCATTCTGTGTCATCTGCTGGGTTAAACCATGCAGTGCAGAAAGGCATTTTCCTTACAGCTTTGCTGTTGTGGCTGACTTATGAATAACTTTGCTATTGTAGATGTGGAATGGAGAATGCTAGCTGACCTAGCCTACTCCATAAGGCTAAACTTCCACCAGTGATTAAGAGAGAAATAATATTCTCAGATCTGTTTGTGAACAATGGAAAATTTGGTTGCAGATCCTTCAGAAGTGCAAAGATTTTTTTTCACCAACAATAGTGATCAGCTCCTTTCTTACATCATTTTATTGCTTAGCCATTTGTTGGTCTGTATCAACACAGATTGACAAAGTCATAGAATTTTATGGGACAATGTGAAAACTCATTTGCAAATTTTATTGCAGTCCATCATTGCCTGCATTCACAGTCCAGAGGTCTTCCATTGTTGTGAATAACAATCGGGAGCAATTTCTGGCTATGGTCAATGTAGGGGTTGCAGTCTTCCACCGACAGGTGTTCTTTCCTAATTGCTTCCATTAGTTTCCCTTTATTGCAGGGCTTCATCACCCAATGAAAGAAGTGTTTCAAAAAATACCGGACCAGATCTTTAAGCTCCAGTGTGTGGCATGATAATCAATGTACACTCCTCGAGCCCAACCTTAGTAAAATGATCTAGTCGACTTGCAGAACTTATTTCCCAATAAAAAAGTTATTATTTCAAATGAAATATTAAAAATAGAAAAAAAAAATGTTGGTGCAGAATTTCAGGCAAATACAAGTATTTGCCAAAATTTGTGTCAGCAATAGCATGGCCAGCAGGACCATGGCAGTGATTGTTCCCACGCACTGGGCACTGGTGAGGCCCCACATTGAATCCTGTGTTCAGTTTTGGGCCCCTCACTACAAGAAGGACTTTGAGGCACTGGAGAATGTCCAGAGAAAGGCAACAGAGCTGGGGAATAGTCTAAAGAACAAGTACTGTGAGAATCGGCTGAGAGAGCTGGGGCTGTTCAGCCTGCAGAAAAGGAGGCTCAGAGGAGACCTTATCACTCTTTACAACTACCTCAAAGGAGGTTGTAGCCAGATGGGGATTGGTCTCTTTTCCCAATTAACAAGAGATAGGACAAGAGGAAATGGCCTCAAGTTGCCCATGGGAAGGATTAGATTGATTATTAAGAAAAATTTCTCACTGAAAGTATGTTCAGCATCAGAATAAATTGCCCAGGGAAGAGGTAGAGTCACCATTCCTGTGGGTATTTAAAAGATGTGTAGATGTGGCATTTAGGGACAAGGTTTGGTGGTGGACTTGGTTTGTTACGGTAATGGTTGAACTCAATGATCTTAAAGGTCTTTTCCAACTAAAATGATTCTATGATTCTAAGAATTGAAAATATGCTAACGAGAGAAGACATGATTCCCATTGGGAAGTAATGAAGCTTCTGATCCGGTAATCTCACTGCACCATAAATCTTGATTCCATTCTAGATCAAAAACCTTCTTTTACATCACATCTTTGTCTCCTTTGAATCAGAATCATACATATTTTATGAAAAAGAAGGGTGCACTTTGATTTATCTTTCTTTTCTTACTCAGTGAAGGATTAGCACAGGTATCAGCGCAAAAGTGATATCCTGCAGATATCAGGACTTTTTCTTTCATTTTGCACTCTAGATTATCTGAATTTTGTTGTACTGCATACAAGTAAACTTGGAACAGAATATGCCTTTCAGGCCTTTTGCCACTTGAAGTGATATTCAATCCAGAAAGAATATAACTTTTTCTTATCAGATCTGAGATTACATTTGCAGAAATTGTATTTATAGATAGCAACAAATGCCCACTTGGCATCTTCCATAGGAACTAAATAAATTCAGTTGACAATTCTTAAAAATGAAAGGCCCAGAAAATCCTTGTATACCTTTTTAGCATATTTCCCCAGAACAGAAGTGTAGTTTGACCAAAACCACAATTACATAACTCCACAGTTGCAAGGAATTTTTTCAGAAGTACCTTTCTGCTGTGGTATTACTTTAAACATACTCTTCAGTGACAATTTTCCACGAAAAATAAAGAGCTGGTTTTGAGTGATTTCACTGCACCTTCAAAGACAAATATCTCTAAAAGCACAGAATTTTTTTTTTAAGATAAATTGTTCTTCATCATTGTCTTTTTACATCCATTCTCTCCCTGTCTCTTTTTCTCCGTGGTAACTGTCGTAGTTTGACCTGGGGAGGAAAAACTCAAAGAGGAGTTTTCTTTGTGAGTACTCCCCTGGGAGTTGATAGTGACCAATTGGAGGCTGGTTTGGTTATTGACAGTGTGAAGAACCAATTGAAGAAAGTTAGTTCGCCCCGTGAACACACATTTTGAAGGAGGTAATCCGGAACTGAGCCCTCTTGGCTTTTCCGGCAGCAGTGCAGGTAACAGGGCCCTGGCCTGGCTCCACTGCAGGCCTGTGGGCCTGGCAGGGGGGCCGGGCCGGGCCCCCTGTCTGGGGAGCTGGCATGGCCTGGCA
>VWZS01004048.1:1512899-1640499 GCA_013397075.1 Rhabdornis inornatus
GGAAGGAAGGAAGGAAGGAAGGAAGGAAGGAAGGAAGGAAGGAAGGAGAAGAAGAAGAAAGAAAGAAAGAAATTAAGGAACAAAATGAGTTCTGTATTTGAATGTGTTAAACACAAGGCATGCATTTTTTAAAAAATGGAACTGGGCACTATTAAGGCAGGGCACTACCATTTTGACATGCCATGTGGACTCTGGTGTAAAAAAAAAAAGAAAAAGAAAATAGTAATGCATATGTGTGGTAATAATCTGCACATGACTGGTTGCTGTAATGTGCACTTCTGTACTGCCAGCAGGGAAGTGAGTGATTGCCTCTCGCCTACACAATGGGCACTGGCTTTGTCTTGCATGGTTTTTCAGCAGAACAAATAAGGGGAGGCGAGCAAGAAATGAGAACCGCTGCCTGACTCCTCCAGCTTGAAACCCTTGAGCCTGGTTTAAGAAGTCAATAAGTTTTCTTGCTTTCAAAACATTTTAAGTGGTTTACTGTGCCCAGGGAACTTGCTGGGCATGAGATGAATGGCAACTACTGCCCTTTGCTTTGACCTTGGTGTCTTTTAGCCTAGGTGGTGAGACATGTGCCACAGAAGCTGTGCTCATCAGGAAAGTTTCTATTTGTTTTGCTAGTCTTGTGGCTCATCCAGAGCAGTTTGATATTCAAATGAATCTGTCAGAAACAAGAGTGTGGTGCTTCAGTTCTTGCTCAGGCCTGATGACATTGATTTGTGAGCATACTGCTTGACTACGGGATGTGTGACAGATAAATTTTATCAAAATTAAGGCACAATTAAACATTTCATCTTCCTAATTACTGGCTGTAGATTCAGCCTGATGACCATGTGCTGTAAGAAATCAGCGACCATTACACATTTTAATGGAGCACAGCTGTCTTACAGCTTGGTAATATTTGCACAGTGCCACAGAACTGTAATTTATGATAAAAAGAAAAAATGTGTATTGGCTCTTTTTTGCCAAAATAGATTAAGGATTCATATACTTTAATGAGATTTGGACCTAGACTTGGATTATCGTTATAAATGATTTATGTGCATGTTGGTGGACTCCTGTAGTTTTGAGTTGATTTGTGTTTTGGTCGACCAATATGTAATTCAGTATTTTCTTGTGTGCCAGTATTTGCATTCTTTCCTGTCTCCATTTCAATTCTATTTTTCCACCATAACTGAGCAAGAAGGGCAAGTGGCAAGGTTAAGAAAGTGCCAAGGCGTATTTTCCAGGAGACTCCCTCACAGCAAAACTTGCTCCTGAAACCCTTCCCCTGCTCCCCTGCTCCCCTGCTCCACATCCCAAACACATAGAGAAGAGAGGGGTGGAAGTGAGGGAAAGTGGATGACACCAGCCTGGATGAGGGTCACTCCTGCAGCCTGGAAAGCAGAGCACAGGGGAAAGGATGCTACCTGAACCCCTGCTTAGCCAGAGACCTGCCTGAGCATTGCTGTATCTCAAGGCAGAATATAAAAAACCTTTCTCATGCTTGTTTAAAGCACGACCTACAAAAGGATGTTTGCTCACCCACTTCATATTTCTCCTGTTTCCATCATTTTCTTTCCAGAAAATGTGCTGCTTCTCTAAAGGAAAAAGAAACCCAACAACATATGTACTCAAAGTATAATTTTTGGAACCCCCTTTCCTCTTCATTCTTTTCTTCACTAGGTTTCTTTCACAGATTATTTAGAGAGTGTGTGGAATGGGGGAAATGATGAAGATTAAATTAGGTGTTTTACATATACACATATATACATACCTATATTTATACACACACACACAATGACTGTTTTTGTATTTGTTCATGTTTTATTTTTACATTAAACTTAGTGAAACCAAATTCATACTGAATTCATACCTAGATTTCCAAGGTGTCACACTGAAGTCCAGAGTTTGGCCCCATATGTTGCGAAAGCCTGACATCCATATGCGTAGATGAATAGAGAAACTAAATCCTAATTTTCATCATAAAAAAAAAAATCCTGTCCAAGCTTGATTTACTTCAGTGTTCATATGCTGGAATGTTTCATACTGTACCAGGTTGCATATGCTTGCACACTAATTCTCAATTGCCGTATGCAGTTTGTGACAACCATCTGCTAAGACCTCCCTTAGAGTTCTTTCTCCCACTCAGCCCAGCTGAAATAAAAATATGGACAGAAACAACTTCTGCAGGGAGATGAAAAAGTTAATAGGGGACTTGGAGTTAGACTGCGCATCTGATTTGAATTCAATTGCTCTTACAACTTATGCCCTACTTATAAAATATTCCTGAGGTGTAAAACATTAAATATAATGGAAAACTGTAAAATAAAGCCATACTTCCTTTGACAGACTTGACTGTGCTGGAAAAGTAATGCTAAAATGTGTACATACAGTGCATGTCTTAGCTAGCCCTCACTAACAATTCTAAACCATCATCTTAGATTAACTGTGCATTGCACCTTATCACATTAAAGTACCCTAAAGCAGGAGGGGGATGAGTGGTGAGAAAAAGAGGGTGCAAGAGGGAAGGAGCTGAAAAATGTGCTTTCAGTTTCATTGCAAGAGAAGTAATTCCTTTTAAGCCAGTCTTATCAGAAGCTCTGAGTGCTGGGTGTTGTCTGCTCCCGTTCAAGCCAGAGGGGGAAGTGAGAGATCAGAGCATCTGAAAATGAGGTGAAGGAAATGACTAGATGAACAAATGATGAGCAGTGATAGAGAAGGGGGCTTGTGGGAAGTGAAGTTTCATTTCAGTAAAAATTAAAACAGGAGAGAGTTCAAAAGTCCAAGTGGCCTGCCCCCAAACAGGACCGGTTATGCCACAGCTGAGGAGTGCAAGTGGCAGTGACAGCAAGTGAGTGTTTTGCTAATCTGTTCTTTAAAACTCCCTGATGCAATAAAGTTTATCCAATCAGATTTTTCCATTTCTACCGTGTAAAGCCTTATGCTTCTTCCAGTAGTGCTATCTGTCATGGAAAAAGGTGGTGACAGGTTTTCCTAGTGCTGCTCCTCTGCACATTTTCTGAGGTCCTGATAGTGTAGAACACTGGTAAAGATTACTCCAGGTGTCTTCTGGGCAATAAATCTCTACATGCCAGTATGGTGTTCATCTAATTCATAACAGCATGATGTTTGAACCCCCTATTTGGTTCATGAGAGCAGACTAGAGCCCTGAGAGAAGAACAAAGAATTTTGAGGTGGCAATCATGGGTCTTGGTCTATACTCTTGTGCTGTCTTCAGCAGTTTTGGAGTGTAATCTTGAGTGGAAAACCAATCCCAGTGATGAAGACTAACTATTCAGAATTAAAAGGGGTTGGAAGGAAAAGGGAAAGGAGGAATAACTTTTGATATGATTAAAACAACCCATACCTGGAACCCTTGTTTTGCTAGATTTTTGAAGGCAACACATCAGGGTATTTGGCAAACACAGCATTCCTAGGCCAGATTGTCTTAGGCGATAACCTTGGGCTTTAAGGCCTCAGTAAGACATAAGGGTTTTTTGCCCTAGAAATTGTAGGGCTGCACATGTGTAAAACTTGAAGCTGAAATGGGTTTGAACTATTTTAAGAGGATTTATTTATTTTAAAAGGCCGGCATATTAAGTTATATATCAATCTGTCCCCCACTGGTTATTATCTTAACAGCTACTCTAAGTGGAACCTATCGGTTTTAAATATAGGAACAGCAGTAAATAGTGAATTATGATATTCCAGATGGAGCACTTAAAATAAATTGAAATATCTGTATATTTGAGAGTTTTCTACAGCACCACTATTATGTCAACATTTTCTGTAGGCAGTGTAAAAACCTCTTATCCCTACAGCATTAAAAAGTTTGAAGACATGGATGAGTGGAAAACTGATGACAACTAAATACTCAGCCAGACCTTTTGGCTGCAGAAAATGTTTCAGGATTTGATTCAGGAGTAGAAGTGAGATAAATGTGTACCAGTGTCTAGGATCTTGTTTCTCTTTTTCTGGGTTCTTCTATTTGTGCCAACTGCTAGAAATATCTATGAGGTATATCTATCTCATCTTGAACCACCTATTGCTGACTCAAGCATGTGGTGCCTTGAGGGGTGTCTGCTCAGGAAGGAGAATAACTACATTAAATGGAATCAGGGAATAGGGCAGCTCTAGCGACCCAGGATTCCTGGTGGGGCAAAGATCCTGAATTAAACTGTAGGTTGTGTGGCCTTCCCATCATACAGTATAACTGATATGTTTTGTTTATAAGCTATTGGGAAGTAAAGTCACATTGAAAATTCTTCCTCTGCTGCAGAACTAGCTGCGCTTGCTTTTGAGGAACTGGTGCTTGAAGTAGGGAGATATAATTCCCAGTTGAGCTGAGAGACTGAACTGCCAAGCCCCGCATGTGATACCTATATTAATTAGTACATGGGTTAGTATTGCACAAATACCCACAGAGAAGACATGTCAAATCTACTTTTTTCCCTCACTTGCATTGCTTAAAATGTCAATGCTCATCTGCTGCACAGAGAGAGAGTTCAGCTGCTGTCCCGACTGTAGGTGCTCCAAAGGACCAGTACCTCAACAACTTGAGAAACACAGAAGCAAATCATCGTGTCTCTTCGTGCATGTGTACTTGATCCCTGGTTCACTGAATAGGTCAACTTAACTTTCCATAAAAATATATCCCAGCATACACCCCAGAACAAAGTGAGGAAGATAAGACAAATGCCAGAAGATAAATCATGATGGTGCTAAGTTGTGCAAGGAGCCTTGTCTGTCATCACTAGTCTTGCCTAGAGTTGAGTTGGCCTTAGAGCAATAGGTTCCTTGGGAGATGGTCGGGAAAGATATTCAGCAGGCCCAGGAAATACTGCTTTTATTGTGTGCAAATACACATTACTTGCTATCTACTTTAGTTTTTCTTATCTCTTGAAATCCACTTCCTATATTGGGATGTTGTGGTCACATTTCAAGTAAGATACAGCAGCATACGTAACACATAAGCTGTAGTACTACACAAATTCTAAGTATTTGTTACTCTTATCCCTACCTTTAAACTCCAGAATCCTGGGCTCCAGGAGGTGCTGTGGGTGGAGAATGACAATTGATCAGTTGCTGGTGTTCTTTAATCCATTTGGTGTTATCCTACTGCCCAGCAGCTGTCTCAGATGTTGTTAAACATAGAGTGGCTAAAGGTGCTGGTTTCCCCTTCTGAGCTGATGAAGCTAATTGGCTACAGTCTGTATACCTGTAGTTTTCCTGAGGTCAGAGCTGGCTCCATGCTTAAATTTCTGAAATTATTAAACTAGTCATTAGACTATAAAGCATTCTGATGCTGCCACCAGCAGAGTCCCTATCTCCTGTTAGTCTTGTGCTCTGCTCTGTTAATTCCACAACACAGTCCATGCCAGTGGAGATATCCAAATGTGATTCTTGTGCTCCTCAGGTGCAATACAGGGGAAATGGCTAAGCTTACATATCTGCTGAAAATGAGGTGCCATGGAGATGGCTTATGCAGAATCATGGAGTAACTTCCTTAGTCTTTCGTAGAGTTAGTACCAGGTACCTCCTCTGCATCTCAACCAGGTTACTGCATCTCAGCCAGGGCCAGGGATCTTCAGCTGGTGAAATTCTTTTTAACCAGGAGTACATGTATCCAGCTGGTCATGCAAAGAGATTTGTGTAATGTCATTCTTAAGAAACAATTAATCCCCCAGCAACTTTCCTGAATGAAGTCAAGCGCAAAAGGGGTTTCCTTTTGTAAGTGGGAAAAAGAAATCAAAGCTCTCCACATCCCCAAGGACAGTTGGTGAGCCCTGGCCAATAGAGGTCATAAGAGTGTAGCTCTCAAATTATCAGTCCAGTTTTTCTAGCTATTGGACTATTCTGCACTCCAGGTTTGTTCTAGAAATGATGATATTTATTTGAAGGCTGCATGTAAGCTATCAAGACAAAAGCAGTGCTGGAATGAATTATAAAATCTACAGTTCATGGAGCCTTGATCTCTAAGTTTGGATATGACGACAGCAACCCTGTAGTTTTCAACAGAATTTCCACTTATTGACACTAGTGTGAACTGCTGAAAGCAGTTGCCTATACATTGCTCTATATGTGCTGTAAAGAAGCATGCCACAGGGTGCCAATGTCCACATGACTTGGTATCTGTGGCGAGAGTCATTACAGGAGCAACTCGATAACCGAACGCAAAGAAACCTCTGACAGATTAGTCCCTCTTACTGATAGGTGTTGCTGTGACAGTATATCAATCTTTTTAAAGTAATGCATTACCATTCACAGATCCATGGGCTGCTTTTATACTTCTATCATCATGTCCGTGGCCTTCAAAGTTACAGCTGATGGACCTTCTGTCAAGACCCAGATATTTAATCAATGTGACAGCATCCTACATTTTTTGAACCCCAGAGGCCCTGGAAAACTTTAATGCAGCTTCCAGGTAAAGTTCAATCCACATGGCTGAGTCCCCTGAAGTAGTTTCTGCAGACAACTCCCCTCCCCCATATTTTAATATACCCAATGTCCTTTACATTTGAAGAAAGTGACGAGCTCAGCTTGAAGGCCATTTCTATTACTGCAATAGGAATATGTGCTTTACAGAGCTCTGCCATCCACTAAGAAGTTGGGTGCAAGATTTATGGCTAAACCCCTCCACTTGGAATAAACAGCTAGAACTTTCAACAACAATGAGTTTCTCCCTATCACAATCACCAATTTCTACACACGTGTGTGAGCATTTGTAGCCTAGAATATGAAGAGGAGCATATTTTTGAGGAAAGGAAAACCTGTATTAACATTTGATGGGTACACAAACAGTTTTATTGATAAGGAAACATCCTGTTGCTGAGCTCAATTACAATGTCCATGTGCTGACACAATTCCCTCACAGATCTAAAATTATTAAACATTGTTATGACTACAATCAAAAAATTACGCTAAAGCAGTAAGATCACTTGAGAAAGCCATCATGGACTTGGAAGCCCCTCTGCCTTCCCCAGCTAGAGCATCTGACCTCCCAAAAGACAATCCCTCTTATTTCTTATCTTGCTTCACCAGGATAAAATTATTCCCTCTCTCTCTCCTTATATGTGCACATAAGCACGCACATGAGATCAGAATCTGGCCCAGAGTTCTTTTGTTCACAGCACTTGCCAATGAGTACCAATTATATACAACATAAATAAATGCTAGCCACATTACAATATGAATTTCCTTTAGAAGGGAATGTTCCAGAATCCTAATGGCTGCATTTTCTTTGTCTATTTCAGTTTTACCCTTTACATGCAACATTATTAGATATACTCATTGTCCAACTTAAACAAGTAATGTCTGTAATTATAGCAGAAATCAGTTCACTTATAGTTAAGTAAAACGCTATATGTCAGATATGTCAATGTGATCTGTGCAATACCAAAAATTTAAACAATGAAAAATAACATCAAACATGAAAATCCATTCATGCCAGTCATTAGATTTTAACTATGCTTTAGAGCTGTTAATATGAAGAAGGGGAAGACACTTCAGCTGACCATGCCTAATGCAGCAAGCATGCAGCAGAATGAAATTCTTTATTTTCTCAGTACTCAATAAAGGAAACAGGAGCATTGCCTATTAAATTATAACACCTTTGATGAAAAGGTTCTTTAGTTCCCAGTCCCTTACTATTGCTCTATCCAGAAAATTTTACTGCAGGTACTACATTGCATAAATAAGCTGACCTGTCAGGTTTTTGGCAATTTATGGGGCTGGTCAGGCTGTACATTCGTGCAGTTTTTTGTTGCAATGAGATGTAATGGCTTTTCAGCGCACCATAAGCACAGTTGTGACCACAGGCTCACTAGTGTCATTTTGTGTGCAGTAATGAAGCCTGACGAGTGGTCTCCTGCTTGCAGATAGCCGGCTGTTGTCCTAAAAATGCAAACCATTGCCTCAGGCCATGGAATCAGGAACAGGCAAAGGACAGTGGCACAGGCACGGCTCCCCACTGCTCACCCTCCCTTTAGCACACTGTACTTGGATGCAGTAGAATAGTCTTTACCCTTGTACATAAGGACACAATGAGAGAAAGTGATAAAAGCAATTGTATGAAGGCCATGTTGGAAATCGGGTTTTGTGAAGTTGAGCTGAGGTTCAGGGGAAAAAATATCCATTGTCAATATATTTTCCCCCCTGCAGAGTGGGTCCTTTGAACAAAAATACTGATCATCATCACTGTTTCCCTTACTTTTTTTTTTTTAATCTGTATAAATATTTGTGCAGATATGTGCACGCATGCTTATTTATATTTATTTACATTTTGAGAATATGTACAGACACCCACACTAGCACACATGTAAACATGTATACATGTATACAGAGAGACACAGCTAGCAGGCACAGCAAACCACAGGAACAAACCTCACTGCTTTTTTTCACAGCTCATGAATATTCCACGGCCCAGGGAGGCCAGGCGTGCACGGGGGTTCACACTTCCCGCGGCCCCATCACAGATCCCCCTCCTCGCTTCATCACCAAAGGGTCGCCAGGAGAACCACTCTGAGCTGGGTGGGTAGCACAGCTCTGGGAGATGGCTTGTTTTCTGGAGGAAAATGAAAAATAAGCCTATCCTGAGTCATATAGCAGTAAGGCCTCACCCTGGAATTGTGTGATTTGTGATTTAATTAAGCCTCTTTCCATACACCAGCCATCAAGGAGCAGCCTGGGTGCTTATGACAGGGAACTATCTAAATTCTGAAACCTGGAAGGTGGTTGGTTCCTCAGGAGGGCAGGAGCTGCTTTTGTGGTTTCCACATGCACACCCAGTGTTTTGTAAACAACTCCAGGCAAAGGAGATGGGAGCAGAAGTCACAAATCTGTTTCAGTAATAACCTCGTTGCCATATCCCTTCTCACTGTTTCGTAGCTCTTTGGGAGTCATCCTTCCCTGCAAAACTTGTCACGTGGTAGGAGGTGTCTTTGTAAAATGCCATGTTACAAGAGAATATGGAGCCCAAGGCTCTCACCCTTGTCTTGGCTAAGACTTTTCCAATCTTTATCTTCAAAATACTTGTCCCCTCAGCTCTCAGAGTGCAAAAAGCTGCAGTTTACATGGGTTCTATGTGTAGAGGTAGAGCTGGGTGGTGTAAGATGCTGAGAAGAGAGGAGGGAAGATAGGGGATTGAGTACAGGTACAGTTCATCAGCTGCATTTTTGTCTCAAAAGTGAGACCCTGGCACTCAAATATAAAACTTAGAGTGCTTCTTTTCACATTTCTTCACTTCTGAAATAAGAGGAAATATTTGGTGAAGTATTAGGTCTTCTGCAAAATAGCAGTTCATCACATTGTGTGTCACAAAAATGTCAAAAGCAAAAGCAGCAGTTCCATTGTCACAGTCAGCAATGTGGCTTATAAGCCACGTTGTCTTTATTTCTTAAATGTGTAGCTTGATATTGATATTTTTGAAATGTTAAATATAAATCAGAAAACATACAGAATGTATAATGTTGCCTTGGGAACCTTTGCTTCCTTTTTTTATTCTTTTCTGAAATTTTATGATTTAACTGCAAAGTTAAGGTAGCATTAACTCAGTCTTTGGGTATATATAATACAAAATGCTTGAACTTCTGGGACAGCAGCTATTTCTATGGATACAGTATGTTGAACAGACATGGAACAAAGAAAACCAAAACAGTTGGTTCTCTGCTGTCAAGGAAACAAGCTGCTCTTTCTGCTTAAATATCTCTTACCAGAACTAGGAGGGAAAAATCCTCCAAAACACAAGTTTGTACTTAAAAAGAAGGAATCTGACTTTCAGGCCCTGGCATAAATGTATTTTCAGATGTTTCAGTAAGGGATGTTGTTATGTTTGCTGTAGTTAAATCAATATATCTCCCTGAAAACCCCTAAGGTTAAGGTTACTCTTAAAGGTAAATACTAAATCATTTTTTGAGAACAGTAGGAGTCCAGAAGGAAAGTGCAAAAACATTCTGCAGTGTTCTGGGCTTTGTGCTGCATGCAGATAACTTACTTAGATTAAATTCTGTTATTTACACTCCTGTAATTCAAACTGCTTTTAATTAATTTTTTTTTGCTCCTTTTCAATTATTAGTAGTTCTGTGGTTTAAAACAATGAAAACTAAACCTGAAATTCATTCATAACACAAAAATTTTAATAGGTTTGTTTCTTTCAGAAGTATTTAAAAATGTACTGGATAGAATTACTTCATCTGATAAACAGGCTAAATGAAGATGCACATACATGTTCTATATGGTACTTCCAATGTACAAATGGCATGGGAGAATGAAGATACTTGGAAACGTGGCTAAGGTTACATGAAAGAAGGTGACTACAGGAAAAAAATTACTCCAAGCATTTTTAATATCTTGGAATTGCCTCCTGGTGAGTGACATTCTGGTTCTGGTTGGAATAAGCTTCATCTTGAGCTCCTGCACTTTAGTGAAGGACATTGCAAAATACTCAGAGAAGCACAACACCAGAAAATAGGTCTCTTCTAAGACAGAAAATATCCTAGGAAAAAGACTGATCTGACACATACCAGTGAAGCTCATAGCCTTTCCAGACAAAGTAGGTCCAAAATGCCCAGCTAGCTTTGAAGCACATTCATGGATACAAATCTTTGTCTATTCACAGCACCATTTCTAATTTTAACCAGGAAGCAGAAATTAAGCTGAGGACAAATGATGTATTTAGCTAAAGTTGTCTTTGTTTATGGGCTACATAGGCTTTCTCTGGCAGGTTTTGTAATGCTCCAGGTGGGCTTAGACATACAATGTCTGAATCCTGAGTGTCCTCCCAGCAATGGGTTCTCTCATGCACATCCTTAGCTCCCAGAAATGGAAAAGGTACACATACTCAGACTTTACCCTTCTATGAACAGAAATGCTCCTGAGGGCTGAGACCTGCAAAGGAACCTGCGTATGTAAAACAATCCTGTGTTTGGAGATAGCATTTGCCTTGGTAGTTAGAATTTGGCCCATTGAATACAAAAGGTTGATTTTGAAGAAAATTGCTATAAAAATCCCTGCTCCTTATAAAAAGTGTCTAGAAGTAAGCCCTTTGCCTGGCTATTCTTGCTTTCCGTATCAGCTTTGTTGGCCTTGTAGGCTAGAAATAGTTTTTAGAATGTTTTTTTTTTTTAGAAGAGGTTGTGAAACATTTTAAAAACACAGCCCTTAAAGAGCTGATAGATTCAAAAGGCATACTCTGAAATGTCGTTGAAGATGCTACGCACAGCCCACTAAAGTAAGAATTACTAATGAAGACCTAGTACTCTCCCATAATTAACTTTGCAGTGCCTTATTTTAATAAAATTCTTATAAAACTCTGTATCTTTTAATCTTTGAATTTCCTGGGTTTTCTTACTTTGTTTAGACACCATTGTAGCAGAAAAGACGAGTGGGTTTGGGGGGAGGGAAAGGTTTGTACACTTCTGAATATTTGAGCTGTGTTTAATCATTCTCATGTGTGAAATCCTTTATTAAAAAAAAAAATCAGTTTATCTGATACTTACTGCTCTTTAGTACAGCACAGCTTGGTAGCACTAGGTACGTCTTGTTGAAAGTATGTCCATAAATATGTCCCTTGCAGCACAGAACAGCTTGTTAACTTGGCAATCCTCAGCAATTTGCTTTGAAAAGTTTGCCTCAGTTTTGATAGTCCAAATGTAGGGCAAAAACTCAAAGTAACTTTTTTAGCTAATTTTACCAATTGACACTTTCCTCCTAGTTTTAACTGCCTGTTTACTAGAACAAGAACTACAACACTTCTTCCTCCATACTCAATTAGCCTTTTTTTCAATGTTTTATTTATTTTTAATAGACTGGGACTATTGATTTTCTGTTTCTCTAACATACACTGTAAAAAAACCAGGGTCCATTATCTCGAAGAAATACTATCCTATTAACTTGAATTGTACATAAACCTGGTGCCAGTATTATATAGGGAATGGTATTACTATGATTTTGCAATGCTTTCAATCTAAAGAGAATTGCAAAAGTGGACAAATGCTATGCATCCCTATGTCATAGAAAGAATAAATGGGGCACAGAGGGGACAAGTAAATTGTCCAGGGCCCAAAGGCTAGAAAGAATCAGCAGCATTGACAAAAAAATCCAGATTTTTGCATGCTTTGTGGTCTCAAAAATTTCTACATTCCTGTGTTTTTTTGGGCGGGGAGCGGGAGTGTTGTTTTTTGGTTTGGGGTGTGTTTTTGCTTTGTTTTTCTCTTTTTGGCAAGGGGATTGGTTTGGGGTTTTTTGTTGTTATTTCACTAACACTTTAAGCTTGGATATCCTTTTTAGTGGAAGAATGGAAGTAAGACGCCTACATTATTCCTATACCAAATATATTAGGTTGGCTTATTGGAGAAACCCTGAAGTGAAAACGCTTGAGTGTATGTTCTATTTTAACCACATGAGAACTGTGACTGGAGATACTTCAAAGTGGGTTACGATGGTTAACTAAGTGAAAGATAATATCCCTTTGCCATTACTGTCTAGTAGGTCTCATTACTCCTCTGGGCACACTCCTTAGTATAAATTAAAAGGATCCACTGAGAACCATTTTGCTTTGGGTTTTTGTTTTCTAATGATTGCCAAAAGCCATTTGCTAGAATAGTACAGAATGTTTACAGATGCCTTAGGAAGAAAACAGCAGAATGTGGAACTAATTGTGTTTATTCAAGATAATTATGAAACAGAAATGACCATTACTTACAACAAATCCCTTGACAGCTAGAGTTTGACTCATGGGGCCAGGATCAAACTCAGTAGAGAAAGGTCTTAACGTAAAGTTATACTGTCCATGTGGACACCACGTATCAACACTGGCTATTGGAGTTATTGCTCACACTGCAGTGCTCTTGTATCTAATTTGTGTTCAGAACAGAACAGCCACAGCTGCTAGGAAAGAGGAAAGGCACATGGAGAGGGTTAGTGCTTCAGAAGGAAATCCTGCTGGGGTCAGAAATTCTGAGAAAAGCAACTACAGACCTCTCTGGCAATTAAAGCAGAACTTCATAGGAAAAGGAACCATCTTTGCTGCACCAGTGATGGGCATTTAATCTCATCAGAGAATGAGATGCACAAAGCAAATCTAATGGCATGACTATTAATTCTACCATAAGGAACATGCTATACACAATGCATTTGTGTTCATCCCAAAACAGTTTGTCAAGCCATCCTGACACATCCATGCAAAACTGGCATGCACACTTCATTCTTGAGTAAGAAGACAAGAAGAATCCAGTGCAGTACAGTGTTGGAATTGCATAAAGGTAGATGAAGAAAAATGTTGTGAAAAAATTCATGGGGAAAAAAATTAAGTAAACTGTTAAATTAAGGGAACTAGGCATAATCTGATGTCATATGAGGTTTTTTTGTTTCTTTGGTTTTAATTTTGGTTTTGGTTTTGGTTTCTTCTGTTGCTGTTGTTGAATTGTTTTTGCTTTGGACAAAAAATAAGTAGTTATTTAGACTACCAAAAATGTATTAACATGTGGTTCTCATACAGAGAGGTCATTTATATCCTTAACAGTGTGAAAACACAATGAAGGCTGTATTGCTTTTGTTGATCTCGTTTTCTGGTGACATACACAAAATCCAAAGCTTAGTAATGTCCAAAAGAGAAAACAGCAAGTTCTTTATTGACTTTGGATCTTGCTTGCCCATATGGATGAGGGCACACCTTGGTGAAACCCTGGACCTTAAACCACTGTGAGTTTTGGTTCAGTGGTCACTTAGCATACCATGCATGTAGCTTATGTTCAATGTTATAAATCAGCATTCTGTGTCAGTTTCAAAATTCCATGAAAAAGGATGAGTGTTAGAACTCGTACACTAACACAGAATTGTTGATGAGGGTTGAAACCTACTAGCAAATACCTTGTGACTGAAAAATGCCAGCAGCTCAATGGGACTAGAAACGGCCTCAGCAAACAAGTTGGATCTTAGCAGTCTGGGTCCCTGTTAACTGAGCACCAGTGTTTCAGTCTTGGTGACTTTTTTCCCGGGAAAGAAATCTCTACTTAGCTCAGTGTTAATATGGCCAGAAGAAATTGGACTGAGATCTCAAATTAATTGTCAAAAATTTTACAGATGGTTTATCACACCTCCTGTGGTTTTTCAGTTTCAGAAAACTTTTACTGTAACATTTCTGCTGTGATTTTTATTTTTCATATAATGGGTAATTTAGCTATAAGAAGGGAAAATTATTTTAAAAGAACTGATAACCCTCAGAATGAAATTAAACATATAACTGTGTCATGCAGAAAGCTTCAGAAGAATTTGAAAAATTTTCCATGGGTTTCCTTCAATAGCTTTAAACTATGTTTTATTCAGATTCAGACCTACTTTCTCTCATTGACTTCAGAATGGTCATGTCAGACTGGGGGGTCAGTCCCTCACAGTGACAGGATTTTTCTCCATCTGTTACAAGGACCAGCCTGTGCTGGGTTCACCAGTTTCCCAAACCACATTTTTAGCCAGAAGAAAGCCTTACCTTTGCACTATGGGCACACTGATTTCTTCTACCCCTGCTGTTAATGGTACAGGCTGAAGGGATATGCAAGAGAAAGAAAAGGTGGAGGAAAATGCAAATAGCATCCTAGGGTGAGCAGTTTTTACCAGTAAGAGCTCCTTGGATCTCTTGTCCAGTGCATGTGGGCAAGGGAAAGAAGGAGAATTAATTTTATGGGAGCTGCAAAATAATGACATCAACAGAAATTTATAGTCAACTTTTTTTTCAAATAGGCTTGTCAAAGTCTCCCAAGCAATAAATGGGACCTCTTAGCAAAGAAAAAGCACAGCCTGGTGAGCTTGATCTTCAATCCCACATTTGAGTGGACTGGTTTCTCAGAGTGGCTGCAAATGGCTTCTAGTGAAGTCTAGTCAGCTGGGAAGCACTGGAGAGAAAAGCACTTCTGCTTGCCTTCCCTTCCTTAGCAGTTGTACCCCATAAGGGTTAAGGAGCTGCTCACCAGAACTCAGCCCCTGTGAGCACCCTGCTCTCCTCTCAGCCACCAGCTGATCCTCCAACAAGCTGCCAGGGTGAGAGTTCACTGACAGAGGTGGATGAGGTTAAAGATAATAGGAATCTAAACATCCATAGGGAGTTCAGCTCATGTACAAAGTCATAATTACATAAGCCATTACCATGGTAGGGGTGAAAAGAATTCGCTGCAAACAGCGGTAGAAAACATTTGCAAAGACGGGCTTAAGAATCAAGGATGGAAAATATCAGACTTTCTCCAGTGGATGCACCGTGGCTTTAGCTAGGCTATAAAATGAGGATTGTTTGGTAATTCAAGTAGAAACCTGTTAAATGGATAACCTTGTTGCAACAAATTTTAATTTTTTTAGCAGGTCTGTTCTTTCAACAGGTATTGATTCAAGCAGCTTCAGCTATTTTTATCAGATGCATTTTAGAGGCACAGGAAATGCCACCGAGGATTTAAACCCCCAGTAAGCTACACAGAGGCAGTGTTTATAATACACTGCTTGCTGCTTTCATAAGCTGGACAAACCTCATACATTATGGGCCAAATTATGCCCTTGGATGAGTATCCCTGATTCCCACTGCTGTCAATGTGTCTGTCATAGAAATCTGTGGGAGACCAGCTTGTGCATCCAAAGAGGAATCTGGCCTAAAACCTATTGTGCTCATATTCCTTGTTACTTAGATATTTCTTGTGTCTGCTTGACTTACTCTCTTTTTAATTGAGGTTAAATGACTGCATTTAAAGATAATCTTACAAAAAGAAAAAAAAAAAGATAAAAGACCTGTAGTTCTAAAGTGTTTTGATTTATGTTTCACTATAATTAATGGATGATCTTTATCCAAGGTTTCCTTGAAAATCACTACACAAATGAGTTTACAGAAGTCTAGTGTTTCTGCAGCCATTTGAGTTTTTAACAGGCCTGGCTGATCTCCCCTAAGAGCAAGCAAACGTTCATTTCCCCACAAGTTTTATTCTGCCAATCCTCAGCTGCCCATCAGTTGCTGCCCTCCTGAAACAATGCCTGAAAAGAGACATTTGGTAAACATTCTGCTGCCTCTGTGACTCGGGACTATGCCTCCTCTTCCCTCAAGTAAAGGAGTCTGGGAGGAAAGAGAAGTCATTTGCAAATATATATAATACCAGGGAAAGCCAATTTAGCAGTGTAGCCCCCATGAAAATCAGATTGAACATATCTTGTCCGTTCCTGATGGGTACTATTGAGGAAAACGTGGAGCTGAGGCTGCAGGGGTGACAAAAGGAAGCATAGCACAAATGGGCAGCTTGTCTGGGAAGTATTCCCACTGGCCCCTCTGGTTGTCTTCTGGTGCCCTGGTCGCCTCTCTGAGCTGGATATAGGTTCAAGATTTACTCCTCTCTGCATGGCTGCTTTGAATTCATTTTATTCCTAGGCAGCTAGCTGGAGTGGGAAATTTATACATGCATTCAGCATTGTCATAGTCATATCTTGCCTGAGGGCATATTGATCCTTGTTACCATATTGACTTGATGCCTCTACATCTGCCAGCAATAGGTCTACACATTTTTTTTATATGAAGATTGCACATTTTCTTTCCCCTGCCCCAAATCTCCTTCCACCAGTCTCCTTTTATTAAGGTAAAACAGTTGTGGGTTTTTTTTCAGTGCAGCTTTTAAAATGTGCCTGTGTTTGCCCAGGTAAAGGTTTAGCAATTGTGGTTTAGCCAACAGCTAAACCCTGTGCGGCTGCTCACTCACTCCCCCCACAGTGGGAATCAGAAGATTTGAAGTGAGAAAACTTGTGGGTTGAGATAAACACAGTTTAATAGGTAAAGCAGGAGATGCGTGCACACAAGCAAAGCAAAACAAGGAATTCATTCACCACTTCCCATGGACAGGCAGGTCTTCAACCATTCCCAGGAAAACAAGGCTTCATCACACATAATGGTGATTTGGGATGACAAACACTATCATTCCGAATGTCCCCTACTTCCTTCTTCTTCCCCCATGTCAACATGCTGAGTGTGATGCCATATGGTTATGGAATATCCCTGTGGTCAGCTGGGGACAGTTGTCCTGGCTGTGTCCCTTCCCAGCTCCTTGTGCACCCCCAGACCCCTCGCTGGTGGGTGGGGTGAGAAGTTGAAAAGGCCTTGACCCTGTGTAACCACTGATCAATAATAATGGAAACATCCCTGAATTATCCGCACTGTTTCTACACAAAGGAAAACGTAGCCCCATACCAGGTACTATGAAGAAAATTAACTCTATGCTGCCCAAAACTAGCACAGCAGTGATGAAAAGAAGTAATAAAGCAAATAGTTGGAAGTGAATTGTCAACAAAATTTCCTTTCCAATTTATAAATGCACAGAAACCATTCTATATATTTTTTTCCAGAGTGAAAGAAACAAAGCAAAGGGGAAATTACCTGTTCTTTTATAATTAACTAAAGACTGGGGGAGCAGTAGCAAGATGGTCCTTGCAACTGGTATGCTTGGAGCAGCAGATCTGCCACCACAAGCAATTTCTTCTTTTCACTCATGTTCTCCATACAGTTTCAACTATAAAAGTCACTAACCAAAAGCAGCTGTTAAAGAGGGTCCAAAGTAGTTTTTGCTTAACTTTCAGCATTTACTTAACTGATTACTAGTTACAAATCTGACACACAGCAGACATAACAGTGCTCTCAAGGAGATTAAAGGATTAGTCACTCACTAGCTTAATCAGATTAATAGAGATTTTGAACACAATATATAATTCTATCCACAGAGGGAATACATGATAGCCACATGCTAGCCTAATTTGGGAAGGGATACTAGGGATGGACAGACCCAGACAATTTCTAGTTATCACAGGGATTTTTCTATGTACTGCACTTGTAATACCACATAGAGACCTTATATTTTCTAGAGGAATTACAAATTCACAAAATACAGCATTATCATCAGCCTACGCAACACTGCAAGAGGAATAACATAATGCCCTGATATAAGCTTGAGATCTTGGTGTACAGTAAACATATGCATGTGTTTCTACTTATGCAATTTTATATTTGAAACCTTGTTTTTAATTTGTGGGGAGGATTTTTTTTGTTTTGTTTTTGGGGTTTTTTTTGTTTTTTTTTTTTCCCTGTCTTTTGATGCCACAGCATCCAGGATCTGAAACACAAAGTGTAAGGAACAACTCTCTAAAATATTAAGAGCTTTGTGGCAAAATTGGACACAGTAAATTAATTGGAAGTAGGAAGGAAAAAAAGGGTTTGCTGTCATTTGTGAGATCTGCCAGAGCTAGTATTTAAATATGGCTTAACCTGTAGAGAAATCTGCTATTTTTGAAGAAAACATTCATTTCTCTTCAACATGGTTTGAATAAAGAGAAAAGTAGGATGGAATTTCTACATATTGAAACTGAGATTTTCCTGTAGTAGAAGTTCCTTGACAACTGTAGTATTTCTATGAACAATTTATAGACAGAAATCATAGAAAGCATTTATATGATCCCTGTCTTTACATATAAAGAGAAAAAGCAAAGAATAACCAGTGTAAGTGATGCTATCCTCATCTATCATCCTCTTCTTTTTAATCCATTACTTTTCATTTTCCTGATTTTTTTCCCCATTTCTGGGATAGGGACCTTAACAAGTTCCCGAAGCATTTCGGAAGGTGTCAGTCTCGTGTCTGAATCTTATTTCCCTGACATCCAGTCTTCAGAAAAGGAGCACTTCTAAGAAAGAAACAAACAAATTAATCTCCATGTGCTTCAGGAAAGACACTGTAGCTGGAAGTAGGCCAGGTTTTCACTCTGAAGGATGCTCTGCGCTTGGCAAAGCCCACAAATGTGTGTCTCCGCAATGGTTCTTCTGCTAAGATTTTGAAATTTAATAATTACGATTCTTTAAATGAGGAACTGCAGCTTAGCGAGAACATAGCAGCTAGCAAGGAAAACAAAAAATAATAATAAAAAAAACACGTTATCAGCAATTAAGTGTTTGTCATGCAGAATGTGCAGAAACAAAACGGGACTCTCCGAGAGGAGCGCTCAAACTGTGCAATCTGGCAGCCGGCAGCCGAGGTCATGCGTGCGGTACATGCATTAAACGAGTCGAGGTGAGCGTCTGTGCCACTGCCGGCTGCTCCCTCTCCCTCGGCAAGCAGGCTAGTTCTTTGCCGAGAGGACCCAACAAATCTCTTCCCATGGCCCAGCGATAGGCTCGGGGTTTGCCATCGCCGCTCCGGTGTCTGCCCCAGCCCCACTCCCGCTCCCTGCCTGCCTGCGGCCGGCTCCTCTCTGCCCGGCTCCGACATTCGGATTTCAGCCACGCAACCCGTGGCAACCAGGATCCCATCGCTGCTCTCCGACAGGAGAAACACAGACAGAAGCACAAAGCTGCCTTTGGGAAAAAACAGCAATCTCCCGCTCAGGCTTTGCTTTAAAGAGAGAACGCGCTGAATTAAAAATGTGCCAAGAGCAACCAGGATGGCATTGCTTTATTTTCACAAAGAAGTGTCTCCTAATTGCACATTAACTGTCTTTTCGCGAACAAACTTGTTTCCACCTAAGGCTGACAGTCGCAGGAGCCCGAGTGTGTGTGTGTGTGTGCCGGGGGAAGGGGCGGG
Source organism: Rhabdornis inornatus (assembly GCA_013397075.1). Taxonomy (NCBI): domain Eukaryota; kingdom Metazoa; phylum Chordata; class Aves; order Passeriformes; family Rhabdornithidae; genus Rhabdornis; species Rhabdornis inornatus. The sequence goes on from VWZS01004048.1 coordinate 1,532,459, forward strand.
GGGAGATGCTTTGTGGCACTGTCTGTACGTCTCGTGCCTGCGCTGATGGAATTATTGTTTATTTTTTTAATTTTCAGAGGTAGGCTGATGACAGCTGAAGAAGACTGTATTTGCTGAAGAGCAGCATGATGGTAGAGAGGAGCGGAGCTCCTGAGGGAGATCTAATGGTGCCTCTCCTTCCTGCACAGAGATAAAGACTTATAATAAGCGTGTATGTTCACCATCTGGCTCTGTGCATGTGGTCCTTATGGAGGCGAAAGCAGCACAATCTGTAAATGATCAGGAGCCATCGCACTCTCTCCAGAGAATCCACGATGCAATCAAGGTGACAGATGGCATGGCCGCTGCTGTGGCCTCATGGAGAAGATCAAAATCACCTTCAATAAACTCTGACTGAAATGGGCATGAGCACCTCAAAAAAGTCAGTTTGTCAGTCAAACTGCGACAGCAAGCTGCATTGGGGAAACATAGCAGCCAGCTCTCTGTTTTCAATCGTTTCCGTCTGACTGAGCCTGAACTATGATCTTTCTCAAATTGTCCTTTCTGTTTAGCTGAAGCAGGCCAGCAAATTGCCAGATTCATAGCTTTATTGAAGGAAATTGAAAACATGATGTCCTCAATTCAAGGGACAAACAGCTGGCAGGTGCTTGGACACCCAAGCACATAAAATGGACCCCTAGTCTTTTGGACAAGTTTGTCCAACTTTTGTCAGAGTAAATATAGATATATAATAAACTAGATATAATAAAATCCCAATTTAGGCAGGGTTTATCAGGCATTAGCTGACAGCAATTATATGGCTGCAAACAGACCTTGTGTTATGTATTAAATGTTGGGTTTTCCCATTTATGCTAAAAATTCCACATCTACTGCTAATTACGGTGATTCTTGTTTCTGTTTTTCGATGAATATCTGAGTATAACATTTCTGCCATGACTGCTTATCAAGTACAGGCATTCAGGACCCAATCCTGCAAGGTTCCCAACAAGGTGGCTCAATACCTTACAGGATCAGCCTGCCCAGGTCAGACTCTTCACAGCACTCTGTCCATCCCTGGCCACCTTCCACACCACCAGCAGCCCCAAATGCCCTATTTTCACCCTTATGCAGGCAGGGTGGTACCCATCAGGTGTTTTCTGTCACTTGTCCTTCTGCATGAATAGCTAAGGGTCTTAGGTGAGCTTCCCTGAAGCTGGTGGTGAAGAAACATATCCATTCCTTTATTTTTCCTAATTCTTTCTACTTTTTATACTTATTTTTTATGGTGCCCTTGCCTTGATCAACTCCCTTTTTCTTTTTAAGGGAAGGTAAAATAATATGCTTGTTGCTGTTTTCCAGCTTGCACATGGGGTCTTCCAGGCTGAAGCTTTATTGCCAGGCTGAGGCAAGAGGGACACTCTGAGAGGAGACAGAGGATGGGCAGCCTTCCTCCCGCCCGTGGGATCCCGCCCCAAGATCTCCCTGGCCTGCTTTGGTACAAGGAGTGACCGACGTCTGTGTCCCCGCTCCGTGTGGCAGATGGTCACTGTCTTTCTCACTTTGCTCACTTGCATGTTTGGTTTTCTACCATCTTAAAACATCCCTATTGCCCTTAGCCTTTCCAGCTACTCATTTTTATCTTCATTACTAGTGAAATATTCTAGAAAGTCTTTTGGCCTGGTTCAAAGTCTTTCAGCAGCAGTGAGTCTTTTCGACAACTTCACTGTGCTTCAGTAAGTCCTTGGCACACATTTCTCTGTAAAACAGAGCGTTATCAAAGGCAATTTAAAAAAAATCTTGGTTTTTTGATTCAGTGTGGAGCATGGGTCATGTTTTGAACTCCAGGTTTCTGTTCCATCTGACTAATTTTGCACATATAGCTGACCATCCTGTCTTGCACATCTTATGCTTGCAAAACAAATAAATAGGTTGCCTTTGTACCTCTACTCCTCTTTACCAATATGACTTTGCATGCATGGGAGAAGAGCTGTGCTCCCTCGCAGCAGTACACAGGTGCCAAGACAGAAATGGCCCAGTGTAAGGCTATTGTTTTGACCAGCTAAAATGGTATTTTGCTGCTCCAGTGCTCTGGAAGTTGGTTAAAGAGGTAGTGGCAAAACCTTGATATGATCAAGAGGTGCTGTTAGGAGAATGAGGAGGGAGTTTTAGAGACAAACTCCTGAGGGTTTCTACTCTCTCTGCTGAGAAGTTTGATTTGGGATTACAAGGTGTTGCTCTGCTTTTTCCTGCTAGGTCATAATAGGGAGCACAGCAGAACAGGTATATCAACAAGCTCTCCCAGAACTGGAGAACTGCACAGACATTTCCTATGGTACAGTTCCCAAAACAGAGCAATATAACAGAGTAAAATAATAAATATAATATTATAAGCCTGAGGTTCTTGTGTAGACCTTGCCAAAATATCTGAATACCTGGCATCTTTATTATGGCAACCAACCATAGACATTTAGGCATTTGGACACTAAGATTCTGGAACTCAACTATTATGAAAAATTAATGCAGTTGCCTCTAGAAAAATCTATTTGGGACCTCTCTAAATTGTAGCTAAACCCTGGTAGCATTCTGTCTTGGGCTACCTCCTCTCTCCATTTTCTGTTTCTCATGCTGATTACAGAGAGTAACAGGGAGATCTGCTTTGCTCCTGTGTTAAAGAGGGCAAACACTAGATCAGGTGGTTCAGTTGACAAGCCCCAGCTCACAGCTACACAGTGGACACCCCTTGTAACAGAGTTTGTTTTCCCTTACCATGATCTCCAGTGGGTCTCTACAAGGACTGTATCTCCTTTTGGAGAAGAAGCTTGAATTGCTCCCTCCGTAGGAAGATGAATGTGAAATCTCCTTCAGAGACTGGTTTGAGTTTAACAAATGGTTTTATTTCTTTTTTAGTGGGTGAGAATGCATGGTACATTTCAATACACATGTGCATTAGATCAATGGAAAAAAGCCTGGCCCAATTGAAATTTGCCACTGCATGGCAGAGAAATTTGGAGGTCTTTCCCCAAGAGAGGGAAGTTTCACTTAATGCATAGAAATTCAATGTCATATTTATGAGGAGGAAAAAAGGATAGGTTTCTAGATAATTGAATGAAGTGCAGGGAAATTTAGGGGCAGAAATGCTTTTGTCCTTGAATATTCTTTCATCATATTCCAAATACGGACTCTGTGTCATGGACCTGTGAATACAAAGACTGCTTTTAAATCTCTGCTTCTCGCATGACTGACACTTAGAATGCAGTACCATCTTTCAAAGCATCCTTTGTGCACATTTATTTCAAAATAATGTATTGGACCTACAAAACCTTATTAGAATATTTTTGCTACAATTACACTTCCATATTCTGTGAGAAACATTTAAGTTGATTGTTCCTTGTTTTAACATGACCTTATACCACAACAGCATAAATCCAGTGAAAGTGAAATGAAACAGCTTTTATACTGGGCATTTCGTTACGTATTGATGGAGAGGATAGCTGATTGTGAAAGGGAAGTGTTTTGTTTTCTGGAAGTAAAATACAGAATTTGGAGCCTAGCAACGTTGCCTTGGGAACATTTAATAATATTGCCATGCCTGCCACATACCAGGGAAATGAACCTCCCAATGATGCTTAGAAACCTGGGATCACTCCTTACCCTCCTTTTGTTTCCTGGCTTTATCTATTTGACCCTCATTCTAGTTAGAAAACCATATTGCTTCAATCTTTTTTACAAATCATTTAAAATGGAATGAAATCAGGACAAGTGGAATATCGGCATAGAACAACCCACTCTCAGGAGTGGAGTCTCTTCCATTGCCAGTTCAGGGCAATTTCCATTCCATTTCCCTGGACAGCTTTATGGGGAAATAGGATGTTCTACTTCCATAGTTATCATTGCAGCAAAGGCAATGAAACACCCCCTTAAGAGGAGGTCAACAGAGTCCAGTATCAAGAGCAGGAGGTTTCAATGGAGAAGAGTGGATGAGGAAAATTGAAATAAAGAATTGATTTTGAACAACAATGCCTGTGCTTCATAGATATTACTGTCTTTCATCTAATAAATGTACCTCATAGAAGCAAAAAATTAAGTCATAAACATGGCAGATATCTTGTGCATATGAAATAACACAAATTTCTTGCATTCCTCTGAACAGCCATGGCCAGGAAACGGGAATGTTTATCATAATAATCTACTGTCAATTTTTCTTTTAGAATTTATGGGACATTTTACATAGTCTGAGTGGTGGATACACTGGGATCAGCAGCTTGAACTGAAACATAGATGAAAACAAACTAGTATGAAGTGTCCATTTGGAAGTGTTTGGGTATGTTTATTAAGAATGCAAAAGTTAATATGGGCAAAAAGGGGATGCTTTTCAAGCAATTTTTTTCTTTCAGGCGTGTGGACACATAATTAACACCTCAAAAAGTAGACAGATATATTTGTGGACAGTGTTGAATAGCTACAAAAACCATGCCCCTATTTTAAAAGGTCCATTTACACAGTGGTTCCTGATTTCTAATTGTTATTTAAGCAGAAAATGCTGTATTTTCTCCTGTGATGGGAGCAAATTAGTGAACTGGAATGGTGTAGCTAAAATCAGAAACCAGGAGCTGAAAATATTCTGAATGATTGCAGTATATTTTATGTTATGAATGTACCACAGAGCCCTTGGTACTTGCATTACTATTTTAACAGCAGCTCCTATGCCTGGGTACTTTGTAGGGTCTGCTCCTACATACCTGCAGCTCCACCAGAGCCACAGAATGGAAGCCTGATAAGAGGACATGCATTGCTTTGTATGATAAAAGGTACTTTCTTTGTCTGGCAAACCACTCCTTTTGTATGCACATCAACCAGATGGCCATTTCAGTTTGTCTCCGGCTGTGAATCAGACAATATGGCAGAATTAAGGGAAAAGCAAAACCTTCCCCTCTGCTCCTCCTCTCTGTATATAAAATTAGAAATCAACAACCTTCAGGGAGATTTTATTTTAATACTTCAGTCCTCCAGTAATTTAGTGACTTTTGACTTTCTGAGTCACCATGCATCACTCTTGTTAAGGTGTGACTAGATAAATGCTTAAGGACCATGAGATAAGCAAAAGAGTTCAAAAATTAAGTAACAAAAGAGGTGTGAGAAGCAGTGGTTAATTAAAAAAAAAAAAGACGTATGTGTAATCTTGGTGATTTGATAATAACTACATTTTGCACAGTGGGATTTCTGATGGTGTTTCAGGAACAGTGACTGCAGTTTTCTTCTGTGCCATACCAAGAAGTCTGGGGTCTTGTTGCAGGATTAAACACAGGAAGTTTTTCAGTGGTGGTCTACACTTTGCTGGTGTTCTATCCTGCACTGGAGATCCTTCTACAGATTTTGGGCAGCCACATCATTACCTTGCAGAACCTGCAGAGACTTTGGAAAAGCAATTTGTTCCAGGATCAGAAGGTGTAAGGCAGCTCTCACACTGCTAACACTGCCCACACAGGTGGGGAGCGTTACATGCTCTTGAGATATAAATGCAATGGTTTCAGCTGAAGGGGAAGAAACAACGTGGGGAAAGAGGGCCAACAGAAATCTCAGAAAAACTAATTCTCAAAAAAAGACTGAAATCTGCAACAGGAGCCCTAAAACCTTTGTTGTTGGACTTCAGGGCAAAAAGGCCTGATGAGGTTTACAGAGATCTGCTGTACACAACTTGTACCTATTAACATCTTTTAAATCCTCCTGACACTTCATTTTACTTATTTGCACAAATGTGTAGCATCAAATTTGACAATAACAAAAACAGTCCAAAAACCACTATGCCAGAAAAAAACATTCTAGTCCCTGGTAGGAGATGGCAGCTCTATATTAAATCCTATAATTTAACTGGGCTTAATTTTGCAATTTTCCAGAAATATTCAAGAATATACATACTGATTTTGGCACATCTCTCAACACAAAATTATCTCTGAACACCAGTAACTTTTGTTGCAATACTGTGATAGCCCTGTGCAGTGGAAGCTTCTACCCATGTTTTAGCAACTGCTAAAAAGAAATCCATGGGTTGAGCCCTCAGCTTACCTTCTACCTACTAGTAACCAAGAAACACAAAGGCATTGCTGTAATGTGCAAGTGACATAACACTCTCTTGGCTCATAGACCATGAAATCTTATGTAAAATTAGATCCCATGAAATAAAGAAACAGGGCACCCTCAGGATTCTCTCTATAGCTGGCAAGAATTCTTATTGTCTTCTATTAAAACAATTTCAATTTCCTGTCCTAAACCTTTAGGTAGCAAACACTGAAACCACGTTCAAGTGGCATTTAACTGCAAGGGCAGTGGAGAAGAACACTTTTCTGTGCATCCTTCCTGGCCAGTTTGAATTTATATCAACAGTGACAAAAAACAAGTGTATTTCATTGTTTCCTTCATGTTATTTATACCTGGTTTAAGTTTAACTTTTACAAAGACCATACAGTATTCCATTTCTGTGTAAAAATTTTGCAAGATATCATGAGAGGAAAACTGCAGTAAAACAATTCTCAGAACATAAATTAGTGTACCACTCTACATAGGAATAAGGGAATATATTATAAACAACTCAATTTCAAGAGAATTTGAGATGATTAACACCTTCAATCATTTATCCTAAAGCTCTGGAAATCAGATTTCCCTCAGGTGGCTGCTGTTGTAGTGAAGATAAAAATAACAACAGACAAAAAATTTGTGACATTCTGGAGTTTTGAAATGGTTCTATGAATTCTTATGCATTAACTTTTGTTAAGGAAGTGTTGTGAGGGCTAGCAAACATGTTACAAATATTTACCGAGAAATAGCTTTTTTGTCAGAAGTTCAAGCATCAGCTTACTCTGCAAAGGATAGGTAAGACTGAAGGAAAAATTAACAGTTGTGGTTTTAGATGAATGAAGGTTTGATTTCATTCAGAGTTATATGAAAAACTGCTGAAACTGGGTATGAACTCTGCAAAATGAGATGTGTACTACCAAAAAATTTTGAACTTTTATCTGCTTTTGAAATCTCATGAGTTATAAAATTGTGACTAATATATTCTATGTTTTATACCAATGAGGAAAAAAGGTTACGTGAGAGTTAGTTAAGCACTCAATATTTTTTTAAAGTTGAGGAAAGACAAAAAGTAGAAGAAGAGATCATTCAAGTACTTATGAATTTTCTCTCCTTGTTTTAGGACTGGTATTCTGAAATTGAAGCATTTACACTAAAGGAGCTTCCTTCTTAACAGAACTTGATACCCATTTTCATCTTTACATTAGATATCTTTAACTTTTCAAGCTTTATCTCTTCTGTGCCTAGATTAAGTAGGTCTTTCATTATAGCCCAGTTGCTGTGAGATCCTGTAAAAATCTATTAAATTAAAAGATCTCAGTGCAAATCTAAGATCTGTGGGGAGTAGCCAATCCTGTTGAGAAGTCTGTACAACAGTGTCCCTGTCTGTAGAAATGGGTCAGTGACTTCTTTACAAATATTTTGAGATCTGAAATCTTTGAACATACTATAAAATAACTGGGTTTAGTTAACAGCTAGTAGTGAATTGTTGGTAGCAGTTATCTTGGAGTAGGACAGAGAATATTGTATGATGTACAATATGCAATAAACTCCCCAAGACAAATTCCTTTTTTATCCATGACATTTTAACCTAAATGTAGATGGCAAAACACCCCCACAAAAACAAAAAACCAACCAACCAAGCAAGCAAAAACACCCCCCAGAAATGGTATTCTGAAAAGCTTCCGATCAGATTGCTTTTTTTATGCAAGGAGCAGTAGAATTAAAATGCTATTTGGTTGTTGGTACTGTGTTTTACTGAAAGAAAGAATACATTTGCCAGCATAATATCTGCATTTTGATAGTCCTGCCATATAAGTTTGATGCACTAAGTCTCAGATGCAAGCACAAGAATCTACATACCCACCTTAATTATTACAATAAAAAGGAGGAAAAGTGTTGGTTTGCTTGATAATTGTAAAGAAAACCTTAATGGGCATTTTTAGGAAGGGAGCTGTAAATCTCAGGACAGTTCTCTAATCAAGTCACCCCTAAACTTTCTCTGAAGTCACTTCAAACCTACGGAAGAAAATCCCAAAAGTCAACAAAAAAGTATTTTTTCTTCTTTGAACTGGCATGCAATTTTTATAGTAAATAGAATTTATGCCCCTATATAAACAGATTGCTCAAAATTAATATCTTCCTACCTTTATTGAGTTATCTTCTCATGGTTTTAAATAATCAGAAGACATAATTTATGGTATATGAAGACTTTAGTGTTTTATATGTTATTTTTACACCTGAACATGGCTTCCAAAGATGTATGCATAGCCTGCAGCATGCATATATATATATATATACACACACACCCACACCTAAATATGTGTGTGTGTGCTCTCACTAATAACTAATGAGCCTCTGGAGACAGAGGCACCTCTTGTGTAGTTCTTAAGTACATGGATAACTTTAACCACATAACTCGTTCTGTTGAGTGGGATGTCTCATGCATTTAAAGTTTCATACATGCTAAAGTGATTTGATGGATCAGGGCCAAAGTAAGTAAGATCTATGGCAATGTGGGACTAATGATGCTCTTATTGTAAGAATCCCTGGTTTTGCATTAATTTTAATAATGCGAAGAGTTTGTGATTCGTGGGAATTCTTTAAGGTTAATTTTAATTTGTTTGATTTCATTCCATTGTGCATGGCCCATTTTTATGCCTGTGTTTCCAAGGAAACAGTTGTAAAATGGAATTTGATATGATGTGTTATCAGGTTCCTTGTCAGCAAGTTCTAAGTGATAGCTATGAACTTGACAAATTAAGTTAAAAAAAATTATGATTCGGGTATTAAGATAGAGCTACATGTACAATGTTTGTTGTCATCTGAATTATGTTCTAATGCTTTAATTTGTTTGGGGACAGAAATTCTGATCACTGCAAGGAGGTCATAGTATTGACAGCATATATACAATATACAATGTCTGCAATGCTGAAATCAATGTTTGAGACTGTTGCTGTCTTGATTCCATTAATATAATCTCAAGAGCAAATACCTTGAGTTAAATCAGACTGACTCCATTGAAGAAGTCCTTTATCTACACTGGCAGCTAAAGAAAGAAAAGTGAAATCCAGCCGGGACTCATGTCTTATGTACCAAAATCCAAGCAGGGGCTGTATATACAATAAGTCTAAGTGGATGCTGTACTTTGGATGGTATTTACAATCTGTTAATTGCTGTGCAAGCACAAACACAAATGTTTATTCAAAAACATTTGTGCAAATGTATGTGTTTTACAGAGCAACAAACAAACTGGAGTTCTGCTCTTCAGCTTCCCTGTTATTCTTACTGCAATGATAAGCGTCCCTTGAGTAAAAGCACTAGGAGAAAAAAGCTTTATAAAAAACACATAGACCCAAGTTTGTGATATTTTTCAGTTATTGACCTCAGGAAAAAGATGAACAAGAAACTCCAAACTCATACTAAGGACTCTGTTTCACATAGCATTTTTTTTTTTATGACACTTGAAAGTCAAAATATTTCAGGAATACTTCATCAGTCTATTGAGAATACCTTATTTTTAAAGCAATCTCTTCTTGACCGAAGCCTGAGAAACTAGACAAGACCTTGGAAAAAAAGAAAGACCTTTGCAAGTGATATTAAACCCATGGGGTTTAGGGAAGGAAAATAGGGATTTGTTATTGGAGAGTCTTCCAGCAGTGCTCTCTTTCTAAACAGGAAAGTTATTTGGCTTTGTTTTAATTCAATCAGCATTTGTCTTTCAGATACTTAATAGAAATCATGTGAGAACTTGCAGAACTCTCAAATTGCATTTTTATTGTCTTTTGTCTGAGTATCCATGTGAGGCATGCGAGGACCTGACACACTGGTGTGTGTACTATAACCTCTGCCATGGCCTGTCTTGAGGTCATGGACTCCTTGTTGGCAAGGTGTGCGACCACACCAAAGCCCAGCTGTGCTCTCACTGGCAGGTGCACTCACCTTCCCATGAAAATCAGGGTGCTGGAGAAAGCAATATGAGTCTTTCTCCAGCATTGGGATTTAGACAGGACATCCATTTGAACCCACAAGATCAGAAGCTTTCCTGGTTCCCTAAATTTAGAGGTCAAGTGCAAAACCATAACAGGTTTGGGTAAGGGGATGGGGGGCAGTACCTTAATTAAAGACTTAGGAACAGGATTGTGCAGGAAACTTTAGGCCCAGCAAGGAGTCAAACTTGTTTTACCTCAAAGGTAGGCTACCATCTGAGCTGACCTTTCTCCCTTGATTTACAAGTGATGTGTAAATGGAAGAAAAACCAAAAAAATTTTTGAAATGCGCATATCTTCACAGCAGAGAATTCTCTGTTATTTCTTATTCCTGATTTTATAAATTTAGGGGCTAATAACATCAAATCTACCTTTTTTATACATGTAAAAGTTACTGCGTGTTCCTGATTCAGTGTTCTTATCTCAAACTTTTATAAAGTGTGATCCTAAGGAGGTACAACTTAATGCCAGAAAAGAAAAAAAATTACTTTCCTGTAAACTCATCTCAAGTGTTTGAAGCTGCCAGAAATATGGTATTTTTAACATTCTTGAAGAGAGAGATTTCTGACCAAAAGATAAGTGAGGTGCCAGAGGTGAGATAAGTTCAAAGGTGGTCCTGCATGGAGAAATCACCAACCCTTGCACAGCTGCATGTGCAGGTGCACATGTGCATACACGTATGTGCACACACACACACACATATATTGTGCATTTTTTCTCTTTCATGTTTTAAGCCAGTTTATGTTTTTGCATCAAAATTTGAAGTAAGTTCATTTAAAATCATAGTATCTGGATTTGGTGAGGCAAGGGTGAAGTGTACACTCTCAGTCATAGAAGAAAGCCTCTTCATTAAAAATGACTGTAGTTATATTTGTCTCAGCCTTTTCCATTTAGTAACAGTTTAAAAGAAAGAAAAGGAAAACAATTCCTCTTGAAGACAATTGAACCTGACACAAAAGACTGTAAAAGCTTGAAAGATGGTCTGATGTGGAAATACATATTTCAACAATTTGTAAATTGTGCATTATATTCCCAATGAATAATTGTGGTCTGTTTACCAAATATGAATACAGACAATTGTTAATGTACTATCATGTCAGTCTATGCGACAGAGGCATTATATTGTTGATACAAAAATGAACATTGAAGAAACAGAACCAAAGAAAGAAAAGCTTGCTGCTGTTCAAGCATTAATAAGAACTGTTTCAATGTTGTTAGAGACTGGAAGAAGTCGCATTCTGAGACAACTAAAACTTTTCAGATTCCTTTCCCTAAACGTATATTAAGAGAGTGCAAAATGCATCCGCATATGATGTGTTGTTATCTTGTCTGTCTCTTTTTCTAATTCTGTCTTTTGATGTCATTTAAAAATGGCTAGGGGAGTGTTTTGAAGGCTTGCAAAAAAAAAAAAAACCCAGAAAAACAAAAACAACAACAAAAAAACCCCAACAAACCTGCTCTCATTTCCAAGACAAGTCTTGCTATGAAGTCTCAGGAATCAGCTTGGGTGAGTTATTGCAAATTCCTTAAGAAAATGGAAATACATGGGCTACAATAGCTCTATTTAAAACAGAAAATCTACTCTGTGTGTGTGTGTGTGTATGTGTGTGTGTGTGTGTGTGTGTGTGTGTGTGTGTGTGGGGTGTGTGTGTGTGTGTGGGGTGTGTGTGTGTGCAGGCAAACATGGCATTCAGGAGAGTGAAATGAAATGAGCCAGAAACTTCTCACATTTTCCTGGCATCTGTGGCGTGTCGCCATATGAGAACCATATGACTGCTGGCAGATTGGCATGTCAGCTCAAGCATGTACAACTTGACCTCACGGAGCTCTGTGTTTATCAGTTTATAACAGGAATATTGATACAATTTTAGCTGCAGTCTTTCTGTGCAAGGACACTTCATCCTTTCACAGTCCTAATTCTCCTTTGCTAAAACGACAGCACCTTGTTTTTGAAGCTGCTTTTCCACTTGGGGAAAAAAAAAGCAAAGGCGGCAGAAGACAGCAGAAAGCTGTTCTGTGTGCCAGAATGATGTTTCATTCATTGTTTTGTTAACTGTGAAGTCCTTAGTGGAGTTTGTCATGGGATTGCCTGGCTGACTTGTGCTGTCTTCGTGGCTGAAAAGCACAGCAGTATTAAAAACAAAGGTGGAGGCAAAAATCTGGAATGTTGTTAAAGCTGCAAGTTATTGCTGAAGTATATCTGCACAGAGCAGTCTCAGTGTTTATTCACTCAGAAGAAGGATAAAAGGATAGTACATAAAAATATGTATGAGCAGTTTTTCACCTCGAGTTTGCTTTCCTGATCACCAAATGAGTGGAATGTAAGCATATATGTAGTTGTTGCATTACATATACATGCAATTAAATATTAGAATCCTGAACATTATATAAAATCTGAGACAAACAGCTCTTCATCCAGAATGAGAAACTGGGTATATGTGTAATCATAAATCTGAGTTTTCTGTAAAAACTCAGATGTCATACAAAGTTGTCTGGCTGTTTATGGCAGGTGAGAGTTGTTAACAGTGAAATGATGGTACAAGCAAACCGTGACCTGGATTGGAGACAGAATAAGATGTACAGAGAGTACTCTTGACCATATGATTTCATTTAAACTGCTTTAGTCACCACCATTTCCTTCAAGAATAGGAGTATATCTTATATCCTCAAGGACTTAAACACACACTTGCACTATGACTTGTTCCACTTAACTGTGTGGAAAGACGATGTACTGAACATGCCTCGCTTCACATTAGCGCCCGCAACTGCGCTCACACCATCCTTCAGAAACAATGTTATTCAGATCTGCTCAAGCTTCCTTGAAGGTTAAGCTTTAAACTGCTGTGATTTTCTAATTTTCTCTATACTGGCAACTTAATTAGAATCTCATCAGAGCAGATTCTAGGACTGACATTAAAACTTCCTCACCCACTGTCTTGACGAGAAACATTATAGAGACAAGTACTGTAGTACTAGTTTTTTTGTAAGGGCTGGCATGAAGGGTAGGTGGAAAAGCAGTGAAGAATACCATTAGAAAATTAATTAGATAACATCCTGAAGATAAAAGAGAAAATATACAGTAATTTTTCTTCTTCAATTAAAAAAACAAAAAAAACCCTAGGAACAGAAAGGAAGTGAGATCTAAAATTTCCCCAGAGACTGACTACGGGACTAGATGGCAGACAAAGAAACAGCCTGTCACATGCAACTATGTCCCTATAAGACTCTGTATAACTCAACTATGCAATCTGTGGTGATCAAAATTGCCACTTACAATGTCCTTCAGAAAATTTATCAAAAAGTCTAAAATATTTGGATATATTTTCCAGAATTACATTCAACAGTCTTTTCATGCTGATGGATTGGAAGAAAGACTAAAATAGAAATAAAAAAGGGAGGGAAAATGGCTCTGTTCTGCTGAAAATGGAGAGCTCTTTATTTCTAGTTTGTTTTGGCAGGTGATGTTTGGCCAGCAAATCTAATATTGTCGTAAGGCCAAACGGTTTTGAGTTTACCCATCTGTAACCTCCACACAAGCTACAAAATTTAAAAAATTCAAAGTTTCAGAATCTTTTATGCATGATGAACTCTGATTTAGTTTTCATTATCATCTGTAGTCTGAATCTCTGCTGATAGCTTGAGAAAACTTGCCATATCAAATTACCACAAAAAGATGTCCAGCCTATGGAAATGAACAATGAGCAACATCTATTTGACAATTGTCTCTTATGTTGGTTGAGACATACTCTGTCAAAAGCACTACCATAGATCAATGATGACATCTAAAGAGGCAAAGTGAATACTCAGAATAGACTATTGAAAATAAAATATGATCACAAATTCTCATGGATGTGCCAGTTCATGGATTTATACACACATTTTCACTGTTGCTCACTCAGACTTGAACACATTGATGTTCATGGATGGGGTAGACTGCACAAAATATATATACGGGTTTGAGATAATTTTCCTCTCTTAGGACAAAGAGAAAATAAAATTTAGGACAAAGAAAAATTAAGATTTGTAGTTTTAGCCAGACTTATCATGTTTATTTTATATATAATTTATCATTTTGATCTGCAAAAGTACTTAGAGAAATAGAAAGACTCTGAAGTGTGCTTGTCATTCATGATGGTGATATGCATGTTTAAGGAAAGGTAAATTCACTTCTGAGCATTGAGCACATCTTAAGCCATGGGCAATAGCAATTAAATTGTCATCATCTGGAGAGAATAACATAAATCTGCACAAAACAATTTAATGGATCTTACAGTCATTACAGTATAAACTTGAATAAATGGTAGATTTATACATGAACAAGCAAAGCCTCTCATCATTAGACAGTACTTAATGTAAGTGGACCAGTCAAGCTGTTTGTGCCTTTTTGTTTCTTTTCAAAGAATTGTAGTGGGGGTGCCTAAGCATATGATTCAGAAAGGAGGGAAAAATCATTTACTGCAGCATGTGGACAGGTTTGAGTGAGAGCAGATTTCCATGCAGGAATGAAATATGAGCCAGGGAAAACACCCCTTTTTGAACACACTCACAATCCCTGATTACATAGCCCACAGCTGGAGTTAATCCAGATTCCTGTTTAATTAAATAGTTGCAGGCATTCTGCTGCCTTACATCAAAATGCAAAAGGATGGAGGTGAAATGCAAAATGTGACACCCACCTCTCCTCATTGCTCCTGAGAAAATGTAAAATTTATTTTAAATATTTTAGTGACAGTCTATTCACTGTGCAGGACAAATTTTAAATGCACAGGGTGAATTCTAATTGCATAGAGAAATGTTTGTGATAAAGTGATGGCTTGGTACTAACACACTAAATTTTATTATTGAATAAACGCCCTATGAAATAACCTGTGCTATAATTTGTTGTGAGACCATCCTATTCTTGGCCTGCATTATAAACCTGTTTCTGAAAGAGAATAATCCAAACATTTTTTTTTTTCTTTCATAACAATAAGAATAAAACCTTCAGCTGGAGGATGTCTGTATGAGAAAGAGTCCCATTATATACTGTGCCATTTTAAAGCTGGGTACTTAGTGTAGTATCTATCCTTTGGCATCTATATAGCTATATTCAATTTTTTTCACAGGTGAGAGTTGAAATTTCATCAGTCTTTGGGGGGCAGGAATTCATCTATAGTGCAGGTTAAGTGAGATGTAACAGGCACCATCCAAGGTTAAAGGGTGTGATAGAAGTAAACAGGTGACAACTTTATTACAAACTTAACATTATATATATGTTCTACTTCTCCCTAAACAGATTTTCTTTATCATTCTGTTAATCTATGACACAAGTATACTGATTTCATTGCATGACAGAGGCTGTCTGATTTAAAAAACACAGATACACCTGAGGTAACACAGAACATGCACCTTTGCTGTCATTGAAGAATATATTTTTTTCCAGTGTATTATCTCATGTAGGAAACAATAAAGATACATATTATGGGGTTCTGCATTTTTATAGCACCATATGGTAAACATGGATAGAATCCTTGATGAAATAACGACAGCAACCACTACCCTGTTGGTTTTCTCCTGTCAAGAAATAAAAGTGTTGAGTTGGTGTTGTTATTTGGCTGAAGTCAACAGCAAAGAAGTTCTGGCTCTTTGAGGAGAAAGATGACTATTGGGGTGGTAAGCAAAAAGTGGAGGTTAGAGAAGCAACATTTTCCCCACAAACACAGTTGGTCTAGACTTTAAAAAAATATTTATTTCTATACTTTTCCTTAAAAGTATAAAACAGGAGCAATCAATGAACTTGAATTGCAGATAGTTTAACAGTGATCAAAGTTTAATATTGTCTTTATGCAACTCCTTATTAACTAATGTAACTCCTTTCATAGATATTACTAAGCCAAGAATCAGCAGGATTAAGCAAATGTATAAAACATTTCTGTGCCTATTGAGAATATTCAGTCACATTACATTAGAATAAATTATTTTCTAAAAGTATGAGCACTACTATCTTAAAGAAGTAAATACCCTGACTGCCTGCTCATTTCGGTTAGGACATTATTTCCAGTGCAGGAGACAGCTTAATATGCATTTTTAAACCTTGCTGTGACATGTAAGAGGCCAACTAGATGGACTGATGGGGCATGGTTATTCTTATATTCCTTATGATGGTTCTTAACTTCATGTCTGTTTTAGCATTATCCTTCTCATAATTTAGGCACATTCTTGAGCACATAAAAATACATTCTTTATTTCACACAACTTAGCTGCCCCTATCCCATTGCCCTCTGTTCCTTCTGTCACAGTCTGAACATATCTTCTCTCCCTAGAGTCCCTTTGTATGGTTCTCCTTAACTCCTGACACCTTTGAACTCTGTGAAACAACATTTAAAGATCAACCTAAAGGCTAAATGATTAATTAAGTTCCATCTTTCTCTGCACCTTAATTCCATAGGCTCGCCACTGTAGCAGGCTTGGCAGCGATGGAAAGAATGGCAATAAATGCATTCAAGGTCTCCTGACATCTAGAAAACAGAGCAAAAATTCAGAGGAAGAAGATGGCTGATCTAAATTCTCCTTAACATATCTGTAAAATCTTTCCAAGGTAGGTACCTGTCTGTTTTCAAATCCATCCTTGATTTGCCTCTTTTTCTTCTCTGTTTTTTGACCCCAGGGTTACATCCCTCTTCATACACCTGGAAGAGAGTCCTCAGAAGCAATGCTTTGCTCCAGGTTTCCTCTCCCGGGCAGCTCTTGGGGGCTGAGGTGCAGCTGGCCTCAGCTTGCACTACCCCACTGCTCCTGGCTCCCATTCCACCCTCCCTGATGTTCCTGGCGATGGAGCTGTGTTGGAAACAGGCTTCTGGGCACTGTGCTCTGGGCAGTGTGTGCTAGGATACAAACCACAGGTAAATCATGTGCTCTATAAAATGAGGCATTTCAATCCAAGAGTAGAGGGACAGCATCTCCATTTTCTTGCCAACCACATCACAGCCTGTGAAATACATTTACTTTATGGCATTTAAAAGGGCAAGGATCTGCCATCACAGCTGCTTAATCTAGATGCATTTTGTGTGTGTTCCGTACATGCATAGCATGTCTGCAGGACTCCCAAAAAACCCTACAGGGCTCCCATGCTGGGATCATCTCCCCTGTGAGATGCTGGGGTTTTTCTGGCATGTGATGCAGATCACATCCCTTCTGCAGGAGGGCAGGAGAGGCAGGGATGCCCCAGACTGGTAAGGATGCTGTCCTATAGCTCAGTCCTATATCCTGCTGCTACTGGGGGAAGTCCGGAGCATCCCATCTAGTTCATGTTTTCTCACTGGATCATAATTGTTTTATATTTAGGTTTTGTCCTCTCTGTCTGCATATTTTTTCCTTGCTTCTTCAGACTATATTTTTCCATCTTTACCTCTCTTAATGTATTACTCCTATTTGTTTCTTTTTCCTGCAATGATCTTATTTTTCCAGATCTTTATAGCAACGTTTCTGGCTGAAACAGAGAACTTAATTTTGAAAGGGGAACAAACTCTAATCTGAAATGTAGTTTTAGATTTCTCAAAATGGACTTTCCACTTCTCATGGCAATTTCCCTCCTTCCCTCAAATCCAGCACTACAAATTGTTGGAAACATTAGACAGACAAGATTAAAAAGAAACGTTTTAATAAAATGTAATTTGCGTTTTGAACAACAGAGCAAGGCTGTGTGTATGATATACTATAAAAAGCCTTAAACATCAGTATATTATGCAAAAAAATAACAGCTGCCATTTATCAGCATCTGAGGAGGTTATTTAAGTGAGTAGTTTAAACAAACATGAACTAAAGTGTAATGTTTATCAGCTGTCCTGTTTAACTCTAAATAACAAAGAAGAAGATGGCTCTTAAAAATGAAATGGACATCCATCAATATATGTTGCCAGTTTACCTGAGAGGTTATATATAGCCCTATAGAAACAATGCATGTGAGATGTGCTGCTGGGGGTCACTTTACCAGGCAGAGGAGAGAGGCTGAATCATACACCTTGGGCAGGCACAGACAAGCACTCTGTCATTTTAATAATGCTCTCATTGCAGAAAGTTTCACCAGTTATGGCCATGATGCTTAATTGCCCTCATTTATCTCCCTAATAAGTGATGTCATTGAGTTAGAGCTGTTGAACACATACAACTGGCAAGTCAGTAAGTAAACCTGCTATCCACACCCACTGAGAGTGGGGGGATAAATGAGAGTAAGAAATGCAGCAAGGCCTTAAAACTATGCATTGTGAAATTTAGAGCAGCAAAACAGATATTTTATTGTCTTATTTCTCTACTTGTCTGACACCATCCACATTTATTGAGAACTTAAAAGCCGAAAATACACAGAAATCCCAAATTATCTGAATATAGAAGCAAACCCATTTGTACTGACAGCTTGAGAGTTTAAGGGGTGACAGCTTTCCTTTGGTCCTGCTGCATCTCCATATAGGTAGAAATAGCTGCAAGTCTGCACAGTGGATCCATCACTGTGCACAGAAAAAGAATGTGTTTTCAGCTCTGTATTTTCATTCCTAGCAAGGCTTTAGTTTTGAATTATGTAGATGAATGAAAGCAATAAAAAGAAAAAAAGCAAACAAAAAGCTCCCCAAATGGCTTTACTCAAGCTGAGTGAACAAATAGAGAAAAAAACCAAATCCATTCTTAGCAGAGGCTCTGTGCTATTCCATAGGGTACAAATCACTCTCATTTCCAAATCTTTATCTCCCTTGCAGAGGTTACCACCTGCTGCATTTCCAGGAGGTCTGGATGGTGTTGCCGTGGCCTGGCCAGGGGCCGTCAGCACTGCTGTGCTTAGACAGGATGATCTGTGAGCATGCAGGAAATGTGTCCAAGGTGGCTGGAGTTTTGTTTGTTTACTTGCTTGTTCTCCTCTATTTCTAGGTGAGGAAACTTCCTCTAAAAGGAATCTGCTTCAACAGAGCTCAGCTTTTGGGGCCAATCTGGAGTTTCTTCTCATCTCAGATCTTAATAGGAGAAAATGCGAGAGGGTTGTAAAAGTCTTTCTTAGAAATCCTCTTCTCCCAGTCTCAGGAATTAAATGGTTGGAGTTTGACAATTAAGAAAAGTTGCTTAGTCTCTGTTAACTTCTGTGTCTACAAGGGCAGAGAGCAGCAGGACTTTACAAGTCTGAGCAGGCTAAAAGTGGTCATGCAAGATGATGGGAGTCTTGGGGAGTCCTGTGCTGCTTCATGCAGGAAATTAGGTGATTATTGGAAATAACTTCCTGGGAATTGTCAGGAAAGCATAAAGGGAGTGAGGGAGGCTGAGCGTGAGGAGAGAAAAGCCAAGGGGCTTCTGCAGGGCTAGAATTAGGTAAGTGCCTAAGTGAGAAAATGAGAGGTAGAGCAGGGGAGGACCAATGACCTGCAGCAAAGCCAGTCTCCTCAGGCTGCTCCTTCATCAGAACAGTTTGTTTCTCTTTCTATCATTCCATCCTTTTACAAACTGGGGAAAATGGTTTTTAAAAATGATTCCTGTTTATGGCATGGCTTTAGATTTTTTTTAAGGTCTTTCACCTCTATCTGGAGCACTTAAACTGCCTGTGGGCAGATAGCTTGCCACCGCAGCGCCGAGAGACTTCCTCAGCAGAGTTCACAACTGTGGCTAACAGTTTGGGTGGCTCTACTAAAAATACATTACACCTGGAGATACTTGATGACTCTTTTCCCAGAGCTGATGAAAATTACTGTTACTTTTTTGAAGGGAATTTTCAGGAAGTGTTAAACGTATCTATAATAAGAGGAGTTGGCTTTAAATGTAATATTCACCACAGCTTTGAACTGTTGGTAAATCCAGTTTGCTTCCTACAATATCCCCACATTTCTTTATGGAAATAACTTCACACAGTTGGAATCTGTGAGAAGGAAGGTGATATGGGTCATGAAATTATACCAGATTTTAATTTCTACTGTATGAAATTCATAGCGTGCAGGATCTCAAACAGCAGCTACCAAGTTAGATTGTATTCTTAATATAGACTCTCAAACCCTTTTATGATTAAATGCTGACTTTTCCTACATGAAAGCACAAAAGGTTGATGCTGTGTGGGAAGTTCAAGGTACCCAGATTACAGGGTGTAAAAATAAGGATAAAAACTTGATTTTTTTTTATCATTTTAGAGTCCTTTTAAAATGTTGGAAAAATGTTCCAGACCATTTCAAAACCAGTATTTTTGAAATGTTGTTAGCATGATGACAAAAATTATGGGATAAAACCTTTGTTTTCACTGGTGTTAAAGAACATTGTAAACCAAGAACTAATTATTACAAACCCACAAACTCAAACTTGTGTTTAAAAATGATGAAGAAAATATTCCAGTTTGCTCCAGTACACCTTTAAAGAATTTTAATATTCCTAAATGACCAATTAGGTAAAAATAATGCAACTTTACAAAATGTTTGAATTTTACTGACACAAATTTGTAATGATTTCATGCAGTTGCCTGGGGTAGGGACAGGCACTTGGTCTGTGAAGGGCTAGGGATTTACTGGGATCAGAAGACTGCAGTAGAAATAGGAAATAGAGACAGGAAAGAAAAAAACCTCTAATACATAAGTGAGAAGGTAGTGGAAAATGGAAATGCCAAGAAGATAGACTTGGGGCATTGACCACTTCCCTAGGAAGCCTGTTCCAGTGTCTGACCACCCTCTCAGTGTAGAAATGCTTCCAGTGTCCAGTCTGCACCTGCCCACGTGCAGCTTTGAACCATTCCCATGTGTTCTGTCACTGGGTACAGGGAGAAGGGATCCACGCTCCCCTCTGTACTTCCCCTCCTCAGGAAGCTGGAGAGAGCCATGGGGTCACTCCTCAGCCTCCTTTTATCCTCCAAAGTGGACAAACTCCGAGTCTCAACTGCTCCTCACAGCCTTTCAACCATCACACCAGCTTGGTTGACCTCTGGACTCATCCAAGGACCTTCACATCCTTCTTAAATTATGGGGCCCAGAACTCCAGAGAGTATTCAAGGTTTCTTATGTCTGTGCCTTTTGGGGTTTTTTCCTACTCAATGTGTAGATAATATAAATTAATAAAGGAGTGAATTTTTAATGAGCTGTGAACTAAGTATAGTTTTCCAACAAAAAATATCAAGGTATGTTTTAAATTAAAGCGCCTTTTAGAAAGCAATGGGATTTCTTTGCTGCGTTTCAGTGCAGTTGTTGTTGAGGCCTAAGTGAATATCACACAGCAATATTAGCATAACCAAGGAGAGTATAATTTGAATCAAAATATAGATATATACCAAATTAAATGATTCAAAGAAAGCTGCTTTGGGTGATATCAGGGTAATGATGTTGTAAAACATTATTCCTGACTGGTAACCTTATCTTTCACACCCTTTGCAAGATATCTAAGATGCCATATTAAGGGAGTTTTAAAAATAAAGAATTTCTTCTACTTCCTGAAGTGAAGGGCTTTTCATCAGAGCATAAATTCAGATTAAAAAAAAAAAAAGCTTTGCAATTTTTCTGCAAAATTAAACACTGCTATCTGAACCATTGAGAGAAATATATTTACATATTTCAGGCTAAAGATCTTTTGTAAATGTTTAGTTACCACATTCAAACCTTTCAACACTTCCCCCGAAATCACATTATTCTTACGAAGATACAACAAGAAGTCAAAGAATAAAATGTAAAAATCTCCACTTCAGCAATATGAAGGTTGTGAAAAGAGCTGACAGCATCCAGGAAGCTCAAAGTTACAGCTGACAGCCTGTCCCTAACTCATGCTGTGTGAAAAAAGCAAATGGCACTAATGCATATTAGCTGGGCCCAAAATTTGAACCCCTCAGCCCATCCCTCCTTCTCTATTTGAGTTATGGGAGCTGTTGTTTGGAGGTCTGATTTTCAAACTTGGCTTCAGTGTTGCTGTTAGAAGGCATGCAGGGCACTTAAACACAACATAAATCTTCACTCAAAAGCTCTGTTTCGTCCAGGCACATGCTGGTGCAGCAAGCAGGACTCAAGATATTAGTTACAAACATTGATGTGTTTCTGCAGGCTTTGAAGACTTCACCAAAGGCACAACAGCTTGCTGTATACCTCTTCAGAAAACATTTGTTTGACATGCTTTCTACCTTTTACTTGCTATGGTTTATTGTATGCATTTCTAACTTGTGACACTCAATAAGGATAAATTTAACAAGTGCACCATGTATGTTTACAACCTCTGTGGAAAGCAGAGATGATCCATCTGTGAAATCTGTTTCTTTCTAGGAACTGGTTGACACCTAGGACAGAGAACTCTTCCTACACTGGTTTCATTCTCAAAGTCAGCTCTGGTGACTCTGGTTGGGGAAAATAAGTGCATTTAAACATTCTATGCAGCCAGCACAAAGGAAGCAGGACAGACCTCCACCCATGACCTAGGAATTTTAAATGTAGAAACAGGTTCCTTGAAAACTGAGTAAAGCAGGTTTTACTTGTCCACAGCCTAAGAAGTTACTGTGCACTGGTGTTTCTGTGCACTTGTATTGCAGATTAATCTGAACAGTTTCCATAAGAGTGAGCTTTGACAATGTTCACCAGTTCTTGTGGGATAACACTTCAGTGACCCCTATTTGTGAAACCTTCCTGCCCATTCCTGACAATGTCTCCTTAATAAACCAGAGCTCGAACCACCAGTGGAAGGTGCTGGTAGCAGAATAATAATAATAGTAATACATTTTTTTAAAAAAACAACCAACCAGCCCCCAGACAAGAGAAGGTACTTAAAAAAATTAGAACATCTGAGATAAAAAGGTGTAGAGAACATGACAGTCTGTCAGTAGAAGTCTGAGCTGATAAAGCCAGCAGTTTGTTGAAATGTAACGGCCTTCTACTGAAATGCTAGGAGAGTAACAAGGCACCCATGCAAGGAAAAAAAAAAAGCTGAATGAACATTTTAATTAACTCATGTGCAATTTTAATTAAAAACATAATGTGTCAGGAAAATGAATAATGCCTTGGGGCAATAAAATAGCTAGATTTTCTGTTCAGTCTTCTGCTTCGTATCTTTTATGGAAGAAGGATATTATTGTTAAAATGAAAAAAACACTCCTTCCAGCCTCCTGGCCCTCCTCCACACACATCTAACAAGAAATGTAACAAAACCCGAAGGTGTGGACAAAAGGAACAGGATTAAATCAGAGCAGGGTACAAAATATTCTGTGCTACCTTCATGTTGGTTGTGTCACTCTTCTGGCTTTTAACAGAAAAACTCTGACCTTCAATTCCAAAGTCAGTGTTTTGGTCTTAATAAAATATGCTCAGAAAATGTGGATGTCCATATTTTTTGTGTGAAAAATTGAAATATTTTAATATTATCAGGTTTTGATGACAAAGTGGTAGTCTCCATCCTTTACAGATAAAGCCATTTTAAGCCACTGGGATTCTATAACCTGAGATACTGGTAATCACATGACTTTTTAAATGTAAAAAAATAAGGCTTTCAAATATTAGAAAGGAAAACAAATAAAATAAAGCACACGGGAAAAAGTTGAGGAAAGTTAACTTTCCCCAAACGCAAAATATATAATGTCCAAACCTATTTATTTCTTTTCTTTGCCCAGATACCACTCATTGGAAGAGATTTGAAATTCTAGCAGCTATAGCACAGCCTGGGGCAAAGGCAGGGTCACAAGCACCACCATGTAACACATTTTAAAGGCTGTCAGAGATATTTCTTCAGTCTGTGTGTCCTCAGCAGTCCCAGAGTCACTGGTTTGCTGCAGGGACTTGCTACCTGGTCATACCTTTTCTGTGGCTCACATCATTTTGACCGTAAATCACAACTAAACTGTGAGAAGGCTGTTTGCCTTAATGTGCTCTGAAAGCATATGAAGCTTTGTGTGCAAAAAGTCCTGGGCCACATCCAGTCTGCAGCACGTTTTGCACAACTCTGATCTATTAAGCTTCCATGGGAAGTCCTGACACCCAGGATCTCCTCTAACTCCCTGCCCCCTGTGTGTATTCAAGACTCTCACAGGAAAGAATTTTTTCCTATTATCTAATATAAACCTGTCCTTTGCCAGTTTAAAGCCATTTCCTCTTGTCCCATCACTACATGCTCTTGTAAAATGTCCCTCTCCAGTTGTCTCGTAGCCCCTTTAGGTACTGGAAAGTACTAGAAGATCTCCCCAGAACCTCTTCCCCAGGCTGAACACCCCCAACTCTCCCAGCCTGTCCCCATAAGAGAGGTGCTCCATCCCTCTATCATCTTCATGGCCCTTCTCTGAACTTGCTTCAACAGGTTCACATCCTTTTGTGTTGGTTGCCCCAGAGCTGGACAGAGTACTCCAAGTGGGGTCTTGCAAAAGCAGAATAGAGGAGGTTAATCATCTCCCTCAATGTGCTGGTCATGTGTGAGTGTTTTTATGTTGTGTTTTAATTCTCATTTTCCTGCTTTGATTTTGATTCATGATGAGTTCCATTAATTTCCCCAAGTCAAGTCTGTTTTGACCATGACAGTAAACAGTGAGTGGTCTCTCCCTGCCCTTACCTCAACTCACTCTCACCTGTCCATCTGAGGAGGGGAGCAATAGAGGATCTTTGGTGGGTACCTGGCATCCAGCCAGAGTTATACCACCAGATCATGCTTCTTTTGATGCAGCCCAGGAATGTTCAAGGACAAACAGATGCAGTTTGTTTCCTCCCCAGGAAGGGGAGGAGGGTGGTGGGAGGCTCATCTGAGCCTGGTGCCCACCCAGCAGAAACACCTCTGCCTCTGGGGCTGTTGTGGTGTCAGCTGCACCCTCAAGCATCAGCACATCACAGCTCACAGGCCAAACTCAAGAGAGAGAAGCTAAGCTTTAATTTTCAGTCATCCAGAGAATAGTGGAAGGCTTGCTGCAGAGGTATGTAGGAATTAGAAATTTAACAAACAGGAGGTAAAAATCAGCCTCCAAACAGGAGCCTCTGCCTCTGAGGTAACTGCATTTAGAGTGGGTATATGTCTACATTTGCATAAATCACTGAAATTCCTGAATAGAATGTTGTAGTGTTTTCCAGAGCCTGAGGGAAATACCTAAACTGATTTTAACTGCACAGAGGATTCCTTTTCAATAATGTTTTTTTAAATGCCTCCTCAGACCTGTTACTCTTCTTTTCCCCTTTTTGTTTCCCACCAAATTTAGGCTTTAGCACAGCTAATAAATAAGCAGTATAATTCCAGGTTGCATGCACTATTGCTGAACAAATGTGTTTTAACAATATGCCTGCAATTTATGCTTGCTTCTCATAAACAAGCTTGCTTTTGTCATGGCAGGAGTGCCCACCATAAGAGTTAGTTTATGCAAATTCTGGATAATATTCAAGTTTAATTCTCTTTTTTCCCTTTCTTTTTACCCTAGTCATTCACTTGATTCTAAGACTGTCATTCACTGAAGGAATAATAAAACAGCATTTGATTTAGGAGAGCAATCACAGTTCATGTTTCAAATCCTGAATATTCACAATAAGCTGAGACAAATTATTACAGAATTATTCATCAAATTGCTTTGAATAACAAATAAATGTTGTGGAATTACAGTCTGAATTCAGACTTCCACAAAAAAGCAAATGCAGTAAAATGATTTAAATAAGTTTTTCCGTGCTAACTAGGGTTTAGATTGCTATACTCTTGGATCCTATAAGCATCAAGTTCCTTTGTAATTTTTCACATTAGTTTCGAGTTGATGATCAGTACTGGTTCATTTGCAATATAAAAATTTTGCCACAAAAATTCCCAACAATAGAAAAGAAAAATATTTTGACAGCTTGATGCAGTATGTTTGTTTCTGGCCATAGGGTAGAAGGAATGGGAAAAATGTGCTTACTCTCATGAGCCATAAAGCAAATTTTTTCCTTCTGTCTTGAGTCTGTTTATAGACTTAGACCAAGTGGTAAGGAGCTGGAGTTTGACCACTTAATATTGAATTCTTCTGTGCACTTAGAGGACTGTGAAGACCATGTCCTTAGGTGAGCTGAAATGCCTGGTCTGTGTATGTAAGAGACATGCTGCCTCTGATAGCAGCAGCTACAAGGATTTGTACAGCCTGAACTAAGCAGGCAGGGACTGAGCAGAAGCTCCAGAAGGCTGATTTCAGATATTGGCTGACAGTTATTTTCTCTAAATTCCTACTTAAATCACTTTGGTTTAAAACTATTAAAACCATTTATTTGTATTTTGCATAGTAAGGATTTGTTTGCATCAAAAGTGAAGCCAAAATTCAGTTGGTCACATTTGTTTTGGTAGAAGTCCACATGGGGACACTGCTGCAATAAATCTGCCTGCTTTTGAGACAGATTAGGACTGAAGTGTTATAAAAGCACAGCTAGTTGCAAAATCAGAGTTTTTCACCCACCTCACAAAAAGGTAAAGGCATTTACAATTAGTCTGGAGCACAATAAAACACAGTGGTCTTGCAGGTTCCAGCAGAAAGCTCTGTCCATCCCTTTTAAATTTCCCTGTGTGGCAAATACACATTGTCAAGAAAAAAAAACCAATACAACTTTTCAAAAATTCAGAGGAATTAGGTTGGCATTGATCATTACTGTTCTCTGTTGCAGATGCAAAGATAATTAATGTAATCTAGCACATCTTGAGGTAAACTAATGTGCATACAGATATAAACAACAATTCCAATCTTTTAAAGAGTGCAAAGCTGGTGCTTATTAAAGCAGTTCATAATAATTCCTATTTCAAGTTCTGCATGAGAATGTGCTGTAATGAGGAACTTAAAATTTTCTAATTAGACATGATTTTATAAAACACACAGATAATTAAAATGGTGAGGATTACACAGAGAAGGATGAGAAAACACTGTAAAACAGACAGAAAAGAAGAAAAAGAGTGTAAATAAGGAAAAAAACCCACAAAGCATCACTGATGTATCAAATTTATCCTGCTAAATTTGTAGTATACTGCAGTTTTAGGTTTCACAGTGCAAAAAGCTACTATCAAACATTTTTTATAGGGTTATGCTAGCATAGGTAGATTCATACTGACAATTTTATTTGATTAAAGGATGCTTACTAAGCCTTGGAGTTTATTTTCATGAGTTTTAGCACTTCAGAACAGGAAATTGAGGTCTATAGACCATTGCTATTAAAATTGATCAAAACACATAGATAATAGTTCTTAGCTGTAGAGCCATTGCAGAGCTATTTACTCTGATTTGTATTCAGTGAGTGATTGGAACAAATAAAAAATATTTTTCTATATAATTTAAAGAAGGAGGATAATGTTGTTCTGCTAGAAGACAGGAAGGGGTAAGAATTTACTCTATGGTGAGCAATTCCTTCTCTTCCACTACCCAGTGTGGATGCCAGGTGGGATGCTGAAGGCTTGTTTATTACCCAGCAATGTACAGAAACCAGTCTGCAGAACAGTCTTTGAGGATGAAGACGGCAGAAGATGACTAACCCTTGTTAGCAGGATACACTGGCATCCCAAGAGAAGAGTGGTCCTATTTCCTTCTTTTTAAAGCATTTAGGAAGATGAGTTCATTTTGCCTTTGTAGAGTTAACAGAGACATTTTTAAAGGCTTGGGAATGAGGCTTTAGCTGGGACACTCATTTCGTTTTGTGTTGTCACTGAACCAGCTGATTTTCCACAATGGTTTAAGCAATTTCCAGATTGTAGCAGGGGATGCCACACACTAAATAGATACTGAGCAAGCGCCTCTCCAAAGAGTCGCTGCATTTCCAAATGCTCCATACCAGTGGGAGAAATTCGAGGAAGTACATATGTTGCTTCTAGCTTCCACAATATTTTGGGTGTGACTGACTAGACTCATATGTTCCCATATTTCACCAGCAGATAAGTATTGGACTCAGAAACAATTCCACCCTATCAATATGAAAATGATGTGTGAAGCCAAGAATGTTATTACTTAAGATCTTGCCAACTACCCTTGATCAATAGATGAAGGTCAACTCACTCAAACACATAAGACTATTTCTGATCAACCAGTTCTAGCTGCAGAGCTGGGAAATTGTTTATTATTTAGGAGCTAATCTGCATATATAAAAGCTCAATGTTCCTTTTACTGATAAATAAATATCCATCAATGTTACAAGTGATAATGTTTATTTTGTAAGGATTTATCATCTTAAATCTATGACTGATAGCAAACAGAAAGCATTCAAAACTCATCCCAAAGTCAACTTGCTGAGTAAAGAGATCTTGGTATGATGTTTTGATGTTCTTCAGCAAAGAAACCCTGATATGTTGTAGCAGATAAAATCTACCTTTCTTCTTCCTCCTGCAAACAAAGATAAAAAAGTTTGCTTTGAAAGAAGTCTGAAATTTGGCTAAAAAAGACAATAGTAGCTAAACTATAACCTCTTCAAAGAAACTAAAATGATATGGAGGAAAAGATTCTTTCCTTTTCATACCATAGCAGCGAAAAAGTAGAGACATTTGACATTACAACAATTTTACTTTCCACAAGATTGTAGAATTTCATGAAGCAAAGTCACCAGTGACATTTTCCCCCATCTACAAGCTAGTACTGACTTACCACTGTCTTTTCTCTCTTCTTTCTTCATCTATCACTGAAAGGATGTCTATGGCTTCTGGACTTTTATCTTAAGCTTCAACAAGAATACAGTTCCTGTAAGGATCTGATACTGACGCCAGTTGAAGTTTAAGCAGTGGCCAAGACCACAGGTTTCTACATGTGCAGCTCAAAGGGTTGATGTATATGTCCAAAGGACTATCTCCCTTTCAGTGGTCAGATCTTTTAGATTGCCTTACTTGTGTCTGTGACCACACCAAACTCCAGCACAGAGTGCAGAAGTTCCACCAGTTTCTGCTCCAGCATGATCGTATCAGGGGTGCTTTCTCATGTCATCTGTCTTCCTCATAGGAGGAAAGTAAAGTTTCAAACAAAATAATGGTTTGTCAGCTCTGCTTCTCTAGCTGGCTCTGCAAATGCAGCAGAGAAGTTGGGTGTGCTCACACCATGGTCCTATTAGAGTTGGTTTTGTGTCCTTACACTTCATTTGAGGTCAACCACACGTGAATGCTGGTGAACAGTGAACACTCCTCAGGATTAGAGGTAGGATTAGTTTGAACCAAAATGGCTCCACACAGACAACAAAGAATGACTTTTAGCAAATAATCAATGTCTAATTTTTTTCTGACAGCTTGTTAATGGGAGAGCTTTGGCTTTGAAGGCACAGAGCTGGAAATAACATTATGCATATTTATGATATGTGGTTTTGATCAAAATTCAGATAAGAAAATTGCTCCTTTATATAACCTTCATGACCTTCAGGTTTGTCAAAATCGCGGGAATTTATGGACATTGAAATTTTCTGAGGCACTGAGGTAAGGTGATGCTTGCCTTGGCTCAGCAGGTTTTAATATGAAGTAACTTGAGGTGTGGAGGAGTGGTCTGACAGCACCATAGTTCATTCTGTCTTATCAGGTGGATTCTCATGTTTGATTTCTTTATTAAAAGAGTCTTTCTGCCTAAAGGGGCAGAATAGACATGTGTATCATGTATCTACTTCCTCTTCTTGTTGCTGAGCTGTGGCTACAATGGCCTTTTAGCAATCCAGGTCAGGCTTCAGTGGCTTGCTATTCCAACATGCCTTGGTCTAAAAGCAAGTGCGAAAGAGCACCCTGAGAGCCATAGTTATATGCTCTCCAACTTTCAAAACAAACATTAGAGGCTTTAATCCCCAGAACTCAGAGATGCCTCACTTGAACAGGGGCCATCCAGCTTGACTTCTGTGTACAGATGTGCAGGATCGACAATGACAAAATCCTCTCTTTATCAAGAGATGCAAAATATTTATATATCCAATTGATATTAGAAGCTGCTCAGGGATTTTTGACTGATGGACCAAGGAAAGAAACTACCTAAGACAGGAAATGGAAGATAGAAAAGCCAATCAAAGATGTGGGATAAACGGCAGTTCTCATAATTTTATGGTCTATAATATTAATCAGTGTGTGTTAGGAATGTGGTATGAAGAGCACTAAAATATCATCTTCTGTAAAGCATTGTTCTGCAATACTTTACTTGAGAATTTCATCAGGGCCAGTGAGACCTAAATAAACCCCAAGATGCAACCAGCTCATTTGTGCCTTGCATTTCAATGTTACAGTAACATGTGCTTTTGATGGTTTTGTTTTATTAAAAAAAGTTAAGTGAATTCTTGTTTCTTCTCATCCAAATGCCAAAGATTAATGAATTAAGCTTTGTTCAAGGTGAAAAATAATTTCAAAATAGCTTTTTTCCTCAGTGAGCACCTGATCTGTTCCTGTCAAAATGCATTCTTAAGATGTTTCTTTCTGCTTTTTTCCCAGTAGACAGTTTAATTTGTAGTATGCTTTGGAAGGTTTTCACACTGTAGGTGGGCTGTTGGGAGCTTTAGAAGGTAAGACCTGATTATTGAATATCCTTGGAGAATGTGTCAGCTCTACATGGAGAAGAAGAAGGAAAAAAATAGCAAAAATCCTCTGATGGAAATATTTTATAAGCAGAGACCCTGGCAAGGAGTATCTAAGAAAGAAAAATGTTGAGTCTTGTACATTGGAAGCCATAATTTCACATTGTAAGCAAAAAAAGGACTCTGTTTTTTAGCAGAACAGAGAAGCTGGCTTTCACCACTGCTCTAGTCCCCAGCTACGGAGGTGTGAAATGTTTACTTAGAATGTGCAATTTTTCACAAATGACAATGTAAAAACATTCATACCTATGGGAAAACCCCATTTCTATACATGCGTGAATGTATCTAAACATCATGAATTCTATCCACTGTGTCTGTTGCAAGAAGAAATATTTCCTGGACTGACCTCTTTCCCTGAGTCTCACTGGGGACTTTGTCCCCACAGGTGAATTCTGATGTGGTTCCCTGTTGCTTCTGTTCCCATCAGAAGCTCCTGATCTTGCATCCCACCACAGTGTGGCCCTTCTCCTTCCCAGTTCCATCTATCCTGGGGACGTGATGACTTTCTCTGTCCCGGATTCAAAACAGTTCTAAGAGCAGGCAAAATATTTTAAAAGGCAAAAGCTGGTTCAAGTTTTGGTAAAACCAGTGTCCTACCCATCTGTTTGCTTGAGACCTTTGGAGAGCAATGACAACCCAACTGGCCTTGGATTATCCCTTCAGAGCCACATTTCACCTGATAATTGAGTTAAACAACTAGTTATTCCTATAGCCAGAACACATGAACGGGACGATAAGGGAAGACTGATTTATGATCACTTGGTATCTGAAAGGTGTAGCATTCTATTTAACAAATAGTATTCCTCTAGATTAGAAAACATCATAAACACATTGGAAAGCCTTCAGCCCAGACCCATCCACCACATGTATTTTTTTAACATTTTAATTTAGCTATCTGTTTTGGATTACATAAATAAAAAAATGAATTCAGTATTTTCTTTCTAAAATAAATCAATTCTGCTACACTGGAATTACCGATTAGACTGAGCATTAGGGAATGTATAAAACTGCATCTTTAACAGACACGACAACATTTCTCAATGAGAATCAAGCAGTTTGCAGTGACCTTCATGTTGTTCAGTGGGGGGTCAGTACTGGCATTAAATCATTTTGATTCACAGATGAGATCAACATATTCATATTTGTTTGCCAAATGTGTATTTTAATTTAAGCTTCCTCTGATTGATGCATGTAATTTATGCTGCTTAGAACTAAGGCATCATATTTTTCTTTTTTCCTAACTAACAGGGGGAGACTTTCTTGGAAACAGATAAAGGAAAGAGTCCAGTAATTTGTAGCAATGTGACTACAGCCACACATGTTCTAGAATTAATGTTCTTCATTAGGGTGAGGAGTATCAGCTGTATATATACATCAGGATTTTAATTAACTTGGTCCCCACAACAGGACACATGATTCAAACTGTTTTTCCTTTATTTCATATTAGATTAAAAAAAAAAATAAAACCAACATGATGTAAAGTTAAAACAGAAAAACAACCAAAAAACTAACCCCATACACATGCAACAATAAGAAACAAAATCTAAGAGTTTTAGTCAAGGTCAAGGATATTTCTATAAGTCAGAGTTAATCCTCAGGAGTTACTTGGCACTGACAGCTCACACAGCAGTGCTCTGACTGAGAGATTACCAGTTCTACCTACCCTGTGTAGCCCAGTTTCACACAAGGGTAGTGACTCGCTCATGGGACCGTTTAAATCTTTTTAATGTATTTTTGGGATGGACACAATTTCATTTACAAGTGACTTGTAATTGGCTACAAAGACTGCAATTGCCATGTACTCTGACAGATGGATTGTCTTTTAAGTGAGCTCTGAACACATTGTCCAGGGGAAAATGCATCTTCCACTGCAAGTGACTGGTTCACATTTCCCCTGACCTCTGTGCAACCAGACTGATGACTGAAGTTGCAGCTGTGTTGGACAGGGACACTTTCCACTAGACCAGGTTGCTCAAGGCCCCATCCAACCTGGCCTTGAACACTTCCAAGGATGGGGCATCCACAGCTTCTCTGGGCAACCTGAGCCAGTGCCTCACCACTCTCACAGTAAAAAAATTCTTCCCAACATCTAATCTAAACCTATGCTTGTTCAGTTTAAAGCCATTACCCTTTGTTTAGTTCTAGGCATGTTTGCACATGTGTGTATTCAAGACAGAGGAACAGATAAACTCACATGCAGTCCCATACAGACCTCCCCAGAGTGCACATGTTGCTGGTGAGAAGAGGCAAAGTCAGGGAGAAACTCCTTGCT
Source organism: Rhabdornis inornatus (assembly GCA_013397075.1). NCBI lineage: Eukaryota > Metazoa > Chordata > Aves > Passeriformes > Rhabdornithidae > Rhabdornis > Rhabdornis inornatus. Next base: position 1,565,209 of record VWZS01004048.1, read on the forward strand.
CACTGAATGCAAGGATTTGCTTTTGAGGCTCACTGGTCTCGGATCAGCTCCAGAGAAGGCACTTCCTTCTCTGCAAAGATGATCTTTATCCCTTCAATAGGAATTGCTATTGTGCTAGAGGATTCTTGCGCTAGGCACGAACATTGAATTACCTTAAATTAAGCAATTTTTGTAATATTGTTTGTTGAGAGCCAAGTCAAGGTAAGCTGAACTGCAGCACCTTTATGTTTTGTAAAAAAGCCCATGTTTGAACACAAATGTCAGCACCGGTGTGGCTGTGATCCTCACCTCTAACAAGGACTGCATCCCAGCAGCGAGACACAGTTTATTTAATTAAATTTAAAAGTCATGGACAAAGTGTTCATGCAGCTAAATCTTTTGGAGTTAACTTTGGCATAATTTGGCCTTCTGACACAAATTCAGGCTGCAGTCTGGCTTTTGATTACATACCTCCTTCCCCATCTATTTTAGATATCCAAGATATAATTCTGAGCAACTAATATCCTAAATTCTTTATAAAATCAACAGAAGAGCTATATTGCCGAAAAGAGGTAGATCTAAAGCTAAAATTAGGACAGATTCCCATAGGTCTGGACCAGTGGAAAATAGATACGCTGCAGAGAAATGTGAAGAATCCTAATATGCTGACAAAATATCCTGGGGAGTTTGGCAGAGAGTCTTAAAGAGTACAATCCTGGTAAAATTCTTTGTTTGCTATTTTCCATTTAGTCTTTCTTATTTGTGTCTAGTATCTTAAACTGTCCTGTTAAACCGAGTAATAGAAAAGATGATTTTTATCAGTCTGGAGACTCTGGAGCCAGCTGATATTTTAAATCATTGAATTTTTGATGAGATAAAACACATATTTAAAGGACAATTATGTTTCATTATGTTACAGTGATTTAGAATATCAATTCAAATTATTAACTTTTTTTTAATAATTAGGCATTTTGCTATTATAGCACACATTTTCAATTGATAATAAAAGTTATTTATTTTGGCTTTAACACAAAGATGTTTGAAGCTTCTCTGAGAACACAACACTCTTCATTTTATTCTAGAGGAATAATGTTATTGGTTTGGTGGTAAGAAGAAATCAAACTGGGTGAGTATGTCTGATATATAATAAATCAAGGTGCTACAGTAAACCTACAGTACATCTAGAAATGTATGCCTGGAAGCAGATCTGGCAGTCAAAATCCACGCCGCACAGCCCCTTTGTTTATAAAAATCACAGGTCATCAAAAACCTGCCTATTATAAAAGCCATTTATCAGCTGATTATTTCCATACCATTATTTCTTGCACCATTCTATCCACCAATAATTTGGAGATACTGACACATATTTGTTTAAAAAAAAAAAGCTCACGCTTTCTCTGCAGGTCGATCGGATGAGCTCTTGCTTGTACATCGGAAAGCTGACTACCTTCCAACAACTTGATTTCACAAATGGAGAAACAGCATCTGTTTTCCTGCAGCTCCACATATGGCTCTCACTGTTGCTGCGTGGAGCTAAAGCAGGTAGTCCCCACGAGCACAGCCCTCTGGAGCCCTGCAGTCCCCCGGGGCCGGCCACCGCCACTCGGCTGCGAGGGACACCGGCTCCCCAGGCACCTGGAACCCTGAGCTCCATCAGCAAACACAAAACATCCCTCCCAATGCCAGCTTGTGGGGGGAAATGCTGAAACGTGTATTTAGGACTCCTGTGCTGGTCTGTCTGGTGTGGTGGTTTCAGTGTATTTACTCCAAGGCATGATTGCTCAAGGACTTCAGAAAATGTCTAGCTGTCATCAATGGAGCATGAGGGGACCTGAAATAATTTGCAGACAGAGTGGTGTGTGCATGTGGAGAAAGGAAACAGAGCAGTTATACTAGAATTAAGATAAAATACATGTAATGCATGTACTTTTTCTGCACAGCACACGAGCATTTTTGTCTGTGTAAATATATCCAGCAGATCTTGATGGCACATTCAGGAGTTTGAACCTGAAGTCAAATAAAAAATATTAAGGTTTTTAATTTTTGGGTTTGTTTGGGTTTTTTTGTTTGTTTTTGGGGTTTGTTTTGTTTTGTTTTGTTTTGTTGTTTTGTTGTTTTTTTGTTTTTTTTGTTTTTTTGGGTTTTTTTGCCTTTTCATAGGTTTTGTGCTTGTGAAGGTCAAGGGACTGGCAGCGTCAGAAATTGAATTTCTGAATACATCCACAGTCCAGGTATATTTCAGACAGATGCTCTCATTCTCAGACTGCCCTGCCAATGACCTTAACCCTGATTTGGAAGGACAACTCAATCTACTATAAAGAGGAGAGGTGATTTAGTCTCCAGCCATGCTGACAGAGTCTTGGACCTCTCTGAACACAGTTTGTCATTTGTGCTGAAACATCAAATCATTTGGTAATGTGAACTATCTCCCACCAGCGATTAAACTGAGACTAATTACTACTCTTTCCCTCTAAAATCTGGCTCTGAATAATCCCAGTGATAAAATTTTTCTCTCTGTATGTTCCATCTCCATAACAAACTGTAATGCATAACTATCTGTTTAACCATCTATCTCTATTATTGTTTCCAACTATTGAAGGCCAGACACAAGAAAAGACAATTTTCTGTGGCCATTGCTGGAGACTGCATTATATCAGGTTAGAACTTAACAAATATCTGATTTGTTCAAAACTGTCATTCCTTTCTTCAAAGCATTTATCCGCATCTCCAAACCCACCAACTGATCCCCAAAATCTGAAAAGTAATTTTGGGTCAAATCTAATATCATTAAATAACTGTAAACCCTCTGGTGAGGTGCCATCTCAGCTCATGGCATAAGAAAATCACAGTCCAGGAGAAATGCTGACACATGGCAGCAGCAAGGCATCTTTAAAAGAAAATAGCACAAGCTTGGAAACCAGATGCAGTCTACCTTTGGGGCAGGAGGAAGTAAATAAAGCCCATGGTTATAGTCCCCACAGGAAAAGGACTGCCAGCAGCACCTCAGGAATGACCTCAGACAGACAGGACCAGCAGGTGGGTTTGGAGAAGGTGAAGGCAGTCAAGCAAGAGATTAAGAAACAGTGAACATGAAGAGAAAGTGGAAAGGACAGGGAAAACAGAAGGAAAAAAAGGAAAACAGATTAATTAAAGCCAGTGAGAGGACGGATACGGGGGAAAGATAGTGTCAAATGTGCTATTTGGAAAATCAGACAACTCTTCTGATCTCTTACATCAGCTGGAAGAAAACAAAGCTCAACGTGATTTTGTTTGATGCAGGGGAAAGAAACATCCCGTTACTGAAATCTGCTGACAGGCTACAGCATTATTCCACTCTTCTGTGTCAGGAAAGAGCTGCTAGTGTTTAACCAGTCAGGGTAGACATCACACTGTGAGGGACAGGGAGAAAGAGAAATGCCAGCTAGGCTGCTCTTTTGCAGGATGGTAAAACTCTTAATTTTCAGTAACGTGGTGAGCTGAGAGAAAGTAGATCTTACCATGGTTTCATGGCAAAAAGACAGCTGTATTGCTTTGCTTGACTTCTTGTGGCTTTAATCTTGCCCTAAGTTAAATGTGTGTTGTGAAGCAAATGCTCTCTGCATTCTCTGCAGAACTGGGGCAGGTGAAAAATCCACTGTTCCCTGAACTGAGCGGGAAAGACAAATTCAGGTTTTAAGGGGTCACACTCATATTTAGGACGAGCCAGAGTTTTCCTATCAGTATGTAGATATCTGGGTACCTCATTTGGAAAAATACCAGGACCTACACTGAAACGGGAAGGTCAGGAGGGAAGCAGAGTCCTGGCATGTTCTGTGCCTGTCACAGACAGGCACTGTGGCAAGCAAGCCATGGGTGTCTGCTTTGCATGGCTGCTGAATATCTTCTACTGAACTGAAATACCCACACATGGAAAATTGTTGGAGCCATTTAATAGCTACCTTCAGCACTTGGAGAGTAAATGCATTGTACAGTAAGTACAGATATCCAGTGCTTTCCAGAAAATTTGCAGACCAGCACAAATGATCATTGTACTGCTCCCCTCCAAGTGCCAAAGTTTCTTTTATTTAAAAACCTCAGTTGTGAACATATTACTAAAGATACGTTTTTATTTGCTTTGTGGCAGAGGTGTCAAAGGGAGACCATTATTTCTGTCAGGCTAGTTTATCCTTTTCGAAAAGAAAATATCCAGGTCCAGTCAAATATAACAACAGCTTCTAGGAAAAACACTGACAGACAAACAATGTAAAAACAGGCACTGTGACAATTTTAAAAATCTGATTTGTCTTTCAGCACTGAGGTCTGTGTTTCTAGGTTGGTCCAGGCTTAAATGTAGCTCTCCATTTCAGTTAGTGAAATGCTGTGGATGTATTTGAAAAGAGCAAAATTTCTCCCTTAGAGAGCAGTAAATTTTCAAAGTATTTGCAGTTTGTTCTATGCAGATAGATGAGAAAAGGGGGGAATCCACCTCAGAAATTATTAGAATACTGTCATAGTATCATTCATCTTGGCAAAAGTTGACTGAGCAGATGATGAAGATCCACTTAACTTGGACTCAATCAAAGGTTTTGCTATTTTCATTTCACAGGCCAGATGTAGCTCATCACCAGTTGGAGCTGATTTCAGAAGAGGTGTTAGAGTTTGCTGGTCCAAGAGACGATGTGATCCAGGCATCAAAGGGAGCCACGAGGGAAGTGTGTGCTCTCCCCCCTGCTTGTGATTGTCTGTGGTGCCTCACCCCTGACAGTCCCAGGCCACCATCCAAGGACAAGGGCTCCTGGGGCCCCTCCTCAGCCTCCCCTCCCCACCCTGGTGTACCATCCTGCTGGCAGACAGCTAAAGAGCCCACACTTGGTGCCTGCACAGAAGTGAGAAGGAATTGCTAATAAACACAATTCTGTGCACTGGGAAAATCAGGAGCCAGCTTCCCGCTGTGTGCTTGCTTGACTCACCCACACCCATACGCTGAGCAAGGAGACAGCTATCTCCTCTCACTTCTCCTTTGTGGCTTTTACACTTTTTCACTCTTTTGTGAGGAACACATTCTACCTTATCTCTGCAGCATCTGTTGCCTGGTCTTTCTGACCTGTGCCAGAAGCTTTGCTAGTCTAAAATGATTGAAAGGCTTTATTGTGATGCCCACAGCATTCAAGATGCAAAAGGTTGATCAATACCCCAGCGGGATGCAAAAAGTGAGTGTCTTACCTTTTCTTATGTCCTAAAAGAATGAGTGTGCCTGAAACATTATTTATGCCTACTCTCTCCTATTTCTATCACTGATTCTAATCAGAGCTCACTACATTTCTTGAAAACAAAAGCCTTTGCAAGCAGTGATAAATAGATAATGTCAATTACTGTGCTACTCATGCAGTAGAGCTTTTTTTTTTAGACTGTGATTCAGCTTCATACAGAGGGTTCACCTGAGACACTGTGAACTTCAGAACCTAACTAGAATTTCTCTGGGGTTTGCATTTTTCCTGACGCTTCACACAGGATTACTTTTATGTCTCTCATAGATTTTCTGTGAGTGGGTCATGGGAATCTCAGACCTGTTTATTAAACATTTATAAAATGTTTATAAAAAGCACTATCAACTTAAAGCTTTCTATCTGATAATGTTTGTACTATTTTCAGTTTGTGACTGGATAATCTTAGCAAGGCTCTGACCGGTAAAGCAGGAAAACTTCATTAGGATGTTGCAATCAAAACAGTTGAAACAGTTGTTTCGGTTTTCCAGCATATTTCCAGCACAGATTTATGCTGGAATCAAAAACTGTAGTCCAGTTGCAGACTTAACAAAGTCAAAACTTTGCCTGGTTGTGAAAACAGACATTGTAAAGTTTTTTTACAATGTTCTGTTCCAATAAAGACTATTCAAATCCACCTACTCCACGTGTGTGAATGGATGAACCAATTGAAATTCCCATTGTAACAATATATTACAGAATATTAGAATAGCAAATATATGTATCAATGTTAGATAAGATGGGCTGTCAGTTTTGTGCTTCTCCTTTCACATTTCTTCATTTTTTTCCTCATCATCATGCCAATGACAGCAACTAAAAAAAATTCAAAAACCGAAAAAAACCCCAAGACACCATTGCCCCGCAATCACCATTTGGAACATTTTCATAAATGTTCTTTTCAAGACATGCCCTACTCAATGAAATAGATGCCTGAAATCATGCATACTTCAATGTATTTCCTTTTCACATTCCTTCTGGACATGTATTTATATGCCAACTCGTCTTCATAAATTTCAGACTGGCCTTATAATAGCACAAATTAATGATGCCACTAGAAAAGAACTCAGCTGCTTTCAAAGGAGCAATAATCATGTCAGAGGTGCAGTTGGCATGAAGATGATTGAGTTGCACCTCTTCTCTGAGATATTTTCAGGGATGAATCATCCCTTACATAACGTATAGCAATGGACAAATTTTCCATGTTACTCTGATACCTCATGCCATCACATTTAATTGTGTAACAGTCAGTCACTACTGCATAAATTTGCTTCCTCAATGATTTGTTGTAAGACCATGGTAGATGTGTTTTCAGTAAGCTGATTTGAGATTTCAGGAGACACATGCCTGACACTGCATTGGATTGCAGGGACTGCAGGACAGTGATATATCTTTCTGGAGACAAACTCTCCTGACTTCTTGATATGAGCTAATTGGAACTCCTCTCTTGAACATTAACTCCTCCATTGTGAACAATTAAATGGGAAAATTAAAGACAATAAAAAGTCACTTTACTCTAAATAAAAGGTCCTTATTACACACTTTGCCTAACAGAATTTTTCATATCCTCATATATCAAAATTTTGCTTTACCGCTTGTGACGTTTTCCACGCTATGCCTTGCATCTCTCTTTAAGAGAAGTGCAGATAAATTATTCATCTAATATTGTGAGCTAAATACACTCACCAAAAGCCAAATGCTCTTTCTGCACCACAGTGCAGCTACAGCATTGCTGACGTGACACAGACTATTATCAGACTTTCAAGTTGGTCTGCTAAAGCATTCTTTGGCATACTGAATATTTTAATAAGCCAGAGTTCATTTTACACAATGAATATTTTTACTGAATTTTTTCATGGTGGACTCTGGTGAAGAATGAAAATACACAGAAGTTTAAATCAATCATTTTATATTAATTAGCTATTATTCAGGTGGGTTCCATACCTGGAAAGGCCACAAATATTGGCCTTCTTCAGAGAAATGTTTTTAATAGGAGACTGTAGATCTGGCACGGTGCATCAGGCTGCTGTTTCACACAGAGCTTCACAGAGTATGGAATACTTATCAAACACCCTCTCTTCAGGGCTGACAATGTCTCACATCAGCTTAGCCTGTGACACCCCAGTATGCCAGAGAGTTGTGAACTGTGTCTATATCTACATTGACTCTTACCTTACTGAGGCCAACTCATTCTGTTTAAGTTTGGATGTGTAATTGAAGTGACTAAGTTAGCAACCTAGGTGCCCTACAACTTAGGTTGACGGAGTTTTGTGCTGGTGCATTAAGATTTATGCCCTTGAACTTCCACTGAGCCTTGCTTACCTCAGTGAGGTGCCAAAAGCTGCATGGGATAAAGTAAATCAAAATTTGATGACATTCTGAAAAAAAAAAAACTATAAAAATTCTGTTGTAACTATAAAAGGAGAATGCCTGTTAACAAAGATCAAACCTGCTCTGATGAGGAGGAAAATTGATTGGACTTTTACTAACACTGATATTTCAAAATCTTCAACAGATATCAAGGTACATCCTTTTTACCAGAGGTATGGGGATGCACAGATACATTATCTAACATATTCCATGCCGTGGACACCTCCATGAGATATCATAGATATTATCCATCCTGGTAGACATTTACTCTGGGATAATGATTTTAACATACTCCTTCACTGAATGAGTTCTGCACAGAGTTCAAGAGAGGGCTTATCTAACCCACAGCAATGCTGAAGAAGGGAAAATCTACAAAACATTTGATGCCTGGAAAGGCTGACCTGGAACAGAGACTAGACAGAGCAAAATGAATAAAATAGGTATTTATTGAAAGGATACACGTTGGGCAGTGCAAGATCTTAGCAAACCTAAGTTGTTTACTGTACATGGGATCATATGTCAAATATTTTGTATATCTCTCTAAGGAGAGAGCATCAAAGTTAAATGCTGGTTACAAAAGACATCTGACAGTAATTCATGTTACATAAAATAAAATGCAAGCAAGTAAACAACCTCTTCACTTTTAAGTTGTTTCCAAAGTAATAGGCAATTTCCTCAGCTGGCCATATTCCTTTGGTAGTTTGCCCACAAAAAAAATAATTGAGAACTATTACTGCAAATTGTTGGGCAATATTTTTCTAAAAACTAATACTTGAAGAAAAAAAAATCACACTTCTACAAATGACCAAAACAACTTTACGTTCTCTGTTTAAATAACTTGGTGTTAATTTCCCTGCTTTTCCTTCTTTCTGAGTGTCCTTCTAGGGCAATCTGGGCCCAGCTGATGGAAAGATCATGTATTTCCATACTTATGTGAATAAAACGAAACAATTTTTATATCAATAAATTAGAGAAGAGTTCTTTATTTTCACTGTAATGCTTTTGCCTCTGTAGAGAGGTAGTGAAACCCAGTAACTTTCTATTTTTATGTCTTAGTGGGTGTTACTGCATGCAGAAAACTTCCTAACTTCTAAATATTATGGATTTACTGGCTTTTAGTGCATTTCTTGACAATGCAGTCAATCTTTCATCCAGTTTTCTTTTTAGAAAGAAATGACAAATTTTAAAGAAAAAAATAAAAGAAAAGACAACATGATTTAAGGTCTGGATTCGCACACAATTTTCTTTGGGGTAAGGATGAGGAAAGACACAGAGCCTGAGTGACAGCTACATTATCAGATGTGTGAAATGGGCTCCTCTTGCTAGACTTTCTCAACCCAACTGTTAACCTCCCATTGCACAGAGATTCAAACTGGTATGTAAACAAAGCATGGGTTATTTGTTCCATGTATCCTCTCCTCTTGGACAATCTATTTCTTTGCTTTGGAAATCTATTTCTTTACTTTTGATCTTTATAGTCTGTCAGTTTAACCAATATATTGAAAGAAATCTGTAATAGCCTCTTTGCATAGATTTACCAAAATTTCAGGTGCTTAATTTCCTTTGTTAACAAATATTCTCACACTAAATCCAAATACATAGCACTTTGCCAGATGCTAAGAAGAAAATTAACTCTGCTCCAGACAAAACCAGAACATGCAATTAAAAGAACAAAACATAATGCTCTTTGGCAATCTAGCCTCTTCACACGACCTGCAAGACATTGAGGCTTCTAGCCCCAGTTTGTGGAAGTCTGTATAAACTGGTAAGCTGGCTTTCAGGATCTGATACAAAGGGCCCAGTGTTTATAATATTAATCGGGTTTTGAACATTCCAAGCTTATTTTAGGGCCTTAAACTAGAATGTATTCCTTTGGCAAACTATCAACTAGATTAATTTAAGCAAAAATGTATATAAAATTGTTATTCAAGAATTGGGAAGAACTGCTTCTTTTTCTCTTTTTTGTTCTCAAAGAAAATTTGCATTATATCTATAATGTGAGCCTTATTCAAATGAGCTAGTTTTATTTCCATGGAGAAATAGAAGTTTCTATGAATATTGGTCACACAGTAGGCATTTTCCCCACTGTGGTGGATTGACCTTGGCTTGAGACCAGGTGCCCACCAAGCTGCTCTATCATTCTGCTTCCCAGCTGAAGGTGGGGAGAAAATAAGATGGAAGGTTTGTGGGTCAAGATAAGCACAGGGAGATTGCTCAGCAATTACCATCATGGGCAAAACAGGCTTGACTTGGAGAAAATTAATTTAATTTATTACCATTCAAATCAGAGTTGGGTAATGAGAAATAAAAACTAAATCTTCAAACACCTTTCCTGTACCCCTCCCTTCTTACCAGGCTTAACTTCACTCCTGATTTCTCTACCTCCTTCCCCTCAGTGACACAGGGGGATGAGGAATGGCAGCTGCAGTCAATCTCACACTGTCTCTGCTCCTTCCTCCTCACTCTCTGCTCCTGCTCCAGCATGGCATCGCTCCCATGGCAGACAGTCCTCCCTGAACTTCTTCAACATCAGTCCTTCCCACAGGCTCTTCACAAACTGCTCCAGTGAGGGTCCTCATGGTGTCACAAGTCCTGCCAGCAATCCTTCTCCAGCGTGGGCTCCTCTCTCCCCAGAGCCACAGGTCCTACCAGTACCCTGCTCCAGGCATCACAGCCAACTCTGGGTACATCTGCTTGCTCCACTGTGGGGTCCTCTGTGAGCTGTATGTGGATCTCTGCTCCCCCATGGACCTCCGTGTGTTGTGTGGGCACACCCTGCCTCACCATGGGCTGCTGCATGGCCTGCAGGGGAATCTCAGCTCCAGCACCTGGAACACCTCCTGCCTCTCCTTCTTCACTAACCTGGGGGTCTGCAGAGATGTTACTTTCACATAATCCTACTCCTTACTCTGCAGCTGCTCCTACTCCACAGTTTTCTTTTTCCCTTTGTTAAACAAGGTATCCCAGAGGTGCTACCACCATACTGGCTTTGGCCAGCTGCAGGCCTGTCTTGGAGCCATCTGGTATTGGCTCCATTGGACATGAGGGAGGCTTCTAGCAGATTCTGACAGAAGCCAGCCCAGTAGCCCCTCTGGTACCAAAATTTTGTCATGCAAACCCAATACATCCCCAAAATTTCAAAATAAAACTGCTGTTATATAAGGCTTACAGGAGTCAAGGCTAGAACTCAGATAGTATGGCATTGAGTTTTTTTGAATTAGGTTTTTGGTAGAGATGTGACTCTAACAGCTGGATAGTTAGCTCCTTTTAATCATATTATCACATATCACATATCTCACAACTTATGTCAGCATTGCCTAGAGCCACAGAAAGCTGCTCAGTATTGTAGAGTTTCTAGTAAACAAAAATCAGTGTGAAATGTGAACAAAGCTACACCAATGTGGATTTAGACAAAAGAAATGGCCAAGGGCAAACTCCTACTTACCCTCTACTCCCCAGTCTGAAAATCAGAGAGGGAAATGGATGCAACATTGCAGTGGGCACCACTGATGGACAGAAGTGGATGTGATTTACAGAAGCAAAGGTAAATGGAGGTGGGGGGAATGTGGTAGCAGGGAAGATGAGGAGGCCAGATCCCAGCTGCTGTGTAACCATGGGCAACTACATGGACTCACAGGGAATTTCAAAGGTGCCAGCACAACAGTCTTTGGGGTCTGCCAAAGAGCCAGATGCTGGTGCAGAGTGAATTTTTTAGACTGTTTGCCATACTGTTTTCAGAATTCTACCTGATCGTCTTCCCATCTCCTTTGGAAAACCCAGTGGTGTGTTAATTATCAACTTCATAAAAGAAAAAATATCCACAGTAAGCTTAATGAGTTTACAGAACTTTTGCTTAAATTCAAGACAAAAAAAAAGACACTGTTAGAGTGTGTTAAAATTCATGGGCAATGTATAATATTCATGGCCTCTTTGATTAAAAATGAAATTCCTTCTTTCTGCAACACCCAGGGATTTTCATTAAAGCAAAATGAAGATCTTAACTGCAGCTACTAAAAGCAGCAGCTGGCACTGAAACTGGTAGAGCTATACGGCCTGTGACGTGTTCTTTTCCTACTTCTCACCTCTAGTGAGGCAGCACATATCTTCCCCATCTTCCTTTCTTCTGAAAACCCTCTGACCACTGGAGAAATATGAGAGTCCTGTAATAATTAGTGGTTAAGTTGTTCTGATGAGAAGGGTAAACTGAAGGTATAGATTGGCAATTGGTAGATGCCTGTCTGTTGATTAGATAAAACTGTTTTTATTTCCATCTCTCCTCCAGAGGCTATAAAAGCAGTCACCTGTCAACCCAATCCAGCAATGAAATTCAGCAGCCTATTGTCCCAATCACTGCTTTCAATCACTCTAAATGGTCTCCAGAGACAATCATTATTACAGGACATGTTCCTAAGAGTAGATAAATGGAGCTCAACCTGCCAGCCTGCATAGGGAAAGATGGACAGTCTTGGCCAAAAATATGAAAGGGCCTGGAGCTTTATTGACATTTACATCAAAAATAGTTAGCAATGAAAGCAGCTGTTGTGGAGAGCTTTCACCACAACGTGTTTGGAATATGCTGTGAATTGAAATACAGACCTCCTGACAAGCAATTTACCTTCTGTCATTCTCCATGTGCTTGCAGCATTACTGGGTACTTGCTGTGATAGCCCACTTAAAGCTGCACATGTGTACAGTTTGGATGAAAGATTAACTGCAATTTGAGGCAGGAAGTAACGAATTGTGGAGTGTCATTCATAATGGCCGACATTGTCATCTGCAGGGTGACACCACAGCAAGAAGGTGCCTCTGTTGTGATGAGCTTATAGATTCAGATGTCATTCATCCTAATGAAGATCTGCCTACAGTTCTAATAAGCAGAGTGTGAGACAGCTCAGGATCATAAGCATTAATCTGTCTTGTTTGTTGACATTAACATGATGACTAAAATGCCATTATGCAAGAAATTCTTTCGAAAGCTATTAAAAAGGGACAATCTTAAAAGGAGTATTACAGCCCAGAACAAAATATGTGCCAGGAGTTAATTTGCATGTTTACTCTTTTTATTTTCAATGCTGTATTGATTATTTTTTCTCCCCTAAATAACTTAGGCTGCACAAAAGTTTTTGGTATTTCATGAGCATAGTACCACTTACTGTAGCTGAAGCACAACCCACATGCTGGTTTCCCCTAATGCAAAACGTAAATCCATTAACCCCTGGGGCTGATGGCAGATTATGTTAAATACAAATAACAATGCAATAAATATTTAGCTGATATCTTGTGAAAATGACAAACCCAAATCATGCCAAGCGCACTTAAAAGGAAGACTTATGATAATATTTAATTTAAATAATTGACCTAATATATAAATAGATTGGATTTTCTTTTCAGGCACAGAAATAAGCCGTTTCAAACTGATGTGATGCTCTTGACTATGGGGGTCAATGGAGAACTGCCAAGGCTGATTTTTCCAAAGACATCAAGACTCTTACAAGTCATTATCAACTGGAATTGAAATAAATCTGTGTGTAAATCTCTGTTTAAAGAAGGCTAGAAGAAGGATATTAAGGATTTTGATCTTTATCCTTGCAGAAGTGGATGACATACATAAAAATGGATGTATGCCTGTCTTCTCAACTAAGCTTAATTGAAAACTGTATTTACTAGGAAAATCCAGACAGCAGTCTAGTATATGCAGATATAGCATAAGATATTTTCGTTCTAGCTGCACCTAAGAGATCCAGGATTTAAAGGACAATGATGCAGATGGGGGACCCCTTTGCACTTACAGATGCTTCAGCATTTTTCTTCTTTATGCCTAGTTCTCAAAATCAACTTGAAAATTCTTAATTTTTAATTTATGTAAGACACATTTCAATAGAATATATATTGTTTTGCTGTCTGGATGTGGGACAAATTACACTCAGCAGTAGGAGATTTGGATTTGGGATAGAATAGTAAAAGATCTTCTAAAAAGGTGAATTGAAATCTAGTGGCAGCTGTTACCTTTGTAATGTGTCAGTGGAGGATAAGGTGAAAGATTTATCTTGGCATATGTTTGCCCATATATCAATGGATACAGGTGAAGCAATTTAAAAACCAGGAGGGTCTGGGAGACATGCTGCAGGCCAGGGAAACTATGTACTGCATCATCTCAGTCTTTTGTATCTGTGAAACAGAAACAGAAACCCTAAATAGTGATATCTACCATATCTATTTAACAAGAGAAGGGTGGAAAGTAAATCCATGTTATGTGTGGGACCATCAGAGGCTGCTTCTGATGAGAGCTGGGACATGGGACCCTTTTTTTGCAATTCTGTGAGTTAGTGACTGAAAACTACATGCAACAGCATGGATTTTCATTTTCCTTTTGCACAAGGGTTCTTTTTGCTAATGAGTCAGGACAGACTTAGAAAGGTCCTTTTGTTACACTAATCTAAGCATATCTAAACTGGAAACTACAGTTACCTAAGTGTGCGTTTATTCCATAGGAGATCCAGCTTCCTTTGGTAGGTAAAAGAAATTTCTGTTTAAGGTGAAGGATAAAGTGCCCATTTGTGGTTTATATTTTTTGGCCTGCAGGTCAGGTCTAGTATGGCATCTAAAAATGGCAGAAGCCTTCAGGTAGGGAAGACACTGGACTCCAAATGCAGTAAGTGGGATGAGTCAGAAATCTTGGAGAGGGACTTAAAAGGGACACAGCTCAAAGCAAGAAGCTGAGAGAAGTCATGGTGTAACGTTTTAAGCCCAGACAACTAAGGGAACACCACAGATGGAAATAATCCAAATCATCAGATTACAGAGGTCTCTATTGAAAGCAGGGATCTGGTCCCCTTTCAAAGAGACACCTGAGCACAGGCTTATTAAATGACAGAGTCTGGAGAAGGTGGCACTTCCCTTCTCCCGTATATCTGGGGCAGAGTAGAATCTGGCAAGCGTGAGGCTCAGATCCATCACATTTCCCTCATTTGACGGATCCCTAAATTCCCCCTCGTGGTTGGTCAGGAATTTTGGTGTGGACTCCAGACTCACTGTGCAGGCTTGGGCTTTTTCTTAGCAGGTGAGAACACCGTTTCAAATGAAAGGGTTGTGCTGAATGGGCTGAGCTGCCTGGCACGAAGCTCCCTTGTGCCAGGATCTAGCAGGAAGGCAATGGGGAGAGCCCAGGGGGGACACAGGGGCTGGCCCCTTTCTGCCTCTCATAGTCTAGGTGGGCTACACTCTGAAGAGTCTGAAGCACAGGGCTGCACTCACACAGAGGCATCCAGAGCTGCTCCCTGTCTTCTCCATCCCTATGCAGTGTGACTCCCCTGGCAGCACTGACAGGCAGTCCCCACTGGCTGTTTCAGCAGGGTGGGAGTTCTGGTTCAGCCAGCATAACTCCCTGACATATTTCTGACTAGAGATATGCTCAGTCCCGAGGGGAACGTACCTCAGAGAGCAGCTGCTTGCTGCTTGTCCTACCCCCTGCACCAGCTGCACATCTCCAGAGCACCAGATGCACACAGGAGCTCTCATGGTGTCTATGCAGTGATCTGAACATTCTCAGTACTGAACCATTTCCGTGTTCTATTTGAATAGGACTACTATTCATTTCTTAAGCCTGTGTCAGGCTGATGAGGACAGCACACTACTACAATTTCAAGTGTCTCTGAGAATCTCCCTCTTGCAAAACATTGGGCTCCTCCATGGTGGTTACTTGGCTGTTCAGTGTCCTAGATGCAAGAGTGGAATTCCAGTTGTAAGGGCATTTATACACCTTTTGAAAACTATCTCACAGAATTTTTAGGTTGGAAGTGACTCTGGAGGTCATCTCATCCAAGCCCCCTACCCAGGCAGGGTCACCCAGAGCAGGTGACACAGGAATGCCTCCAAGTGGGATTTGAATGTCTCCGAAGAGACACGACCACATCTCCACAACATCCCTGGGCAGCCTGTTCCAGTGCTCTGCCACTCTCAGTGCAAAGAAGTTCTTCCTATTGAAATGGAACTTCTCATGATTTAATTTATTGCCTTTACTCCTTGTCCTGTCTCTGGGCACCACTGAAGAGAGTCTGGCACCATCCTCTTCACAACTGCCTTTGAAATATTTGTAGGCAGTGATGAGATCCTCTCTCAGTCTTCTCTAGGCTTAGCAGATTCTTCATCCAGCAGAGTCACAGGATCTCAATTCAGTGTGAATAGTATCTATAGATTCAAAAGATACACATATTTTCAGAACCACTTGTTGGAACTTTTTGTTTTTTTAGTTTATCACATATTTGTAATCAAAAAGGCTTTTGAAATGTGTATGCACATATTTGTTTGTTTATTTGTTTCCAAGGAACAAAAAAAAACGTTCCAACATTCCCAAAATAGCTGAGATTTGGGATGAAATGTTTCTTTTCTGGGAAGAAGTGAGCGACATATTTTTATTTACTGGTAGAATCTAGCTGTCCAGAAATGCCCTCAGTTTAGAAGAACTGAGTCTGCAAGAACAGTATTCTGACTACACTTAATTCTGGACTCTGAGAGCAAAACCATAGCTGATTTATTAGACTCTTCTAGAAATGTGAGTTAGTTATTGGAAGCTAACTACAGATTTTGGTGGGATAAATTTCCCACAGATCAGACTGACTGAGGAAGTGTGAACAGGTTAATAATATCGAAATTACTGATTACTTTCCATATTTAAAATAAGACAGTGGAACATTTTTATAAGGCAAAGAAAAATTATAGCTGAGAGTGTGAGAAGAATTTGAAGGAGAATTTTAAAAAAAAACCTGAGCAGGACATTTTTTTTAAATAAAAGTAGATAAAATACAAAAGTATATGTTTTTGAACAGACTCATGGTATTTTTAACTGAGAGTTTAATCTGTTTTGAATTAATTCACTGAATAAAATCATTGCCTTTCCTAAGCAAATCCTGATGCAGTTTTCACAGAGCTTGGCAAAATTTAAATCAGATCACTTGTGTCTTTAATTAAGCCTTGTGCTGGGAAGAAGCTGACTGTGACTTTATGGGTCAAGATGGAGCATCTTATTTTTAAGAGAGAATAATAGTGGGTCGTTGAACTGCTGGGCAAGTGTTCAGAAGGCAGGAGTATTTGACTGCCTATGAAGTTTCTATTTGAATCTAGGAGTACCTCAGAAAAATTCCATAAAATTGGATGAAAAATCATTAAAATTTGTTGTAAGGTTAAGGGAGGGATGTTGAACCATGTGACCTTCAGGAGTCCCTTCTAACCTCAATCATTCTGTGGGTCTGTGAGTCTTTGAAGTAACTAAGAAAATTCTCCTGGTGAGCAGATTGATCTGACAGAAATTCTGCAAGGACTTTCAGTCTCTACTTGAATTTTTTCACATCAGAGAAAAGTACTGGCCTCAATAATGGCAGGGAAGCAAACCAAAACTAAAGGTTTGAAAACTGTTTATTTTCCCAAAAGTATTAGGAGGATCAGCCAAATGAATGCACTGGAGGATTTTTTTTTTTTTTTCCTCTTTTCAGACTGAATTAACTTTCAGCCAGAGCTATGTTGGATTATTTCTAGCTCAGAAGCTGGACCTACTTTTGCCTCCTCTAACACTGTCATTAAACAGTAACACTATCTGGCAGCAACAAACAGCACAAAATAAGTCTAAGATTATCCAACAGCACACACAGCTGAGAACATTCAAAACCAGCTGGCAAATGTTTGGAGTTACTCCAGATTCTCATAGTTGTCTTCCTTAATGCAGGCAAAGGTAACAAATGTGTGAGGGGGGCCAAAGATCTCTGGTTTGCTTCCATGCTGTGCTTTAGCCATCAACACAGAATATTCCGTGGTTCTGTGAAACTGATTATTGTTAGCTTTGCTAACCAGGACACACAGCAATTTTCTTTCCTTAAACCCCTTGAATTCTGTTGAATTTCAGCAAATGGTAGAATAAAGTTTTAAAAAAACAGCATTGATGAGTGTGTGACAGAAAGGAAATGTTCTTCCTATGTATCTTATCAAAACCTTGCAAACTGGTTGTGTGTGACTTTTATTAATTCTGCTCAAAGGACCACCCAAAACCAGTCCTCCAAATCTGAAGTGTTGGCTTATTGCCATGAGAAAAATCCAGACTTAGAAAAGCAAGTCCTTAAGCAAAGGACTTGTCTCTTCCATACAGCTCTTGCAGGAGGAGGAAAGACTTCAGACAGGTATTGCCTGACACAAAAAGCTGTTTCTCTGCCTCGTGGTAAATCTGTGCTTGATACATAGTTTTGGATGTCCCCAGGCTTCCCTCTCGCTTGAGACTGTTCATTGCTTGGAGTTGCAGCTCAAATCAGCAAATGGAAGAAAGGCTGGATTGCCATAAACACACCAAAGATGGGCAGTCCCTGCTCTGTAGTACAGCTGGCAGCAGCTGGTCACTCCTCATGACACTGGTGAAAGAAAAACTGTGAATGTTGTATTATTATGTATTTCTACTATTATTAATTGTCTTCAAAGGGGAGGCATATTTTTAAGATCAAGCACAGCTGCTTCTCCTCCATCTACCCAGCCTTACCAAGTTCCTGCCACAGACTTGGGAGAAGCAGGAATCACATACCCAATGAAATATCAAGGTTATCAGGAATTGTGAGCTTCTGCCCTTTGGCCAGAATATTTATATTTTCTCTGTGAGTAGGTAGAGTGAACATAATTTTATGTCTAAGTTCAGTGGTGAAATGTTGGAAAGTGTAGGTGAAGTCCTGCACCTCTTGATCTCAGAGCTCCAAAGAGCAGAGTTGAATTATTCCCTGGTTAGGGAAGTCTTGCTGCTCTGAAATGGGGTGTTCTGTTCAACCTGGTTGCAGGGCTTTGTGGAGACCATCTGTGTCCCTTTCTGAGAACAATTTGGACAGAAGCTGCTGATTTCTTGGAGGTGACACCCCACTAGGAGTCATGGGGCAGAAAATGGGAGTGCTGCTTCTTTCGGTATGCGCCTTCTCTGGACTCTAAGTGTGATCAAGAGCCTTAGCATCTCCACTGGTAAGGGCTCTGAGAGGAGCTGTGTGCTGCAAGGTGGAAAAATATAAGCTATTGCTTAATATTCATAGTATGGCAGGACCCAGGAGCCTAAGTCAGCCTCAGGGCTCCCTTGTGCAAACCTTCATTCAAACACTCTTTGTCCTTTACCCTATTTACCTGTTAAAAGGTCTCCTCTGCTGTTTTTAGCTTTTTACAACTTTGTTTGATTTTTTTTTCCCTTTCTTTCTCTGGGGCTTGTCACCTCTTTCATTGTCTCATTTCTGAAAATCAGTAGAGAAAACAGAAAAAAATATTTAATGTAATGTGTTTCCTGGATTTTATGTGATGACTAAGTTACAAAGAACCCCCCCTGCTAGGGAAAATTTCCTTTGAGATCTTCCTTTCCTAGTAATAGGAACAGTTTGAATGAGCAGGATTTTTGTTTCTCTTTAAAGGCATTTCCTGAATAAACAGTTTTCGTTGGAAATTTTTGCTTAACTCCCTTATGACATTGAGAGTATTGGTTGCAAACTTACCCTCTGAACTAATGAATAACTTATTACTCTGTTTTGCGAACTTATCTTCATTTTCATTTTGTAACTTGGCTATCTCCATGGACAGCTGAGGGCTGCTTCATTGCAGGTATAAATTGCCCCAAGCCTGAGTAAGGAACTGGAGAAGACAAAATTGCAAGGTGAGAGGGCTAGTTATAAATTTGGCTGAGACATCCAAGGAAACATCATTTCCAGGCTTTCATTCAAAGATACTGATGTGCAGACTGAGAAAAACCCGAGTGCAGTGGAACCAGCCAGCTCCACTGTGCTCCAATTTGATTATTGCTTTAGACTGTCAAGTCTTTAGGAAGAAATCTGTAAGTTAAGCAGTGCTGAAGGAGCAGCTGACAGTCTGTCCTGTCCATCCCATGATCACTGCTGAGGAGCTGCAGATCCTTGTTTGCACCCAGTGAGACAGAGATGACACTGCAGTGCCATCTCCTTCCATACATGCCCCGCTCCTGCTCTGGGGTCAGTGTGCTGCTGTTTTATGAGTTGGGCAAACAGATTGAGCAGCAGCTCTGGATGGCAACGTGCCACCAGGGACCCACGCTCTGCAAGAATTGACCCAGTGAGTGCTGGAGGGCTGGAAAAACCCTTGAGATGAATCCACCAAAACGTTGACTTCCCAGCTGCATCATTCTCCCCCTCAATCTCACCCTGTCCCACTACTTGTGCCCCCTTCAATCCAGACCCCTGGTGTTTTAGACCAGGCTGGGTCTCTCCTGCATCATGAGGCAGAGCCTGGATCCAGGCACAAATGACTAATGACAGCAAAGGGGGTGGGACAGGATCTGGGTTTTAAAGTTAAGCTCTGAGATAAGGGAAGTTCTGGTCATTTGAGCAAACAAACCTAGGATGAGTAATGAAAGTTCTGGGGAGAACAAATGAATGAATAAATAAACAGATAAAGTACTTGTGTGAAGCTTTAAATAGAGTCAACTGCTCCATAAAAACAAGAAGCCTTTAAAATACAAGGAGAAAGAGGCATTTGTTTTCAGTATGCAGAAAAAAAGAGTCTTGGCACTTTTCTTTCCACTCCTGCTGCATATGAGTGCAGGAGCAGTTTTCTGCTCTAAAGAGGCCAGGGTTCAATTTGTAGCCTGAGCAAGTCTCTGTGGATGAAGGGTAGAGCTGTGTGTGTGTTAACATGAAGGCTGAATCAAGCATCAGCACTACTGAGATAGTTCCGTTTTCTCTCTTTGCCACTTGCTTATTATTTTTTCTTAATTAACTTTTCTTGAACAGAAATACTTTTAAGCAGCAGGACTGGCTATAAATAGCTCTGAGTGATCAATTTGAAAGAGTATGGAAAAAGAGAGGTATCTACATTTATCTGCTTTTGCATTTCACTGGCTTGTTTCAAGTCCAATGTTTCCCAGATTCTCATTCCTATAATAGAATGGAGTACTCACTTATAGATATTTTAAATATCTTTTGATATAGACTTGATATAGACATATAGATATGCCATTTCTGATATGAAATTACATATTTTTCTATTTGCTCATTTATTCACAAGAAGAGCGAATAAAACTTAAATTGTAAAGCATACTACATTAAAAGAGTCCTAAGAAACTCTTTAACAATATTTGCAAGTGTTTCCTTGTGAAGAAAAGTTTATGAAATGTGTTTAAATATTTATGGAATGTTAAAAATGAGGCATTAATTGGCAAACAACTTAATTAAAATGCTTTCTCGAGTAATTAGGAGCAAATACCTTCCTCTCTATTTTGCATACCATTTGTCTTATTCTCTGTTTGATAAAGCCTGCCTGTCAGTCAAACTTTGCTGCAGGTAATTTTTTTAGCTCTGTGGGGAAAATCTTCAAAAATTACATCTGAATTTAAAATATTTTTATTATCATTTTTGTCTAACAAATTCTCCTTTTTACTTCATCTCCTATATGTCCCAGTAAAGCATCATCCTGGGAATTTAGGGCCTGAAGATGAAATTCTTCATCAAGGCATTACTGAGTTTCCAAAAATGCTCTCCTGAGAACTAACTGAATCAATCTAGAATCAACAAACAGTGCAGTTAATTAATGAGTACACCATAAGGGAGCTTTTTTAAACAATGTTGACTGCTGCTGCCTCAGGACCAATAGCACCAGAAGTTATTGCTGGTTTCAAAGAAGTGATTCTTAGGGTTCCCCCAAGGCACCTTTTGCTTACATTAGCTATTTACTACAACTTTTCCTCTTATTTGCACCCTAGGGAAAGTATACTTATTTGCTAAATTACTTTTTAAGTGATGCTTCTTCATGCCAGTAGCCTGAGGTATATGAGAGAAGATGCTACAGCATAAATAATAGCAGAAACTGAGCTGCTTTAAAGCAAAGTGCAAAGAAAACCTCTGAGCTGGACACCATCCAAGCAGTGTTTCCAAGCCAAGCTGAACCTGGAGGGTGGGGAGAGCCCCAGGGGCCAGCTGCACACCCAGCCAGCTGTGTGTCACCAGTGGTCACAAACCCACAGAATTCCCAACAGGTAGTAGCCCTGCAGAACACTTTGGAGAATCAGGATGGAATAATGGAGAAACCCCCCCAGATTTCTAAACACTACAAACCAGAGAAGCTGAATCAGTCCTAGGAGAGTGACGCAAGTTTGCACCAGATGAAATTGTGGCTAGCAGATTGTCTCCAACAATAACCAGAATGAATGGAATATTCCAACTATAGCTTTCCATTAAAAAAAAAAATCCAAACAACAAAATATTAAAAATGGGACTGCCTTTTTTTGAGGTCACACTGCTACATTATGGCGAAGCAATGACAACTTTTCTTGTGCAACTTTTGGAATTTCCCTTTCAGGCCACTCTGTAGGAGGAGAAAAAAAATATCTAAAGTAGGAGGCTGTGTTTACCAAACACCCTTCAGAACATAAGCTGGGTAGATCATCATGTTCTTGCAAAACTATGTTTTCTTATCACAGCTATGTGATAAGAGTTTAAAATTGTTATTAAGTAGGGTCAAACTATCACTGGCCTGGAATAGAGTTGTATTTGTGTGTAACCAGTTTCAGACGTTGGATGAATTGCTGAAACTCCTTTCTAAAGATGCTGGCTGGCAATTATCCTTACCCCCGCCATAGCTGGAACTCTTATAAATGTAACAGCATCTGTCATTCACACAATTTAAAATGTTCCATGAAATCATTGTGTAGAAGTACTTATCTAAATTTGAATGGAGGCATTATATATTAATAAGTCCAAGAGATTGTACAAGCCTTGGTTATAGCAATAATCTGTTGGTATTACTGATGGGATCTTGCTGGAAGGTATTTCCAGCCTTTTCACGCTTTTGCTAACATTTACTGATAAATTACCACTGTTGTAAATGTTTCACTGGGGATTCACTGATGCAGTGTAATCTCTTAAAAGTTCAGGCTTGTTCCTGCTACAGAATTTTGGCCAGATTTTTGTAGGACCAAGGAAAGTGTGATCACGAGCAGGATGGGGTAAAGTTGGAGAAACTTTCGTGTTTCTGGAGGGTGTACTTTGCAAAGGGTTCAGGCAGATTGGAAAAGAAAGGATTCTGCAAAATGCTGCCTTTGTTCCCAGAGAAGAAACATTGAAATCTGTGCCAGGAGGGCAAGTGCAATCTAAATTCAGGAAGTTAAACTCAGTCATTTAATTCTCTTATGTTTATGTCTGGTTTTGTTAATTTCCTGTAAATTTGAAGAGACTTTGCAGCATAGGCAGCACGACAGGGTTTGACCCGAGCAACAACCATCTGCTGGAAGGAAAAGACCTCTTGCCACAGTGGCTCAAGCACATGGCACATGAGCCTTGTGCAGCTGGCAGCAAAACATGGGGATGCTGTTTCTTTGGACCTCCTCCTGGCATTGCCACTATTTATTTATTATTTGGGTTCCACTTTCCCCAAGTAAGTGTGCTGTGTGCTGCACACCAGAGCAGCTTCACCCAGGAACTGTGACCAGAGCTGGGCTGTGAGGTGGCCCCAGACTTCAATCTCAGTGGTACTCCAGCAGATTTGGCTGCAGGGAAACCTTGACAAAAGTTGCCATTCCTTGATGCTGTTTTGGAATTAATTTTACTTACTTCAAATGGCAGTCACTTTGGTCTTGACATCAGGGAGAAATTTTTAATTGTATTTTTGATGCTAATAATTTGTATTTGATTGAAAAAATAAGACATATCCACAGATTGCTTAAACATGAAAGAAAAATGGATTAAAATAGGTAGTGAGGTGGGAAGCTGAAGTACTTTATTAAGAACAAGCAGGAAAACCACATCAGATTCTACTCTTACTAGTGAAGGTTCTGATTTCAGCAGGATCTCAGAACACCTTTATGAAGCATTTTGCACATACTGTTTTATATTTCTCAGTAATAAATGTTACTCCTCACCCCAAAACTCAAATATAAACGTTTATTACACATAAAGGACATGACTTTAGATTAGGAGTGTTCATAGCAAGCCTTTTCAAAAACAACATTTTTTGTACCAAATAGAAACAAAAGCAATTCACATTTGGCATTGATGCATTGAATATTCCCTCAGTAAAAAAAACACTGGGTCATTTCCATACCTGTTTCTTGGTATTTAGTTAAAATTCACCTTATAGATGTTTATCAGATAGGGGAACTTGGAGATGTCTGCAAAAGCTGGAGGGTTCCTGGTTGTCTTATGTAATATCGCAGTAATATGAGCCACTAAAACCCTGGGACTGTATTTTTTCTTTTCCTTGCAAAAATTATTGTTAATATCTCCTTTTTTTGTGTATGTGTCCTTGTATCTTTTTTGTTTGTGTCCTGTGTATCAGGTAAAAGTACAGTACTGCCGGACTATCGTGATGACCAAAACCCAGGACTGAGCTAACAAATTATGATATTTATTCCTTATTTATTAAGTATTGTAACAACAACAACAACGGCAACAAAAATGCCTGTTCATCTCATGGATATAATTTCATAGAAGTAAGTCTAGGCAGTGGAACTCTGACAATATGAAGTGTGAAGTTGTAGTGAAGAAAATGTTCTATAATGATCTATAGGTACACTATACATTTAGTTTTTTCTGTGGAGCAGCCAACCACCAGTGCAAGGCACTTGGCTTGATCTTTCAGTGTGGATGGGAGGGAGTCAACTATGTTCAGTTCAATTATCAAATTACTCAAAATTCCTAGTATGTGAAGAAAACTGTTAGCAACATTCTTTCTGGCATCACCTGCTCTCCTGTCTAGTCTATTTATAACAGCAACCCCACCCCAACATCTCTAGCCTTCTGTAGTGAATATGATATACTCATGTTCCCAAATCCTTGCCTCCCCTCCTCCTGGACGTGAGAGCCTGTCACTTCCTTTATAACGACTACAATATTCTGACTTCTTGTCATGGGTGGGAGTGGGAGCTTCAGACAAAGTTTGTTAGAGAAGCCAGCCACTGAGCCATGAGGTGCAGAGTGGACCCCATTGCTTTCTAAATTCCTTCTCAGAGAGGAGTTTGGGGGCAGCTGGATATAATCTTAGCCCCAAATTTTGCCAATGGTTTAAGTAACCACGTTCCGCAGCATTACAAATGGCAAATCATATATATTCATATAAAATGAATTGTTTATTATGGCAAATGATTAGACCAAATATCTTAATCAGGATTATTTACTGCATAGTATAAAACCTAAAACTACTAATAGTGTATAGTATAATGTACTACATATATAATATATATATGTAGTATATAGCGTATTGCACTGTGTCACAGCGATTATATTAAAGCTAGCAAAAAGAAACAAATTTTAAGTAGAGATTGATGTAACTCACCATGCCAATGCTGGTGGGCAGATCTCTTTTTCTTACCCTCGAGGATCATACTTGAGGGGTATCCCTACCCACGGAACGAATCTCCACACACTCCAAGGGGAAATAGGACATTGTCTGAGTTGCTTGACCACATTCCAGGGCAGAGCATCCTGCTACATTTGTTCCCAGTGCTACAAGCTGTGTTTCTGTGCTTCTGTCTGGCTGTGTAATTTGGCTTATGGCAATTGTAAAGCCTTGGAAAAGTATTTACTTACTGTGGATCTTGGCCAGCTGATTCAACTTGCTTTGTAGCGGATTTGGTTCTCAAAATTACCCCTCCATTTACAGAGTTATTTTCCTTCCTGATGATCTTACTGACAAATTGTCTAACAACTACCAGTAGATCTTGCTTGCACCATCCATTCCAGAAATGTCTGTTCTTCTCTGTCCCCGCCAGCTCTATCTGGCATGCAAGATCCATCTAAGGGTTCTTGAAAAGTTTAGAATTAGATGCTGTTATTAACCTGCATATGTACAGCCAGTTTCTGGATATACTTCAGTATAAATACTTGGTAGGGCCAAATGACAGCTCTCTCTGGATAGCTCTACCTCCAAAACATTGAGAAAAATGTGAAGCTCTCCATATCCTCATGGTGAAGATCTCAGCCTGAAAAGAAAAACCTATACTTCTGAATCTCCATGCCAGGGACCCAAATTTTGGTATGATGCTGGATCCAGTTCCAGATTCTATACAGACTGATAGTGATTCACAACTTTCAGAGTGCCTAAGGATTTGGATCTTGACTGAATGCAAACTTTGGGTACTCTATAACTTTAGAAATGCTGACATAGTATGAACTGATTCAACCAGTTCAAAATCTCTAAAAGCTTTTTGAAGGGTTGTTTTTGTACAGCAGGTTTTATGACAGATCAAGCACTGTCTATGCATGTAGCTTGCTAAATCAGGCATCATCTAGCCTCCCCCAGCTGCCACAGACCTTCATAAAATACATGGACAAGATGAAATCTGTATTGTTAATAATTTGGCAGGTGGTTGTGGATCCACACTTCTCCTGGATCAAGCTTGTATTGATTCTCTCGTGAAGATGGCTGTTGAGAAGGAATCTGCAGTCTCTGACCTGCTCATGGTGAAGTCTAGAAAAATATTTTCACATTTTCTGATGTCAGTTTGTCTGAATTAGTGGAAGATGATGTCTGCTTTAACCTGTTAGGTGAACTATCATATTTTAATTACCAATGAAAATGAATATGAGTATTGACACACAGCTCATCTCTAACTACGAAATTCCTGAAAAACCTAAGCTACCAAGCATCAAGATATTTCTGGAACATTTATCATAATTTCCTGTATTGTGGAAGGCAGATTTACAATGCTGGATTTGTAGGGGATATTGTGCCAACAGAATGTGGGAATGCTAATTCCATGTATTCCTCTGCTATATTCAAAGAGTTTGGGTGATGCTCTTGCTGTGTAAGCATTTCTTTTTTTTTTTTCCCCTCTTGTACAACACCAGAATGCTTAAGCATTATAGCTGCAAGAGTCTGAAATGCTGTTTGCAAGTCAAACTGTTTCAAAGTAGCCCTGAGGGGAAGGAAAACAAATATTCCCTTAACCTTCATTCTGATTATATCAGTCATTAAAATACAGGGAACAAAGAACAGTGTTTATTAAAATTCCCTTCTGTTGATAGCTCCTCTTTATAGTGTGGTTCATACCAGCAGATGTTTAGAGGAAGCATCTTTGTGGAAGAGAGGAATAGTATGCTTATGAATTGTGATCACGTAACCAAACATTGTAAGATATTCTGATAATCCCTATGATCTTTTATAGTATATGCTGCAGAGCTATTTTAAGAATGCATTTACATTACAGTTATCTCTGTGGTTGTCCAGCTTTGCACAGTCCATTAAGTGTAAAATGCTGATGAAATAACAGTGTTTGATACTTGTTGATTCAGATCCAGAACTGGCATTGTACGCTCTGCAGATAAGCAGAAAGAAATAGAAATGGCTGTTTTCAACTGAAGACCTAATTTCCCTTTGCTATGAGAACTCTTGATTCTGTAACCATAAATTAATTAGGTTAATTCTGAGATTATTAATACAACTGGCATCTACTTCAAACAACTAAGCCATCTGCTTTTATAGGGGCTTTGGAGAGGTACAGATTTCTGCTCTACATAATTTACTTTCTTCATAGGACTTTTCTTCTTCCCTGTGGTGCAAGTTTCAGAGTGGGCTTCAGAGCATGTGCCCCTACCCTGAGTTTGTTACCAAAGTGACTATTCCACCGTGTTCAAAATACTCATACTCTGCCTTGGAAAGATTGGTTTCAGATTGTCTGCTGATCAATAGAAATTAACAGAAGAACAGGAATACTCTGTTTTTAAGCCAAAATTTGAATTGGATTGCATATTTTTCTGCAATTTAAGTGGCTTTCCATGATGATGACTAGAACAGGACAATGATGTCAAATTTTTATTAGAGAAATTTGATCTGGAACCATTTATGGATTCAGCTTTCTCTTTTTACTTCCTGAATTATAATAGCTTTGTTATAATTAAGAGTTTTAAAAATCTTTAAACTTCAGCATTTATTTTAGGGGTAATTTCTGTTTTCTTTCATTTTTACATTCGTAATCCACAGAAATGAAAACTGACTGTCATGAAGCTTTAAAAACTGCTTAAATATTTTTAAACAGTATGTTTTTCTGCAAAAATGGAAGTTTAGTATGGTGTATGCTACTAGTCTGATATAGAGAGAAACAATCCATTTTTCTTTCTTGGTGTTTATGCCACAGGGCCTCCAATTCATTTACAGGATGATTCTGGTACAAACAAAATGAAGTAGTCAGAGCAATCAGCAGGGGACGAAGGAGCTGCAGCTCTCAGAGAGGTGCAGCACTGCAAATCTCTGCTGCACACCACTTGTCTACCTTTACAGGGAAGTACATGTTGCTTTTGATGGACATGATGATGATAGCATATGCTATTGATGCAGTCCTCCTAAGTTGGGGAATTCTAACATGTAAACCAGGTTACTGAGGCTTGTATGAAATTCAGGTCACACCTGACACAAGAAAGACAAAGAAGATGACTTCTGGGAAGCTTGATATCCCAGCAGTAAAAGAGAGAGTGAGAACAAGCTCCTTAAGTTGAGTTGCCAAAGCTCCATGGCATGCAAGTGTCAGCTGGTATCCTGAACTCTGTCATGTTTTGTGGCTGTGAGGATGAAGACCATTGAGAGTGAAAAGAGTACAACAAGAGCAGCAAGCATAGGGCTGATGGTATGAAAACAAACTGTTCAGGGAGCAGGTGGGAAGCAATGGGGGCCAAGCACCTTAGCCCCATTCCAAGCATGTCTTATGCTCCAGCAGCAGAAGGCAGCTGTAACCAGAGTGGATCCTGAGGCAGCTCAGAGGTACTGCAGTGTCATGTAGATCTCTTATCACTGGGGTATAGGCTGTGACTGCCAGAGTATTTCTGTTATGACTGAAAAATCTTCTTTATTCAATATAAAGTTTAAATTATTACCTCAATTGTGCTCATTCTACAGGTAAGGATTGAGCTGCTGAGCTACTTGCTACAGAGTTATATTGAGAGAGAAATGACCAGAAACTAGTTTCAGTAGGGATACAGACAGCAGTACACCCAGTTCTAGATGGAGCAGAATAAACATATTTACTCTGCACATTGCAATACAGGTTTACAGAGTGACCTGACCTTTTCAGTTGAAGGGGCTAATTCCTTAAAGGTAGATTTCCACAGATACTTCCTTAATGATTAAAAAAAACCTCTAAAAGGATATTTAGAACCCCTAAAGAAGTTGTAACTATTTTTTTCCCCTGAGGCTGCCATGCAAATAAGGATTTCAGTAGGCTGCTATTTTACATTAAACTAAATATGTAAGGGTCACAAACCACTGTTTCAGTTCTGTGATACTGTAAATGCATATAAATGAAGGGTATTGCTTTCTATTTACACTCATACCAGAAAAACCAACAGAGGGGTTTGCTCCTTGCTAGATTTTATGGAAGCAAAGTGCAGGAAGTCATGAATGGTCTGCTTTTATTTCTGAAATGCATATTCTCTTTCACTTTGCTTTGAGTCTTGCATTAAAAACCCACTTCCAATGTTAAAAATCATCATCAACCAAATAATCCAGTGTTGAATGTATTTTGGAAAATGAATATGACCTAATTAAAAATATAGAGGTAAAAGCACCAGTTGCATTCAGTAATTGCCAGCAATGTTATTGCATGCAGAAAATTGACTAGTAGATCCAATATAAATTATTGATGTACTCACATTGACTTATTCTGACTCTGATGGATAGAAAACGTGACACT
The DNA here is from genome assembly GCA_013397075.1 of Rhabdornis inornatus. Lineage (NCBI taxonomy): Eukaryota > Metazoa > Chordata > Aves > Passeriformes > Rhabdornithidae > Rhabdornis > Rhabdornis inornatus. Next base: position 1,594,441 of record VWZS01004048.1, read on the forward strand.
ATTGTAATATGCATATTGTATTAATAAGGTAACTAATCAAAGATAATTTTTAACAAACTATGACATAAGGCTCTAAATTATTGATGGAGAGCAGTTTAGAGATGGTTAGTGCATTAGTTGAATGTGCTCATTTCACTGACCATTTGGTCTGGTCCCATCTGCCACAAGTTAGCTTCCTCAGCTCTCTAGTACCCATTCAGGTGCATTTGGAGCAGCTGGGATATTAGCTCTCTGTGGAGAAATAAGATCTCACCATGACTCGCCAATGCTCCCTGCAGTTCCATGCTCCCCAGCAGCCTCTTCAACAATGGGACAAGGCCCTTCTCAGTTCCAGGTCTAATAATTTAAGCCCATAAAACAATGTAACTTAGTCCCTCAGAGAGTCCAGCCTTATTAATAAAAAATGCAGGCATACAATTTGCATTGTTATAGTGACATTCCTCAATATTGCTTTTTTTTCATTCTGTCAAAAGCTGCTTAATAAAGAAAAGACTTATTCAAGGAACTAATGTGGCCATTTGAGGTAATTGGCCTAGGATTATGGCATGAAAATTAGGAATAAGTGGAGGCAATGGTGGGAGGGATGTGAGAATTAGGGGAGTTACTCTATTAAAGGAGATTGTTTCTTTAATTCTTTAGTTTGTGGAATAGTAACAACCACAATAAGAACAACAACAGCAAACAAAACAAGCCACCCCCAGAATATGGATTTCAAAACAATAAAAGCTCACTTGATCAATTTACAGTTAAATGTGGTAGTATGAAATAGGCCATATACTATTAGCATCATGTAGCAATCTGTTGGACAGGGAACCAGGACAATTCATATTGTGACTCAAAGCACTAAAACATGTGGGTCCCCATGACTTTTATTTAAGTTTTGTGGTACAAATCAGCCATTGTGTATCACGCAGTATTTTCAGACTGTGTCCATTTGCACAGATGTTTTCAGTTAGAAGTTGTTCTTTGTTGTTAACCCTGAAATACCATCTCATGAGGAATGTCAGCAAGAAGCAAATGGTTGGAAGCTTAAAGAAAACATTACCTGGTGGCAAGCATCTTTTGAAAGAAAATTTTCATACTTTTCATACCAGCCTTCACCAGGGGTGCTGGGAAATGACACTTGTTAGCACACAGCTTTGTAAAGCTTCCAGAGCTCCCTTCCACCCTGCTGATTTTCTGCTGTATAATACCTTTGAGAATGTCTACATTTTCTGAGACCAGTTTTTAGACTAGGCAAGTTCTCTCTGTGCTAGAAGATTTGCCATGCTCCCACGTGGTCTTCTAGGCTGAATCAGCTGTCCCACCTAAGCAGCACTCTGTAATGTTTACAATGTCTCTCTGCCTTAGCTAATACCCTGAGTGCTAAATGGGCTTCAGCAATTTCTATCAGCAATCAAGGCATGAGTCAGAGGATGAAGTCAGCCTCTGAATGAACAAAAAGATATGTCAAAGCACTATTTGATTAATTTGCCAAAAATGTCCTTATTTCTGGTTTTCCATAATCAGAGAGTGTACAATTTTATTTGTTTTTCCTTTAGGTAGGCTGCAATTTACAGTCCCCACTGAAACAGAATGAGGTAGGTCTGAAAAAGCAGGAGAATTTCAGGAAGAATTCATACAGCAAACCACTGTTTACCATAATAACACGGACCCAGCAGACAGTGATGAAAAATATCTGGATTTTTCATGTGGTTCCTGAAAACCAAAGCAGTGTTTCTGTATCTCTCCTCAGCTCACTTGCCTTTTCTGCCTCTGAAAAAAAGTAGGAAACACTTCTCCAGAGCTAGGTTTTTGTCCTAGTCATAGGTGCCATTATTAAGGGCAACTGAGAAATATCACTTCCCCTCTCGGGTATGATTTCTCTCATTTGTTATATGTGACTCTCTCATTCTCTCTTTGTTATATGTGACTAACACTTAACAAAGGAAGCTGTGATGAAGTTTCCAGCTTTCCAGCTCTGGTGGCACACACTGAGGATTTGTGTGGCTCTCCAGCTCAGTCATTTGGGGGGAATGCTTGGGAACTTCCAAGAGCCCAAGCTAGTCTATTTCCCCTTTACTGATGAAAACCCCACATTTGGTTCCCCATCCTTGCCAGACGTGACTAACCCTCAGGACTCAAAAAAGTACTTCTGATGAAGTGTTTTCTTCAAAGGATTTCAGGCATATAAAAAGCAACGAGGTTTTTTTGTTTTGTTTTGTTTTTTCTTTTTTCTGTCTTTTTTTGTTTGTTTGTTTGTTTTTTGGGTTTTTTTGTTTTGTTTTGTTTTGTTTTTTCATTTTTAATCTTTTTAAATTATACAAGGAGACTGTGTCCCATGAGACAGCAGTACCATCAAATTTTAACTCAATAGTGTTCTCACAGGTTGAACATGGCTGTGATACCAGTATATGATTTTTAGGAAACATGGCACAAAGTACAGAAGGGACAAAATCGTGTTTTCCTACTGCTGCTGGCAAAAGGAGTACTTATTTTGGTATTCTAACTGTTAGAGAGCATATGATCTCCAACTGTTTCTTCTAGAAGAATTAAAAATTGTCAAGTGGCATTCTGCCTTCTTTCTGCATTTCATGGAAACAGCTGGCTAAACTTCTGCGCTCCCTCATCCTTCTGCTGGAGCCTGGTTTTTAGTCACTGGCTTGCTTTTTTGCCCATCTATTTAAACATTGTTTACACCTTGTTAATCTAGGCAGAGTACGACATTCTGCAAGGTTTTGAAATGAAACACAAGAATTGTGCGGTAGATTCATCAAAACCCACTTTAACAAAGACTGACATCTGACACTCCCAGTGTTAGTCAAAAGGTTTATCCATACTGGATCCCTGTACAATTTAATCCCTGTAAAATTTTACAAATTCACAACATGAACAGTCTAATTAATGAAAATAAGCCATAAAAGAAGTTGTTTTTTTTTTCTTATCTATATATTTTATAGTAAAATTGGTTGTTCCCATGTCAGAGAAAATTGTGCCTCCGTCTGTCTGCATGCTGCATCCTCACTGAGGAATGCCGTTAGCTTTGCATTGAGGACAAAAAGCAGAAGTTTAGGTTGTACCATACAACATCTCAGAGACTGCATTGTTAAAGGCCATAAAACATCGTGAAAAAAATGGTAAAGTGTAGGCAATGTCTCACCTATGCAGAGTTAAAGATATCCCAGGGAAAGATTTATTTACCCACAAAGACTATGCAAATTAAGGCACCAGAACCTAATTAGAGACAATGGCTGAAGTGCTCTGCCCTGCCAGTATAGGGAATATGGGCAGTCAAAATTTCACTGGTGGTCTCAACTGCCCTTCCCACTCACACAGTGGTAGTAAAACCATCTTGCCCCTCAGCATTCCATTGTTTATGGATGGTACATTCAAAAGGTATGACTAAAAATCAGATGTGGTTTTATATGGAGATTTCTAAGCCTCTCTAACTTTTTTTTTTGAAGGGACTACGGTTTCATTGGCTATAGTTATATTATAATGAGCATATGGACACAAGCCCAGGCTGTGGCATGGGCATTCCATGAGCTTTAGTGCTTGTGGAGAGAAAGCCTGATTCCACCTCCCCCCGTACAGAGAAGCCCTGCCCTCCTGCCTGCAGCACGAAGTGCCTTTGTGCAGTTGTCCCAGCCACCAGCCTGTGCACACAGTGCCTTCCAGTGACAGCACCTTGCTGAATTCAGGCAGTGAACCTGAGCTGAAAGAGTCAATACCATGAGTAGTAAGGACTGAAGAGGGGCAACAGGCAACCCAGGGTGGCTGCAGGGAGGTGGGAAGGGTGCTGTGCCCTTGGTGGTGCTCTGGCCCATGCCCTGCTGAGCAATGCAGCCACTGCCTCTGGCTCCAGTGGATGTGACACCTCACACTAAGGTTATTTGCTGCCAGACATGCAAGTTAGAGTGTTGATAGCATGGGAAAATACTGTTCCCCCTTTATAAATTTATAAACATGGTGTTTTCTCCTGCTAAGTAGCATACAATTATTTCATCTTCTACTTCAAAAGCCTTTGAAAATATGAAAGTGCGACCTGTTTTATTTGGTCAAGAGAGGTGCAAATTTAAAAGGAAGTCAAGCTTTTCTTTGTGTACTATGCTCAGTTTACTCATCTAGAAAAGGTGATGCTACTGAGCATTTGTCTGAAGAATGGTTTCTTTGGCACTGCATCATGAAATATATTGAAATAAGAATATATGTACAGTTAGTGCAATCTCAAATGACTGATTTGTTTTAATGAAATTAAACTCCTCACAAGACTGCCCAAGAACTATATAATGATTTGAAGGGCTAATGCTTGCACTGGGATGTTTACATTAGCAAACAAATCTGGGAAATAAATGTATCCATTTGTCTGCCTTGCAGGGATATTCCTGAGGAGGCAGCTGCACACTGTTTAGTTTCATTGTGTTGTTTTGGTTTTAACCAGCTTGGCTTTCTTTTCAGCCATGCTGCAGGACAGGAAGGCTCCATTTCAGTGGTAAAAATGTTGCCTTTTAGCCAAAAAAATAAACATGTCAGCTCCACCAGAGAATTTGTAAGACTACACAGTGCAGCTCTGTTTACAGTAGGATGGACTAGAGCAGCTGAGAGCTGGCCTTCTTAACTTCCCTCCCAAGTTCCACCCTGAAAGCACCCTGTAACACCAAGGTGGGTTTTGGTGTGGTAGCCCTGCTGAAGTCACTAAAAACCCATTTGCCAAGTTTAAGTTTCCCAAAAATATTAAACATGAGATCATCCTGTGGATATAAAGTCTTGAGAGACAGCTGAAATTAACTGCTCAAGTAAGTCCTGCACTAATCTAAATATAATTGAGATAATCAACACTCAAAATAAAAAAGTAGTAACATTGGGAAATCTTAAGCAGATGATGAGGTACATTCAGCAGATAAATTATATTTAGGAACCAAGCTTCAGACTTTAGTGGGGAACAAGAAGAAAAATATCAGAAATATCTTAGGCAGAAATGTAAATTAGTTTTAAAATTGAGATTATGTATTTGAAATTCAACAAATTTGATGGTTAGCCTCAAGAATCCCTCCTTTAGGAATAGTTTCACTGACCAGTCATATGAAAAAAATGAAGGAAACAAGAGCTATAAGTAGCTGAGAATGTTGTATCTGACTTCCTTTTGATACCAGCTAAGGTGACTGAAACAACTTGGTTCCCAGAAAGGAGGCTAATAATAAATCCTACTTTCAAGTCATTGTTTGACAACTCCACGTGAGGGCAAACCTTGGAAATGAGATTCCACAGCTGCAAAGACATGTGTAACTGTTATACATCTCATCTTTTGGCTCTGCCAAGTGATATACCTTTCTCTCCTTTATCAGTTTTCAGAAATGTGTGAAATAAGTAGAAAAAAAGACAAACACATTCTTATTTTTCACATGGAAATTGGAGACTGCCCCCATTCTTTACTTCCATTACTTCATATGAAGATGCACCTATATAAAAACTGTCACATTTTTAAAGGATATTTAGGCTAGCAGGTGCTTCATCTAATTTTTATTTCAAATTTTAAGATGTTTTGAAGAGAGAGAGAGAAACAGATCCTAAACCCCTACTAAAACCACTGTCTCAACTCCCAAGATGGTGAAAAGAAAGAGGCATTTCTATACAGCTAGCTTAGATATAGAATCTAACCTTTGCTGGGTTAGATTAAATGAGATAAATCCCATCCCCTGCAAAGCTGTGCTGCCAATTACAGCTAAATAAATACTCTGTCTAAAACCTCCAATGTGAAGATAAACGGGTGTTTGGAATATATAGGTACCTTTACTGTTCCTTCTTCTCACAAATATAATCATTGTACCTGCCAACCTGGGAGATATGTCTATATGTATATATATGTATTTCCCACTTTGTGTCTAACTACCATTACTGCTAGTAGGAAATGTACATGGTTATTGAGAGCAGAATATACCCGAGTTTCAAGTACCTGAATTATTTTTACTTTGCATGGAAATATGATTAGTTGTAATGAGAGTTCAGGATTCAATGGAGGTGAGGTAGCTTAATGGTAAGAATTCAGTGCAGTTTTACAATCTGATTAACTTAAAATATCTCAACTTACAGCTTTTTCAAACAGACATAATGGACCTTATTCAATAAGTTTGCTGAATCAGGTGTTACTTTCAGAGAAATATTACCATTCTTCTAAAAATAAAATATTTCACTTCTATGTGTTACTATTTGGTTTCTTCCTTTTCTTCCTATGAAAGGAATTTCTGATACAGCCCTGAAATTATTTTATTAATGTTTTTATTTCACTGAAATCAAAATGGCCTGTAGAACTAACTCCTTTGTGTTCAGGCTTCCATACGTATATTATGATAGTAGTAACGCAGAGACATTTTAGCTTCCATAAACATGATTTGGAAAAAACAACATAATGAACAAACCATGGCTTTGTAGGAATCAGGAAAGCCATCATCTTGAGGGCTGAGACACTGAAGAATGGACCTCCTAAACCTGCATTGTCACTAACTCTTCACATTGTTTCAAGCAGTTTCTCACTCCTCTGCCTCAGGGTTTTTATCCTTAAAATCCAGGCAGTGAGACCCAAGTGGGTTGGGATTAAGCAGTCTCAAGTAAAAAAACATAGTCTTAGGAAGACCACTCAGGGTTTTGTTGTTTGGGGTTTTTTTTTCATTTTACACATATTGTGCATATGTATACAATGACACACATTTGAAACACCTAATAAAGAAATCATCCTTTCTCATTTCCATGTTTAAATGTCAAGACAAAGTCAATACTTGGGTTGTTACCAATGTAGAGGTATGAGGAACGTGTCTTCCACAGGTGATGCCTTGTGGTATGCTGTGTTCAGCTGCATTCTTACCTGTCTGGGTGAACTCAAGCTGCCTAAACAGTAATTTTCCAGTCTAAGCCAGCTGAACCTGAACACAGCACTTCCTCTCATCTGCGAAACATTGTTTTGGAAGGTTAAGTGTACTGTCCTTTGGAAACATTTATCTTTCCACTGAGTATACAGGGGTCTAAATGACCCCTATAGTTTAAAATTAAGGAATAAGTTACAGTAGCATTGAGAAAATGAAATCAGTTTTTCAGTTTTTAGCTCAAAAATATTTAAAATGTAAAAATTATGTGCAAACTGTAAATATACCGATTTGTTCTAAATATATAATTCATATTCAGCCCCATGAAAAACAAGGCTGTTCATGTTATGGAATAGCTATGGTTAATTTTGAATGCCTGGTTTTTTGATAGAAAACACAGATTTTGCAGGTGATGGCATGAAACACAGAGATTTCTGATGGAGGGTATGTCATGTGAGAAACCCACAATCATTGAACATACTGGTATCCTATGCAGAAATACTAGGCCAAACAAATGACTAACATGTTAGGAATTACAAAAATCTGTCATCTCACTCTATCAGCATCTCACCACTTTTTTTAGTGCTGCTATTTAGTATCAGACAGAAAGCCTATGGAATGTAGAAGACAAAAACAAACAAAAAAATTTAAAGAATGAAATCATCCAGAAAACATCAGGACAGGGCAAAATTGTAGTGAAATTTCTATCCATTTTTCCAGCTGTGATATATCTACTTTAACATACCCCAAAACCCATGTAACTGGAAAAAAAACCCAAACCAAACCAAAACAAACAAACCAAAAAAACCCAACAACAAAAACTGGAAACATTATAACCCTTTCCTTCTTCTTCATTAACTGTACAAGAGATTGAATTCTGTGGTTCATACTCTGAGCTTTGTCTGGGCAAGTAGGAAAGATCACATCTTGACATCACTTGCCAAGCAGCACTTTTTACTGATGAATATAGAAGGTTGGTTGTGCCATTGAAGTCTGTCAATTCCCAGACTATGTATCAGAAAGAAAAACTCATCTGGGACTGAAATGATAAAACCACTGAAATCCAACACAGAATGAAGAAGTTTGAAAAAAGCTGAGAAGAAGGTAGTGTGGTAAGTGCTTTAACTGCAGCACGTGGCAGTGTGACTGAAACAGTTTAGAGATCATTCTATGACTCTTGGTGCTTGAACAAGTTTAGGGCTATTTTGGATTGTGATCTAGAAAGTCATGTCTTATTCATATCTAGAGAAGTCACCAGAGCTGTTCTGCCCTCACTGGTGATGCTGCTGTTACCCCCACCTTTTAATTTCCTTCACTGCATTATAGGAGTTTTCCTTTGTCTCATTGTCACTCTCATATATTGAGAATTTTATGGTTTAAAAAATGGGTTGTCATCAAAAAACGATGATTTGTGGAGTGTTTGGGTGATATTCAGGGTACGGTCATGTTCTTGTTGTCCATTTTGGAGTCTGCCATAGCTTGTGAAGCTCCCTGCACGTTCAGAGAAAGTCACTTTTCTATTGTCCCTGTACCATACACACATATAGATGTGTATATGTTTTTAAAATCTAGAGCTTTCAGTGATTGGCTCAGCTAACACCATCCTTAACAAGCTTGTTCTAGTCTATTATTTCAAATTAATTTTTTAAGACTAGAGCATTAGAGAGGATGTCTGCTGGGGCTACAGTTGGAAAGACAAGTCTGAGGGCTAGTTTCTGAAATAAAAACAGCACATAAGGGAAGAAAACTGCCTAAAGGAAACATACTGGTGTTCGAAGCAGGCAAGAGGTGGGAGGCAACCTTGTTAAAAAAAAGCAAAAACAAACAAACAAGAACAAAAACCAAACCAAAACAAAAAACTGGGGAAAATGTCCGGATTTTCTTGAATATATCAAACTGAAACTGAGGTTTTGCCAATATTAACATATCCTAAACATTTTTCTCATGGTTGGCATCTGAGACTTGCTAGTAAGAAACCCTTAAAATTTGCAAATGTCTTAGGGTTTGCATCCTCTCTACTGAGAGATATACACTGGGGAGGTGAGGCACAGAGGATGCTGCTGTCGTCTCTTTTGTAGTTGCACCCATTCATTTGATACATCTAACATGGCACATGGCAGGGAAATATAATTTTGAGTATAGATTGGTGCACCTATTAAACTTTGTGAGTCAAATTCCAAAGTTCCTGGAACATTCCCCAAAGTGGAGAAGTTCTATTTGTAAGATAGAAAAGAATAAGAAAGCACATAGACAACCAGGAGACTGTCATAAACACTCTGAGACTGTATGTGCTGGTTCCTTTTCCTTTTTTTTCTTTTCCTTTTTTCCTTTTCCTTTTCCTTTTCCTTTTCCTTTTCCTTTTTTCCTTTCCCTTTTCCTTTCCTTTTCTGTTTCCTCTTCCTTTCTTATTTTTGGACTTTGAAAGCTCATGTCTTAGGTAATATCTACAAGGTAAATGATTACTTCTTAAAGAAAACAAAGATTCTTTAGCTCAGAGTTCTGGACCTTAATGGAAACACTGTTCAATATCATGAGGTTGTTGTGATTTTTAAACTCTGTTGGGCACATTGCTGGTAGTTTGCCAGGATTTGTTTAGACCTAAAATCTCAAACTTTCAAATTTACACCTTCATCCTCACGCTAAATTTGTTTTCTGTCTTTAATAAGTTTCCCACTAATTTAGCTAATACACATCATGCATGTCATTCTTACCAGACTAAAACTGCTAATTAAGACTGAACAATCATTAATATGGCCCTCCTGGGTAACTATTCTGGAGCAAATTACAGGCGGTTTGAATTTATACTGTCAAAAATTAGATTTTAAATCAGATGCCCTCAGGATGACCAAAAACTGGTAAGATTCCTCTTTTACTCTGACAAAGAAACATTCCTAGAAAAACAAAACCTGTGAAGCTACAGCCATCCAGCAGTGTGCAATCCTTTGTGGGAGAATCAGACAATCAGAGGAATCCCATATCGGCTCAGTCGGTTTGTGCATACATGCACACATGTAGAGTTACCTTAAATGTGTACTACTCTCACTCCCAAAAGTAAAATGGGAATAAGTCAAACAGTTTGCTGCCAATTTAATGATCTTTACATTTAACTCTTTCTCTAAATGTGCTGTGTTCAAAGCAGGACAGAAATATTATTTTCCTAAACATATTTAAGAAATAAATTTCTGAAAATTGCCTCTATATAAATTTTTAAATTATGCTTAACAACATAATTGCTGCTGAACATCCTCTTTCCTGACACCCCCCAAAAAGAAGTACATTTGAGGATACAAAATGTCATTGAAATGCTGGGAACAAAAATATTTCAAACTGCTCTGTTGCTACCATAGTATGGCTATAGCAAAGCACATACTAGCAAGTTGGAATCATATCATCCTGAGCATCTGCACTACTCCTCCTTGGAGAGTGCATACTAATCATCTCTCTTCATGGTCAGTAACCACATAAGGACAACACCAGACGATGCCAGTGGTTTTGGTCCTGTAGCATTTATATGCTTTCCTGCAAAGATAGTCATGCCAGATAATATTCGTCAACCTTGTCTTTGGTCTTCTCTCTTGATTGAGGCAGATGTTTATTTTCCATCTGCACTATATGTCAGTGCAACTGCAGCCTTCATCTGGCAAAGGGTGCCTGTAATATTATGAGGCCATCGCATAAGCTGCTGGAAAGATTACTCTTGTGAATAAAATCAGTTTATGGCTAAAAACATTTATTCTTCATTTTGATAAGCCCTTAACAAATGAAAATTTGCTTCCTTACACTTTTGCCAAGCATAGGACCATGTTTATTTCTAGCTATATGGGTCACGAAGGATTCCCAGCTGTTAGATAGAGTCAGTTGTGCATTGCTGCACTCAACAACATCTGTTTCACAAAAACAGTATCCAGCTTTTAGCGCTCAAATGGAGGTTATACCATATGCCAGCAGACCACTTAGTTTTTACCTTGGGAACCAACTTTACACTAGTCAAGGTAAAAGAGGAAGTACTGAGTATTTAAATGCTACCAGGCTTCAGTCACATCTTCATGTGCTCTTGTCATTTCCAACTATATATAGTAAAATTAGTTCCAAGCATATACTGCAAGCTGTTCCTCTGTTTAATTATTAACTGGAAGAAAGTTTGTTTGCAAAACAGTTGAAATGTTTTTTGTGATAGACTCTGATGTTGAAAGTGGTGCCATAAGATGCTTCTGCAAATACAGAACCTTGTTAAAATGTCAAATAATATCAGCTATCAACAAAAGCAGATCAGGCTGAATACCCTTTAACTACTGAGCAGGATGTTAAAAAGCCACACTACCGTGGAACTCTTCAGAGCCTCGCAAACCATTCAAAATGTCTGGCGGTGTTATACTACCAGGATGTTTTTGATTATGATTTATGTTGTGCTACCAAATGTCTGCTTTCCTCTCATTTGGTTTTAATCACTTAATGACTCTCTAGAAATAAAGTTTTAAAAATATGTATTTTTGAGAGCAACAGACAAATTAGGTTAAAGGAGATGTTTCTGATGGGTGAATCACTCTCTCAGGAGAATACCAAATAATTTTATGCCTTTAATGGTAGCAGGACAGTTGTTCCTGGTAAAAATTGCATAACATTGTATTGCATTTGGTGATAGAGTAAAGCAGGTTTGTTTGTCGATGATTCATTTCTATCATAAATGTTTTGTTGCAAAACACATTCCTTAATTCCCAGTAAGATGTTTTCAATAGAACATGGCTTGAATTTGATATGTACTCCAGACTAGCTACAATACTCCCATTATAACAGATTCTATGAAATCATGTCACTGAAAATGTGAATTATGCCAGTGAAATGAATGAGTTAGATTCTGTTAACATAGACAGTATTTCCTTGTATGTAATTCAGTTGACTGCAGTGGAATTATTCTTTACTGAAATAATGCAAAGAGCCAGTCATGATGCTACAGACCAGTTTGCTCCAAGTCCCATCCTTAGTCTGTAAAACTTAAGAATAAGTAGTGTCAAGAAAACATGTATCTATCTCCCTGACATGACACAAACAAGTAAGTGGCAGATTCATATCACCAAATAGGTTTTGTTCTGACAACTTTCTGGACAGTAGTAATAAATTCACTTGGTCCATTGTAACTCTTCTGTGAGCATCACATGGACACAGCACAGGCTGTATCTGGCTTAGGCTTGTCTCTTTGCATGCCTTCTAAGCTTTGCTATGGACATGCCTCAAGCTCCTCTGGTTCTTTTCTACTACTTATGTGTTTATTTTGCATGAAAATGATGTGGTGTTCGCATGCTGGTATGGAGTTTACATCCTGATATGCAGCAAGGTATAGACAGAAAAGCAACCACCTCCAATAAGAAATGCTCTGAGTTCCATACTACAGACTATGCCAGAGCCTGACAAATCCATGCTTTTGGGAAGTGGGTCAATAAATCTACAAAAGAAAAAACAAAATTCTAAGTATGCCAAGTCATAAAAAATACTAAGAATTCAGGGAGTTTGTTCCCAAAAGGAACACCAACAAAAAAAGAATTCCAGGGCAGACCACAGCCTTGGAGGCTGTAGATTTATGAACAGGATGATGTGAACTCATGGTTTAATTTTAATACCCTTTTGCAAAAAAAAACATATCGACACTTCAGAGAAATAGGGTTGGAAGAAAAATAAGATTGCCTAGTTTTTAAATTCAGGCTAAGTATGTGATAGACTGAAAATTTTCCCAGATAGCTAGGTCCAAAGTGGTTTAGCAAAATTAAAATCAGAGAAGTGACATTCATTTATACTGCATCAGGACTTGGCCTCTAACCCACATCTTCTTTGATGTTTCCTTTTGTTTTGCTCACTGTGGTCAGATATGGAACTGAGCTACTCCTGCAAAAACATTTACTTAAATCATGGGTGGAAAATTGAGTTTTCAAACCTGTTTTCTGTTTCCAAACCTTTAAGAAAGTATCCAACTAAGAATAATTTACTTAAAGGACAGTATGAAACATTTGATGCATTATAAAACCCCAACAAATCCTTGAAATGATCAGTTCTATTCCTTTATGATGGAAAAAATCCTCTTTCCTTATATTTTGAGTATTCTTTTCCTACCTTCATCAACATTGAGTTCTTTGGGATATTGATGCCCTTCTGTAAGTGTGCATCAGGCCTGTATTTGGCTAATTCTGTTCTGCAAATAGTAACAGTTTAGTTTGTTCTTCCCCCAAAAGCTAAAATTACGAGGCTTTGTATTTCCTATTTTCATCACCTGTAATTGTCTCAATAGTCATACCCTCGACAAATTAAAACAAGGGATTTATTTTAAAATGAAGTGACCTTTGCAGAAATGAATGGTACACTTTCCCGCTTAAGAGATTTCATCCTAGAATGCACCTTATTTTCCAAAGAAGATGGGAAGTGCTAATGTTTCTGGTTTTAAGTGTTCAGAAATTTATAAGTTGCTGGAAAAATTTCCCTTCTGTGCATTATTATTTGGCATCCAGCTCAGTTTTGAAGTGTTGGCCCTTGCTCTCAGGATGCAAAAGGATCCCTGGGGATGAAAATACCATGGGAACATCTAGGTTGCTGTGAATATTGCTTTTCCAAACTAAACAAAAGCAAAAATTGTTCACTCTTTGATCCATGACCTTATGACAGATTTCTTTGAAATATTTCTAACCAATCATGCTGAACTTAGAACAGTAACTCTGTACAGACAGTATACAGAGGTGCTGCTGCCCTCATTGATTAGACAGGAAAGCTGACTCATCCCAAACATTGAAACTCTGCTGTTTCCTCCTACTGAATCATTGCCAGGAACAACTCCCTCTGCCCCTTTTCAGACCCTTTATTTCCACAACACATCTGTACAGCCTTGCTCCACGTGAGAAGAATTTCATGGGGACTTTGAAAGCCCATCTTTGGCCTGGAGTGTCTGCACTGCTGCTGCTGTAAAGCCATGGTGTCTTCACAGCTAGCAGCTATATAGAGACACTTTTCATTTGTCATCAGTAGACACAAAATGTCCATGTTGAATTGGTGAGTCTCACCGAATCCTTAGTCCTACGCTGCCATTTTTCAGAGTCCAGCCCACTTCCCACAGCCTCAGCAGGGCAGCAGGTGTGTATCCTTTCCAGGACAGAGGGGTAAGACAAATTCTTGCTCCACCTTTTGGTGGTTCCACTGTCCCATTCTATGCTCTTTATACATTTCATCTACAAAATCAAAGATGAGTGGCACCATCTGCTTCTGACTCCCCATTAACTCTTGGCCACCTATTCTTTTTACTATGGTTTTGCACTTCTGCTTCATGAACCTTTCCACTCTCCCCCATTTAAAACTCTACATTGATTTTATTTAAGCTCTCCCTAAGCCTACAAGTTTGGTAAGCTATTCTGAACAAAATATATTTATAAAAACCAAGCTGGTTTTCCAGGTGGGTTTTCCCAAGCTCTCACAGCTCCCATTCAAGTAAAGTTTTTACAGTTACATCTGTGCAAACAGTGAAAACAAATACAATGTAATGGCACAGAGCTGAAGGAAGTTAAGTGCACCTCTCCACCTGCCAAGGCCCAGATGTGGGAAATAACACAGCATAAAGACCCCAAATACCGGGACACAGCAAAGTTATTGCTACAGAAGGGTTTGGTACTATGTTAGTTTAATTTCTTGAAGCACAATCTTTTCTGCAACCATTGTTTTCCCATTCCTGCTGCAAGCAGTTTTAGCACCAAGCATGAGGTAAGATTTACAACATCTCTAAAACCAGAAATGAGCAAAATGTTTGTCTGCAAAGAAGAATGTCCATCATTAAGAGAGACCATAAGGAGAGATGTTTGCATCTATTACCAGAGATAGGTAGGACATGACTTACAGCAGGACTTACTGCCTTACAGAGTTTGGATGTTTATTAAGAGAGCAAAAGAAAATCTGTTTTACTGATATTTCTCAGATATTCTAATCTCCCTCCAATCCCCAAATGAGGCCAGTAACAGTCACTCTTAATATTTTTCTCTTCATAAAAATCTCTTCTTTATTCTTACTAAGTGATCCCATGTAGCACATAAAGGCAGTGTTGTTTCTTAAAGATGTTTCTCTATTTGAGAAATCCCCAGTTAGCTCTAGACACTTGTATCTACCAGACAGGCACCAACTGATATTAACTAGAAATGCTGAAAGCCTGGAAAGCTTCTGGGATGCACTGGACTCTGTATATCTCCTCATACTGGGTCAGGCCACAGTTCATTCTATGCTATCAGATACTCTATCCTATACATCTAGTATGTGTTCTTTAATAATATACGACAATATTAGAGCATGCACATCTCAACATTCCCCTCAAACACACTCCCATTTTGTGCAGTCTTACATACTTTATGAGCTGGACATGCCAGCCACATCTTTCCACTTAAACAGCCCTATTTTTACACCCATGTACAGAGCCTATTACATCCTTAAAACGAGCTCTACAACTTAATTACCATGTGAAAAAATAATGTATTTTTGTTTTGCTGCCTGGTTATGCACTTTTTTCTATAATAGAGAGGCAACAACTAGTTCCCAATTCTTCATCTCTATGTTGGTGACTTCACAGACTTGCCCTCAAACTTTCCTTTACCACATTGAGCAGAGTTGTTTAATCTCTGTTCATGAAAGAAGCTTTTCTTTGTTCTTCTAATCACCATTTTCACACTCTTCTTCTGCTGTGTCCTTCCTGATATGGAAGGAACCAGCAGCATGTAGAACTCATGGGACACACAGGGATTCACACTGGCATAGTGATCCTTCTGGTTTGTTTTTGATTCCTTTCCCAATATTTTCTAACAATCTATCTGGATTTTTTTATTGCTTCTGACTAATAAGCTTAAATCTTCATACACACAATGAGTGAGGATCTCTTTGCTAAACAGTAATAGCTAAATTAAAGCATCTCACTGTGTATGCATAGTTGATGATTGTTTTCCCCATGTGCATTATTTGATGCTTATAGATATTGAATTTCCTATATTATTCTTAGTCATTCAGTACCATGAGATCCTTTCGTAACTCCCTGTAGAGATTTACTACCATGAATGATTTTGAATCATCTGCAGCTTTGTCACCCCTCTTTCCAGATTATTTATAATTCCAACAGAAGAGGCTCCAGCCTCTTCTCCAACCTCTAGAAGAGGCTCCCTGAGAGACTGTCGTGGCATTCTCCCCTCATCAGGATTCTTGATCCTTCTTTCTACAACTTGTACAGAAAAGTTCCAGTACGTGATCCTGTGTGTCCTCTTCTAGAGCAGCCATCAACGCAGAGAATTCACCCAGATTTTTTCCCATAGCATTTTGATTCTTGACAGCTCTATTCACATTTGAGTAATTTCTCAGTCCTCAAAAGCTGTTTCACACAATTTCTTCTCTGTTATGACAAACATTCTTGTTATTGCTTTTATACTTTTGTCAAACTGTTTTCAATATTTTCTTTTGCTATCTTTTTTAGTGATTACATTCACAGTGCTAGAATTGATGCTTTATTTTTTTTTTCCCTTTTCTGGACCTTTGGCCAGAAGAATGATTCTTGCAACTTGAAAAAGGCCTTCTATTTCTAACTGCCATTCCTATTATGTTCCTCTTCCCTGATTCTTTTCCAGACCTTCAGGACAACTTATGTCTTGGTGCACATAAGTTTGTTTCTAAGTTAACAATTATAATTATATAAAGAATAATTCAGAAAGGCAAGGAATCTATAGAGAAACAGAAAAATAATTGACTTATAAAATTACAAAATTGTCGCTGTAAGTAATGCAAGAAAGAATGTAGATGGTGCCATAATATAGACATTCCTTTTAAAGGCTACCAACCTCTGAGTGAATGGAAAAGAGCAAATGAAAATATAAAAATGCCTTGTATTTACCTTGTGACAACACAGGAAGTTCACATCTGCCAAATTAGGATTGGTAATAAGTTCATGTACCCTTGGATTTCTATAGGAAAAATTCTTGATTTTTCCCATATATTTGCTATACTTAAAGTATTATCAAGCGGAAATAATTTGTTGGGCAAGAAAGAATTAAATCCTGTGCTTAATAGAAATAGCTTAAAACCCTAGATTAATTTTTTCTTAATTTACAGGAGTTGGAAGAATTGGACACAATGGATGTTTACATTTCAAGTATAAGGCTTTGTCTCTGTCACGTTATTCTTTTAAAAGAGGTATTTATCAAGCTGTAATATAGGTTTAAATCATCTCTGTCAGTGGAAGATAGTGGAAATTGAGGAAATATGAACAGAAAATATGTAGGAAAAATGTATCAAACACCTTCACATAGACACTGATGTGTCCGAGTTACTTGGCTCTTCAGTTTGCTCCAACAGCTGACTTACTGTAGTGTTTGTTCTGTGTTTGCTCCTAACCACATTTGTGAACCTTTTGTTATTTTCCTGTGACTAAAGTTTCATGTATGATAGAATAGTGTCGTAATTTATCAGCAAGAGATTAATATTCACATAGGGGCATATTCCACAAATAACAAACTGATACAAGAAAGGCTATTTAACCATTAAATGTGCATTAAAATATGGTCATGTTAGTGGTTACTGTGGGACCAGGCAAGTGTTCTCCATTTGTATTTAGTTCAGAAGTTACCTATCTTTGTTTGAAAAAGCATAATACTTTTGAGAAAATAATTGTGTTCCTAAAATCTTGTCGTTTTCTCAATGACTTTCCTCAATGGCAATTTCTCAGCTGTTCTGATGGGACATATTACTGCTGTGTGCAAACCCTGACTTACGAAGATCTTTAAATCTCTGTAGGTAGTGATCAGCAATAATTCTGCCCCTTGTTTTCTTGGCAATTTTGGAGGATGTCGGTCCTCCCACTGCCAAAAGACTCAAGACTAATGATATTTTATTTGTCTTCACCTTCTCTGGAAAGTTTGAGACTGAGTTTTTCTTTCAGTCCTCATATTGCTGTTAACATCTAAATGAACCTCTAAAGACCCTATCTAGTTGGTGAAAACTTTCTGTTTGGGTTTTATTGCTTAGTGTTCTCCTGAATCCAGTTTCCCTGAACATTAATGTAATAAAAAATGTGGTCCTTGTTCTGACTTTCTTAACATAGGTGTAAGGACTGTATAATCTCAAAAACTTTGGGCATCTGCAGTAACTCATGGATATATCTGAGACTGTTTTTCTTGGCTTCCTCAGTGGTCAAGAGAAAAGGAGAACGTATCTGACCAGTCTTTGACATCTGCTTGATGATGGGATGGATCACAACTTGAAGAACAATGTCTCTCTGTCACTAACAAAGGGGTCAAGGCAACTAACTCATACGTAGAGTCTCCTCTGCAAATATCTATACGGTCAAATGAATCCCACACAGTGTGGGCTTCCACTTTTTCAGAGTCGAAAAATTTCAACTGTTGTAAAATTTCAGAGTTGTAATACTTCAAGCCAACTGAATTCTGGGCAGCATCCAAAGCAGTGTGGCCAGCAGGTCTAAGGAGGCGATTCTGCCCCTCTACTCTGCTCTTGTGAGACCCCACCTGAACTGCTGAGCACAGTTCCAGCACCCTCAACATAAGCAGAACGTGGAACTGCTGATGCCAGTCCAGAGGAGAGCCACAAAGCTGAGAAGAGGGCTGGAGCACCTCCCTTACAAAGACAGGCAGAGGAAGCTGGGGCTGTTCAGCTTGGAGAAGAGAAAGCTGGGTGGAAATCCCATTGTAACCTTTTGGTATCTGAAGGGGCCTACTGGGAAGCCAAACAGGGACTCTTCATCAGGAACTGGAGCAATAGGACAAGGTGCAATGGGTACAGATTGAAAGAGGGCAAATTTAGGTTCAATATTAGGAAGAAATTTCTCACTGTGAGGGTGGCTAGACACTAGAACAGGTTGCTGTGGGAGGTTGTGGAGTCCCCAGCCTAGAAGCATTCAAAGCCAGGCTGGATAAGGCCTTAAGCAACTTGGTCTAGTGTGAGGTGCCCCTCTACACACAGAAGTGGGGGACTAGATGATCCCTAAAGTCCATTCCAACCCCTTAACATCCTATGTTTATATGATCCTATGATTAAGAGAAGCAGCTGAAGGAGAGCACATAGTATTTGAAAATGTTCTTTTCCTCCAGCTCACTGATTTGAATGCAGACTGAGAGTGCTCGTAGTCTAACAGCTGTTCAGTGACCTATGCGACACGCTTTGAGTCTTCAGATTTTGGTTTTGCAAAGTCATAAAAACAACCTTCTTTTTGCCACCCACTTGCTACATTGCCACTGCCTGCATGCTTGGGGTGTTTGCTCAGGCATGTTAAACATGCTTTTTTGTACCTCCTTGAAAACAAACTCTTTAGGTAATTATTATGTCGAATGCAAGAATAAGGGGAAGAATATAGATTTATCTGGTCATGACAGCAAACTCTATTGTCTGGAGCTATTACCAACCAGTAAAGTCCCAATCAGGATAGCAGGAGTCAAGAACTTCCTAAATACAGAATTGCACTTCAGCTGTCCACTGTCCTGATACTATTTTTCAATGACAGCTAAGACCTTCATCCTAATTTCGAAAATAATTCATGGTTTAACCCCAAGTTGCATCAAATTTGTACCTATGAATCCTGCTGACAGCTAAGCTCTTTTGAGACTACACTGACCAGAAAGCTGAGAGTGAAGCTGGGGACACAGTGTTCTCTGTTCACGGCATCTGGCTAAAGAACAACATCTCAGAGGAAAACAGCATTAGGAAATGTTTCAAAAAGCCATGGGAAAGTCTTTCAGTCTCAGAAACTGAAATATACAATTTATCTTTCTTATATTCTGACTACACAAGAACACCTTCACTTTCTGCATGTCAAATTCTTACCTGAGAAAGCCATATCCCAACAAGAGTTTTGGCCTTAGATGCTTTGGAGATTTCCTGAATACCTCTTTGCACTTTGCTATTGTAAATGCCTTCATATCATGCCAGGACATCTGTGAGTGGTATAAAACTCTGAAACATACAGAAGAGAGTGTGTTTTCGTTCTCAGGACTACAGCCATTGAGAGGGCATGGGGTACAATTGAACCAAGACCTGTAGGTTGAAGCAGACAAGAGTGAAAGTGAAGGCAAGTACCAGAGAAGTTAGTCCGATTTTTTTTCCTCATGGCAAGGCACATGCCAGCCCCTTGTGCTTCAGGTTATTTGGGGAAGATAGCAGTCTTGTTGCCTCTTGAAGAGGTTTACATCATCCTCTTTTCAATTTCCAGGAGATGTTACTATGTGCCTGGCAGAACTAGAAGCCAGTAAAAGGATTAAAAATGCAACTTTCCTTGAAACATTCATGCAAAATCTGTATCTGCCTAGTTGAATGCCTAAACTACTTAGGCTTTCTGAGGATTATATAACTATACATTTTCCATATACAACACTGTTTCAAGATTTCCTGAAAAGGCTGGCTCTCTGGAGCCCACCACACGGAAACATTAATATATTAATAGTATCTGTTTGCGTAACTGAGAAACAAAGCTGCCGAGTGTTATTCAATCAAGTGATATTAGACAAGTCAGAAAACACTTGCAGTGCCATTTTAAAATGCTTTGATTGTAAGTGTTCATAATGCAACGGTATCGCCACTAAATCCCTGGCATATATTCATACCATTCTCATACAGACAATCTGGGACCTCATGGGGGTTCAAGGGCTGTTTTCTGTAGGCAGTGAGACTTCACAGGTACTCACATTGGTTTTGTTGTCTTGAGTCTGCAACTGATTATTAAAGGAAAGAGAAAGGTCTCTTAACCCGCCCATTATCAGTCTTATGCCATTTACCAGAAGTTCCCAGCCCTTTCATTCGTGCAGAGACACACAAGCAGTGAATGTGAAGTTTGTAACAGCTGCAGGGGTAGATTTCACAGAGCAAAAGGAGGAAGGAGGAGGTGAAGGAAACTCCAGAAACCTATGTAATAAAAATGTTTCCAACCATAACCTTAAAATAATAACTATGCTGTTCATCAGGCATTACAGCCAATACCTCATGCTCTGTCCCATTGCATCATACACTTGCATCCCACTGGTAATGACTTGTTCTTCGAATTGCAATTAACCTATTTAAGACCAATTAAGAAACAGATCTTGAATAGGCCTGCAGTATTACAGCTCAGTACTCACAGAAGATGACAATGATGTTTTAATTAAATATGGGAGCAAAAGGTCTCAAACTGAAGCTTACAGCTAACTAAGCAGCAGTCATTTGGTTACTGAACAGGCAAAGAGCTTTATGGTCTCCTTCCACATGGTTCAGCCTCCATAGCTCTCAAGTTTGCTTAAGGCTAAATAGCTTTCCTAATCTATTATTGCACAGAAGAAGTCCCTCCCGCCCCCATTTTCCAGATCACAGTTTGGTATGTTTTAACAGACTATGATAATCCCTTGGTTTTTGCAGGGCAGGAGTATTGCTGATAAAGTGATTTCATTTAGGCAAATTAACTCTGTTAGTTACATGAAAGATTGAACACTGTTATCTTATGCTGGTATGTGCAAAGTCTCATAAGTGCAAAATACACATTAAGGGCCAATTTTGCATGAAAAAACTCCTGATAGTATAAGAGCTGGTTAATATTTCTGAATTATTAAGTCTGACAGCATAATCATGCTTTCTTGTTGTTTAGGCTGTTGATACCAGATGTTTAATGCACAATAAAATGTAATAGTGTAATAGGAGGCATTTTAAGGAAGCACAATTTTGGAAAATGAAGAAACTACTTGGGGTAATTTAAAGCATAAAAACAGATGTTGGAATTTGGAGCTGTTTTAGTTTTACATAAAGTGGGAGCCTTCCTTTAGAAACCAGTAGGTATTCCCAATAATTTGCTTTTCTGTCCTGGCGTTGCTGTGGCCAGCTCGGGCTGGGAAGCCAGGTCCAAGTGTTGAAGTGTTGGTTCTCACTCTAGCACAGTGTTCAACACTGTTCCTTGGCTGTGGTCACCGGGAACGTGGTGGAGGGATCACTCCCACCATCACAGGGCTGATTGTTCTGCGCCTGCTGGTTGTTTAGCACATGAAGACCACAGGACTGAATGAAAAGCTTGACTTCAATGTTCTTCCTGGTGTAGTATTGGATTCTAAGAAAGTCTTGCTGGTGTTTCCAGGGACACCAGATTAAAATTTGGATGTGTTACCAAGTTGGTTATAAAAGGCTGAATTTAGGCCACATGATGCTTTTGTTGACTACTATAAATTGAGTTCATTAAAAATACTGTACAATAGGATAGAACACATATATTTATTCAAAACATATACTTCATTATATATATATATATGTATATTCAATGAGTTGCACATTAAATACTAACTTAATATGGAAACAACAGACAGTAATGAGGGCTGATCAGTATTTTGGGACTGTTGAGTCTAATAACATAACCATGCTTCCCTTCTCCTTGCTGCTTCTTTTGGCACCAGATGTTTTAAGCACAGCAAAGTAGAACCTTAATATTCTCAGTAATTAATGGGTGAAAGCACAGAAATATATACAGGCACGTAGTGCTTCTATTAAGATGTTGTCACATAATTTATGAGACAAAACAGATGTTCCTTTAAACAATTTTCAATTGGTGTGCCTGGAATGCCCCTTGAGAAATGAGAAGTTGTGGGAATTTTCCATGACATAAAGGAGTGAGTTTCATACTTAAAAAATAATTTTTATACACAGCCAGAAAACCTGTCCCAGCAAGAGCCATTGCAGTTTGGTTATATATCTCCTTGAACATTTCAAGAAGTCCAGATCAACTGGGGGAGAGAGTTTACTTACAGGAGATTAGGTCTGTTCTTATTTCTAACTATTTAATATCTTGTTTTGTTTTCTTTTCTCCTTCATATTTTTCATTTGTTTGTTTGTTTTGTTTTTGAAAGTCACTGCTTCTTTTTGCCTCCAGTAAGCTCTGTCAGATCCGCTTTGACAACTATCTGAACACAACTGGTATTGCAACTGTCTTCAGTGGCTCTGATTTTCAGAGGACAGCTGCTGAGAGCTTTCTAATGACTGGGTTTTTTTTGGGCTTCACAACACAACCACCCTAAAGAGAACAACTAGATAGGCCTTTGTTCAAATAGGGTTTGGGTCATTCACTTAATGGAACAGCGCGTTACATCCTCAAAGACCTTGCAAATATTTTTTAGCAGAATATCTTTCATAAGTGAAGAAATTATTTTCAACCCATGCAAAAATGTGGAGAAAATGAAAGAAGGCAGTGAGAAGCTACACAAATAGAAGCTAGGCTCAAATCAGAACTCAGGGCTCAGACATTCCATGAGATTCTTGCAGCTTTTTTATTTATCTCGGATGAGCTGAAGGGCAATATCCATCTGTGAATACATGCTTAGTCCATGATGAAGGAAAGGATAATTAACCCACTTCAGTCCATGGTGAAAGAAGAGGTTTAGATTGTGCACAAAAATATTCCTCTTGTCAATGGTCTTCAAATCCCATGTTTAGGCCTCCCAATCATGATTTATAAAACACATAAGTAGTTAATCAATGTATTTGCTATAATTTGCAAAATTAGGATAAATCTTCCATTGACCTGTCTTTTCATACAGGCCTCTCCAAGCTTCAAAAGACATGACCAAAGGCTGCTGACACATGGTCTAGATCATTAGGCAGGACAGTAGGAAGATACAGAGCGTTACTTGGTCAGCATTGTTCCACAGCAAAGCAAAGATTCAGGGACAGATACTGGATCTAAGATTGCTGCACTATCTCATTTCAAATTAAAACAAGGTTCCCTAATCTTTCATTGCACAATCTGGTAATATGTTTTGTAAACAGATGTGTAGTAGACAGCTGTTTTGTTTAGCAACCAACTGAGAAAACCAGACTTTGGCATGAAGTAAATAAACAGATGAAATGTTAGCTTTTGAATTGCTTCTTTCAGAAATACCAGCCTGAAAGTATTGGTGGAGCCATGTGTCTTCTCCTTTCTCTTTTGGAAAACAGGTGAACTTCTCTGTTGCTAGCACATGTAAATGAAAAGCAGAGGCTATCCACTCTCCAGACTGTACACCACTCGTTTAGCTTATACAAATATGATTCTAAAAAGGAAAAAAACAAAACTCTGGATTTTTATTGCAAAACTGCACTAATTTGTAAACATGAATTTATAAACATTAATTGAAGGGGGAAGTACAAAGAATAGTACCCTCATTTGAACCAGTAATGCCCATCTCTCAAAATCCTACTGTCTCACCACAGGATTGCAACAGTTTTTCCTGCTTCAAGTCACTTAGTGGGGTCTGATCAAGTTTTATGAGAATTTCAGTTAATACATTTGGGAAATTCTCTCTTTGACTTTCTCTGGGGGAAAAAAAATAATGAAAAATTCATTTCTGTATGGTTTTGTGAATTTAACATTTGTTTCCCTCATTTTTAGTAATTTTGGATAGGTAGAATGTTGGAAACATCCTTTCACTATGCCTCCATATGGCCAAAATTAAAAATGAACAGCTGTCAAAAGTAACTTACTATTTAATGAGGAATCAGAAAACCAGGACAAAAAAAATATAGTCTTTGTTCTTTTCTTACAATACAGACTTATTTCTCCTGGCAGACTGGTCAACTGAGTATTGTTTGCATTAAATTGAATGACTCCTATAGTGTCAATGAATTACATGAGATTACCAAAACAGTGGAAAGAAGTATTTTTTTTTTTTAAATTTATACACGTTCATATGCATATATTTATTTTCACAACATAGTAACTATTTAATATGATAAAGATTCCCAGTTCAAAGTTCAGGATTGCTGGAAATAACTCACACAGGGTTAGTAGAATAAGGAAAATTCTTGAAAAGCATGGAATTTTTTCAAGTACTTTTCTCTCCTTTTAAAGAAAAAAATAATTAAAAGAAAAAAACCAAACCAACAATTTTGTATCTAACAATAAGCTCTATGCAAATCAATGGGTTATGATAGAAACACCCCTCAGGAGCAAAGAACACTAAAAATACTTAGCCTGAAACTAAAGTCATGATGATTCCTTTGCTTGGAGAAGCATGTCAGTCTAAGTGTTCTCTGCAGCTTCCCTAACCCCAGCTGTACTTTTCAAGGATACAGATGACTCTGATGATAAGCCAGGCTGGCTCTACAGAGCACTTTGTTCATTCCCCAAAAGATCTGCTGCTCGAGGACTTGGTGTCAAGATAACTTACCTTGCTTTGCTTGCTATGCCCTGGGAGACTGAAAGAACTCCTGCTCCCAAGAGCTTTCATAAGAGATGTGTTTTTTAAAAGTCTGTTTAAAGTCAGGTGGTTTTGTCTGTTTCCCTGCAAGAGGACTGTTCCTGACAGTATTTATTTATTTCCAGAAGGTTTAGGTCAACATGCCTACAGTATTGATCATACAGGCATATCCTGATCTCAGTTAGGCTGGAGTAAAGCATATGAAATCATTCCAGATTTAAACTTGCATAATGATGCTTCGAATACAGCATCTAGTTTTGTTGTACACAAGCTAGCCTTCTCATATTTGCTTGGAGACCTACATCTGGGGGAATGTGAGGATTCTTCAGTGTTATCATCATAAATTTGTGCATTGCACACAGATTCTGTTTCACTTATGTTGTGTTATTCATATAGACACAGTCACAAACCATCATGGAGGAAACGCTTCACAAAAATCAGGAGACACATTGAACTTCCACATCTCTCTTTGATTGTAAAGGGTTTAAAAATTAGCATGCCTGAGGATGTTAACAAGACTGTAGGCAGTGTTGGTTTAGAAACTGATAGCTAAAACACTAACCAGTTATTAAAAAATCACTTTTCTTTAACAGAACCAAAATTTAATGACAAATCTCCCTCCCTCGGAAAACAAACAAGCAAAAAAACAAACAAGCATGTTTGTACATTAAATATGAAGCTGAGGTGAGAGGATAAATGATTTGTGTCAAACTTACTGTCAGGAGGAGGAAGGCACTTTATCAGAGTGACAGTTCAACCAGGTACGAACAAAGGTTGTCTTGTTCAAGAGCAGATTTTGAACACATTGTTCCATAACAAATGATGATATGAGACAACAAAACAAGGAATTAAACAGGACATGTAAGAGCAAGGGGAGCAGGTAAACAAGTGAAATGGAAATACAAAGAGACTGAGTGACAATTTTGGGGAGAAAGGAAAAGTACTGCTGCCAATCAACCAGCGTGGGATTCAGTTCCATACTTAAACACCTTAAACTTCTTTTGCAGGCATTTACATCTGCTTTTTGGTGTCCACTTGGTGCTTACTGAAGAGCTATGCTGAGTGGAGCCCAGAATTAATGATGCTAATGCCTGTCCGTTCAAGGATAGTTGTCACCATTTACCATAGGGAATTTAACTATATAAATTTAACTAATTTATCAGTAGACACCTACATATTCACCTTTGTCCATTAAAATACACCTACTTAAGTGTCCTGATCTTGAACATAATAGGCTGTGTTGAAATGGCAGGTGATGAGATGGTGGGAGCCATACTGAGATCTGATACTGGAAGGCAGGCAAGCATTACATTAACTGGAGGAAAGGAGTGGATGGAGAAGGAAACTTTAACCTTGAGGTAGCCTATGCTAAAGACACTGAAAGCGATATCATAATGTCCATCTAGTGTGGTTTCAATTTACATATGCAGATATATTCCAGTTCATATATATAGACAAGTCAACCCTTAGAAGTATTTGTGCTGCTAGGTATTAAGAAAACAAACTCATATAGAATAAAAAAAAAAATAATGTGACTTTCAAATCTTAGTGCTACTCCTGCTTCTTATATCTCATCCGCAGCAGTGCCTATGAGAATAAGGGAATCATACACATTCAGAAGCTGATGGAAATCAGAGAGAATAGTCCTCAAGGTTCTTCATTAGTGATGAATACATCACATTTTCAGATAGCACTTTTGCTGAACATGCTAGGCCATCTGCTCATGAGGCTTTTGGTTTCATTTCAGGCACAACTGGCTTCAGCCCACCTCTAGCAGTAAATAAAAAGAAAGTTTCTAAAAAATGAATTAGTGTCCCAAAACACAAATCACTTTTTGCAAATGTTGTGATAAAGTTTCCAAGCAATGAAAAGTGGGCTACCATATGTGCAAACCTCTGTGGACTGGTGAGGAGGGAGACATTCCCACTGTAACTCACCATAGCCATGTAAATTTTCATTTTAATATACCAGTATTAAAATCAATATTTGTTCTTCCTTTTTTGTTAGTCACTACTGAAAAAACGCTTTTGTTCAATTTAAATGCCCAAGCTTAACAATTGCTTTTCTTTTTCAAATCAGAATGGCAATTTCAGTAATCCTAAGAATGCAGCAAACAGGACACACATCACATGTTGTTTGGAAGTTATGTACCAACATTTTTTACTGTGGCTTCTCACTTGAAACAGGACTGTCATCAGCTCAGGATCAGGTCAGACAGCTGCTCAAAATCTCCATGGGTGAGATAAAGTGGTTTCTCTCTATAACCTCCATCACGGCTGCAGTACTCTCCTATTTCCTAAATCCAACCCCAAGCCACAGCTTGAGTTTACTGTTTGCTTTCAATAAGACAATGTTTTGTTTTGTTTTGTATTATCGAAAGCAAAGCCTGTAAGAAAAATTCAAGCATCAGATCACTCAATAAAAAAAGTCAGGTAGAACCTAAGGGACACAGACAGGTTCTGTATGCTCACTGGAACTAAAGACTTCTGCATGTAGCACTTATCGATAATCCTGTGCCACAAGCATTTCCATCCTGTGAATCAGAAAGGATTGTCAGAGAAAAGAAACTATCTGGTTTTGACCTAGTGTTAGCTACTACTTTTCAAAATGCCATACATCTAAAAGAGAGGCTGATTGAGGCAGTGGAGATGTTGGGGATCAATACTCTGCTTGTCACAAGAAAGACAGCAGGGCACTGTTGGGTCTGTGCTGCTGAGTATTACCAGTAACCTGCCTTAAAAGGCATTTCCTGAGTGTTTTGGCAGACTAAGCACTCACTGCTTTATAAGTTTACACCAAAAATTTGACATAGGTGATTTAAACTTTCCATATAGTAATCTGCACATAATTAAAAATGGCATTTGTGGTTCATCAGTGGCCTCCTGATACTGGAAGAGCAGGTGTTTTGTTGACATTTTAAGATTGGGATGATCTCTGAATTTGAAATTCTCTCTCAGTGCTGACTGCCAAATTGCAGCACAGAGAAGCGTTTTAGCAAGGGAGGACAGTGCAGGCTGGGCTTAGGAAAGACACTTGACTTGCTTTGACTGGTTCAAGTAGTCTGGAATTGAGTTCCATGTTTTGTTGAACCTATATTACCTCTTGGTCAAAACAAGCACTATCTGTGCTAGGCAGCTGTTTATAGAGGTGCAACATCAAATAAATTAGTGGACTTGGACTGCTCAGTCTAAGCTGAAGGACTGAGGCTCTTGACTCTTTCGATCAATCTGAACAACCCAGTGGTTGAAGCACTTTGTCAGGGAAGACACGGCTCCTTCTGTACAGCACTGTTTGCTGAGATGTGTGAAAAGTCTAGCATTACTATAACTCATGGTATTGCCTTTTCATGAATGTATGGAAGAACTTCAGCCTTGGCTGACACTGATCTGGCACCCTTCCCTAGCACAATGCTGGACCAGAGCCAAAGATTGAAGGTGGAGCTGAGGCACCCAGCCCTCAGGCTGGAGCAGCTCTTTGCCAAGATGTTGGAGCCATAATATGGGTACACTTTTGACTCTAAGCTAAGTGTGACAACAAAACCTTTCAAGGTGAAGGCTAAGGGTCATGTTTAGCAGGACCATACATTTCTAACACCAATCATTATTACACATAAACAGGACCTATAAATGCATATGGGGGGGGGTTATCAATAGGGTAATAATAATAACTAAGCCCATAGTTACAATACTAAATATTTACTAAATATTACAGTAAAATCAGGTGTTTGGGAAGGATCATACCTTCTCATTGCTCCAAGCAGAAGCACAATATGCCTTGGAAACAGGAGACAGCCTTTACGCAAATTATTCTGTAACCAATTTCTGCAAGGATCTAGTAGCTTATACTATTGATTTTGATAGAAATTTCTTCCTAAAAAAAAAGAGTGGGCCACTTGTGATAGCCAGTTTGATGATACCTACTTCTCAGAGTTCTGGGTCATAGCCCCATCCTGGCAGAGCTGTATTGGAGACAAGAGAGAGAGACACTCCCACGCATACCAGATAATAAATGAAGTGATTATTGCCTCACTCCATTTGCTGTCATCTGCAGATGATACATTAGTCAGAAAATGGAAAAATTATTTGTGTACACTTTCAACACAAGTCCTTATTTTCATATCTGCAATAACTAGCACTAATTGTTAAGCCATGAATGAGTGAGAAGTACCAGAGTTATTCATATCTCCTAGGTGTAATTTCAGAGCGTCTTTTCTCCTACCCACTTCAGGAGACAAACAGCTCACTTGAAACTCAGCATGTTGCACTGCTAATAAATCACAACATAAAATGCTTTGATTTAGTTAAATTTCTTTTTAAAATAAAAGTGAATTGACACACTGAATTTTATTTAGTAGTTTTTTTCTATAATTTCCTACATTTTTGTTTACAAGAACAGTGTAGAAAGATAGATATTATAGTATGGAGAGAATATTTGCCTAGTATTTGACTTTCTGTAAACTTTTAAGGGCAAAATTTTATTATTCAGAATAGAAAAATATACTTAACAATTCCCGCACATATTTTACTGCTTTCAAAATTGTTGAGATAGAAACTTACAAAGGTATCAATTTTAATAGGTGTTAGAATAATATGACATTTTTGAGCAGATGAATAATTGTACTATTACACTTTTCTGCTTCATGAAGATTTCCCCTGACTTTGGTAGGAATTCTGAATGTGAAAGACATATAGGCTCAAGTCCTTGGTGTTGTTCTTAGTGCTGAAATAATATCTGTTAGAAGAACAAAATTTCCAGCAGATACCTCTCACTATGTCATTGTACTTCAGTAGTCTCTCAATTTGAGTTCAATGAGACCATTCAGGCTTTTAGAGATAATGATAGTGATATATGGAATAAAGACCAACTTTTTTCCAAAACATATATATAATGAAAAATACAACTTAAAGATTTACAGAAGGAACTTTTTAATTGGGATATTTAAACAAGCAACCTGATATAAACAGATTCTATAAGCAAACATTTTTTGTTCTCCTCCAAAGGCCAAGCATGGGTTAGAAATCTAAATGCAAATAGAAGTAAACTCTAATTTTGAGAAAAGCTCAAGAAACACAAAATCTATCAGTTATTCGGTACCACTAATTAGGCATTTCCTTTACTTTTTAAAAGTAAATTGTAATTTACTTAGGAAAAAAATGCATGGAATTCTAAGGATAATTCCAATATAATACCACAGGAATGTAAACTGGTGTCAGCTAAATTTCAGAACAGAAGTGAACAACGAATTCATCAGAAAATGATCATGGTATCATTATATTTTCAACCAGCCTCCATCATGTAATATAAAATTGGTGATAGAAATGAAAAGGCGATAGAAAAGTCCGTAAGCTATCAGAAAAAAAAAAGGGAAAGACTGGTTTTTCAATTAAATTGGACCTTTTCCAAAATAAGGAAAGAAATATGATTGAGAATTTGTATTCTGAATATACAAAAGTTTGGAATTCATAAGGGCCTATTAAATATATGTATATATCCATTTAGTGCTTGTGAATATAATACAAGGGCATAATGGATATTGGGATGGCACATCTTTAAAGCTGATGCAACTGATTACCAACTTTCACAGATTCTCCTCCTACAAATGCTGGAGCTGTGATGCTTTTATCTGGAGTAATGGGAGAGAAAGGAAGTCACAGCCCAAACCACAGCTCACCCAGAAATTAAAACTGGGGAAAGTGGGTAGGAAGATACCATTGGGTTCTGGATGTTTCTGGAAGCAGAGGCCAGCTGTGATCCCTCTAAGCATTCAAGACCAGGTTGTATGAAGCTCTGAGCAGCCTGGTCTAGTGAAAGGTGTCCCTGCTCACAGCAAAGGGGTTGGAACTAAATGACCTTTGAGGTCACTTCCAACCCTTTCTATGATTTGCAAATGAGAAAGAGTCAGAACATCAAGCAGAGAGCAAAGGCAGGGAACAGTGGACCTGGCAGAAGGAACAAAGTAATGCCTAGAAGAAGGTTTGGAAATGCAAACAATGGGAACACCCAATTGTAGTCTGAGCTGGAAATCAGGCCTTTGCTCTCTGTAGAGAAAAGGTTTGCATCAAGGAAATATCGTAACCCATTCACCACCAATTTTCCTTCCCATAAGGGAAAAAAAGTCACAAGATTACAGATGTTTTTCGAGGCAAACAATTATTTTTACCTTTTAAATACTTCTTTTCTGGTTTGGGAATTTTTTTATTTATTCCCACTTGCTTACATTTATAGTAGTCATTTATTTGATTGGTGCTCGTGAGCTCCATTTTGGCCTGGTTTTCCACACTCATGTGGGATATGACCAGAAGACTACTGCTTCGGTTAAAACACTGACATCTGCATCTGGCAACATATTATTCTGACTTCTCCAGCTTTTGCAGGGTATAACTCAAAGTATGAAATCATCATTTGAATTAAAATGTGGGTAAGTCCACGAAGCAGCCATGACTCAAGGAAAGTCCAGGGAGTGAGATTGAGCTGTACAGGGGGTTCCCTGTTCAGGAACACCTGCAGCAGCCCCCAGCCTTGTCAGGATTTGGAAGCCCTCAGCAGCCAACCATGCAAGGATGGGGCAGTGGCAGGAGCAAGCATGGGAGATTTAGATGGTTCCAGGGTGCATGAGCAACCTGGAGTGTGGCACATCAGCTTGCACAGCAGCTCACGCAAGAAGGGCTGCTCTCCAACCATTCCAGTGGAGCCAGAAGAGGCAGCAAATGGACTGAATACCTGGTAAGAAAGAGCAAAGAGATCCTTTTAGCTCCAGTGTTATTAGCATACTAGTTTAACCTTCCTTAGTTGTGGTGTTGACATGCATTCAAGCTTGATTCCCTGTAGCTGTAAGGGTCATTGACCCAGCTGTGTCAGAGGCCTTCAGCCAGCCAGACCTGTGATGGTAGATGAAGCTCTCCAGGTCACAGGCTGCCGGGAGTGCCTGAAGCTTCTTTGTGAGGTTGGGATTACAGAGTTATTCTGCAGAAAGTGTGCTGTGTTTGAGGAGCTGTGTGGCAGATGGAGCTACAGGAAGAAGTGAACAGGCTACACAGTATCCGAGTGAATGAGCAAGAGATGGACTGGTTATTTTCACCAATGCTTACAGTCTCAGACTCCCGGGAGTCTTGAACCTCCATTGTGGTGAAGAAGCAGATGGACTCAGAACCCTGCAGGGTTATAACAGTCAAAGGACTGTTAGCCAAGGGTCTGTTAAAGATGAAGACTGGGGGCACATTGTGCACATACAACAAGAAGATTCCTCTTTCTCTGAATTTGGCAAGTAGGACTGGTAGCTTTTCCAACAGGTATGGGGCTCTGGATCCAGAAGGCCAAACAACTGATGAGATGGGGGAAGAGCTGTCTGAAAGGGTGGGGCCTCCTCATACAACACCACCTGCACCCTGCATCAAGACCTCCTCTGTTATCAGGAAAAGAAGGGCAGTTGTGATAGGAGACCCTTCAAAGAGGAATGGAGGGTCTGATATGCAGACCTGACCCAACTCACAGGGAAGACTGCTGTCTCCCAGGGGCTCGGATAAGGGACATTACTGGAAAGTTCTCCAGTCTCCTAAGGCCCTCTGATTACTATCCACTATTGTTTGTTCAAACTGGCAGCAATGAAATAAAGGTAAGTCTGAGGGCAATCAAAAGAGACCTCAATAACAAGGTACACATGGCCTCAGTTTCTTAGCCTACAACAAACCTGGAAAGTAGCTTGGGCATAGGCTGGCTGCATACCTATTTCCCACTTCCCCTTTTGAAGGATCTGTGCTTGCTTCACNACAGTATCCGAGTGAATGAGCAAGAGATGGACTGGTTATTTTCACCAATGCTTACAGTCTCAGACTCCCGGGAGTCTTGAACCTCCATTGTGGTGAAGAAGCAGATGGACTCAGAACCCTGCAGGGTTATAACAGTCAAAGGACTGTTAGCCAAGGGTCTGTTAAAGATGAAGACTGGGGGCACATCGTGCACATACAACAAGAAGATTCCTCTTTCTCTGAATTTGGCAAGTAGGACTGGTAGCTTTTCCAACAGGTATGGGGCTCTGGATCCAGAAGGCCAAACAACTGATGAGATGGGGGAAGAGCTGTCTGAAAGGGTGGGGCCTCCTCATACAACACCACCTGCACCCTGCATCAAGACCTCCTCTGTTATCAGGAAAAGAAGGGCAGTTGTGATAGGAGACCCTTCAAAGAGGAATGGAGGGTCTGATATGCAGACCTGACCCAACTCACAGGGAAGACTGCTGTCTCCCAGGGGCTCGGATAAGGGACATTACTGGAAAGTTCTCCAGTCTCCTAAGGCCCTCTGATTACTATCCACTATTGTTTGTTCAAACTGGCAGCAATGAAATAAAGGTAAGTCTGAGGGCAATCAAAAGAGACCTCAATAACAAGGTACACATGGCCTCAGTTTCTTAGCCTACAACAAACCTGGAAAGTAGCTTGGGCATAGGCTGGCTGCATACCTATTTCCCACTTCCCCTTTTGAAGGATCTGTGCTTGCTTCACTCTTTAGGGAGAAATTGAGATAAAATAACTTCTGAGGTCCCAATTCAGACCCGCCTGAACTTAGTCTCTATCCACTCACTGGAACATATAATTTAACAAAAGTATCTTTTTAGGACAGAGTCCAAAGTACAGACTCTAGCCCATACTCCACCCAATTCCTCTAATCACACCACCTCCTGTAGGTGTACCCATACACGGGGAGTCACACATTTAGTAATCCCAACAGTTTCAGGACTTCAGGCTTTGACAGATTTGCAGCACAAGATAACAATCCAGGTAACATAATGACGAGGCATTAGCCTATGTCCCAGGCCTGTTGTGAGGTTTCTGGCACAAGAACCTACATGCCCCACAACAAGTTGAATCTTGCTCATTAAATATCAAAGGACGCGTTAAGATTTGGTTTACTTTGATATGGGCAATTGAGAACTGGTGGATCAGGAGATGATTCATGGGCAAATCAAAAGTCTTCACCTCAAGAATGGGAGGGTCAGTCAAAAATGTCCCAGCTAGGTGGAAGAAAACACCTCCAGGTTTTTATCTGTGGGTGAACTTAGAGATTCAAATGTTTCTGTATTGGCTTCAAAGGAAGCCATTCCCAAGGAGAAGAAACAGTTGAAGTGATAAACATAGAGAATATTGGAAAAGAAAGAAGAAACATACAAGTCACCTTGAAGTACATCTGATTTGGTTTTTAAAAGCCAATCATATACAGTGTTGAGTAGTACCAAGTACCTTTCACTTAACTGATTGCACATTAACTCTGAGCCACTGACTGCTAAGCCAAGTTTTGGACTCTCCAGGTATGTCCCAAATTTACTGTGCCACAATGCTTTGCTTTTTGTTTTTCACACTTAGGCTTAATTCAAATTATCAACCACAATAAAATATAAACCCAAATCTTTTAGACATCTTAATGATGTGACTGATCAGCAAGACCACTAATACCATGCAGTATCAGAGCAATAAGCACTGCAGTAAGCTAACAACACCCAAAGAACACAAATATAAAGGCATGGTTTAAAAAGCTGTAGCACCAATACATTGACAAACTGTGGTTCAGAAATTATGAATAAGAAGAAAAACTGGTTGTGCAGGAGTATAGTTAACATCTTGGGAATCATTGTCGGCTCTAGTCTAATATAGCAGGATTTAGAAATTGTGTGACTGAGTCATATTATCCAAGTCACATTTTAAGTCTGTGTGAGCTTTTCCTCCTTCAAACATGATTTGTTAACTGCATTCCTTCGCAGTGTGAATGTTAAAACACAAACATGCATTCGGAACTGGTGCATATCTCCACTTTTTTACATATCATGTGATTTTAGTTGATAATTATGCTGTGTTTTATTGCTAATTAACTTCTATGTAAGCAGTAACATAGCATTGCACTTGAAACATTTTCCACTGCACTTTGATCTGATCAGCACTGCGCCACCTTGTTTGCTCTTGCCAAGACAGCTCACAAGTTTTTGAGAGTATTACTGATTTTATTTCAATTTAGCAGGTCTAGTCTCCTGTTTAAACACTTCTATTTTTTAAAATGTATTTGTTATATGTATCTGCCCTGTTTTGCAATGGCTAGCATTCATGACGTGAATGCTTACTCATTTTAGGGCAATACCCCAGCCACTGACTTAATTTGGTTTGTGATCATGTATTTCCTGCATTTCCCTGTGTGAGGTTTCAGAAATGTCTGTAGGTGGAATCACAGTTGTATGATCATCCTTGACAAACTTGTTCATGATGACAAACTTGTCTGGATTTTACTGTCTTCCTTTTCATGGCTTCTATGTCTAACCATTTGGCTCATATAATATTCTTACATCACCGTGCATCAATAACATACTTCTTAATAGTTCTGGAATTTTTAGTCTACAATCTTCATTCATTCTTCTCACTTGGGTAATCATGTACTCTTTACACTTTCTCTTGAACTGTTTCTGTTTGCAACAGGATATTCACCCTACTGCTGACTGGTCCTTATAATGGACAAGACTGTGAGAGCTGCATCTTTTGTTTTCTATACATACATTCTTTTTTCTCTCATCCACTCTCCTATCTTCCAATTTGAGCTATAGCTATGTTCAGTACTCCAGAGAAATGAAAAATGTCCAGATGTTGTTTATATACATACACCTGCCAGCTAATGAGTTAATACATGATATTTGTTTTTATAATAGTACAAACACTATTTAGTTGTCCCAAACATTTGCTGCTAGCAAAGACTGCAGTATTCCCAAGGCAAATTAAACTGAATTATAGCATTGAAAAATAAAAAGTACATTTTGAAGGTTACAAAGTCAGCTATTAGAAAGTTAAAAAATCCCAGAATTGTAGGCCTTTAACCAAGGTAAATATAATGTAGTTACATAAATTTTTTACTATAACTTTGCCAAATTCTGAATATATAATATTGTGCAGGGAATACAGCATTCTACAAAACTTTGTTAGGTTACTCAGTGCATATAACTGAGCACCTTACTATATCGCAAATATAAATCCTGTTTAGGGTACACCAGCTTT
Source organism: Rhabdornis inornatus (assembly GCA_013397075.1). Lineage (NCBI taxonomy): Eukaryota > Metazoa > Chordata > Aves > Passeriformes > Rhabdornithidae > Rhabdornis > Rhabdornis inornatus. The sequence continues at coordinate 1,630,483 of VWZS01004048.1, forward strand.
AATATTTTCATGGATGCTCATTAGTAGGGAAGTTAAATGCTGGAGGTTTTTACGCTAAGAGTGCTTTACATGGTCCAAGGGCAAATCCGTAATACACCACTGTTTTTGTAGCTAGATACTATAGATATATATTGCTTTTGATGGGCTTAGCATTTTGGGAAGTCAGACTTAAGCTCTCAAATTGACCTGCAGAAAATGAGAGTCTATCAGATAATCAGCCATGGTGTGATGGTACAGAAATTATCCACAGAAATGGATGGAATATAACTGTGAAAGAGAATCTTTAGTTAACTTAGCCAGGACAGCCACAGCTCTAGCAGTCATCTCCTTGCCTCACCAGGTTTCCAGCTGCAACAAAGAATAAACAGGAGTTCTCCAGTCTCTTTGACTGCATAATCTAGGTTTATCTGTAAAGTCCATTCCTAAATTACTTCCTTGTAAACACATGTATGTCTTAAAGTTTTCTCATTAAAAATCCAGAGTGAAATTATGAAAATTCTTCCACATGGCATCTGTAACATAGCTCCCTTTTTATTTAACTCCCAGAACAGAATGCCTCACTTTTCCATAATCCACATCTTAGATTGCCAGTCTATCTTCTTGCAAAGGTAAAGATTCAGCTTCAGACCAAGTGGAATCAATGGCTTATCTGGTGTCATGCTAGCTATTACTTTTTCTCCTTCAGCGAATGAGTTTTATGCCAGATTAGGAAGTAACCAGATCTCACTGCGACCACATGATAGCTTTAACAGAAGGGAAAAGATGGGCTTGCATGACTTATGGCACAGATGGCAGTATGGAGAAACAAGACCATGGCTTTTGAGCTGTGCAGTTGTATAAAGTAAAATTGCAGCCAGGAGGACGTAGCATTTTCTGTTGGGCCCTTCTTATCTTAATCATCTTGCCCATCACTTTTATGTTTTCCCAGAGCCATTTTTTGACCTAAATCCCTTTCTTCTTTCCCAGTGAGACTCAGCCTGCAAACTGTAGGAACCATCTTGGAGGTCTTTTACCTAAGTCCTCTTGGCTTCTCCCCTCCCATACTACCATTCCCACTCATTTCCAGTTCCACCTCTGTTCTTGGATTTCATGTTTGAATCATAACACAATTCCATATTCTAATCTCTACACTGAGACAGCTGCCAGTCTGTCACACACCTCCTCAAAACCTTTTCTGTTCTTACTGTCATCTCTTTTCCTTTGTGTCCCAGATTTCATCTTGCCCATTTATCCTCAGTTTACCCTCAGATGTTCCTAATCCTCCTTTCTTCCCCTTCCTGGCTCCCATTCATGATCTCTCTGTCTATTCAGTTCTTGTCCTTGTCCCTATAGACCTCTCAGCTTCTTTTTTTTTTTTTTTCTGATGAGTCCATATGTTGGTGTATGTAGCAAGTATGTGTTTGGCATGGCATTCCACATGATAGCGGGAAATGGGACCAAACATTTGACATGCAGGGATGGATGAATGGGACTTCTCAGCCATCTCAGCGTGGGATCTTGTTCAGAGCTCAGGCTGATCAGCTGTGATTGACACGGGAGGCCATGGGAGAGCGCCTGCAGTGCTGTGTTACAAAAGCATTAAATGCAGATTGGTGTGTACTTTAAAGAGAGAACAGAAAGTGAGAATCAAATTATTAGTCTTGAATCAAGCAAGATTTAAGAGGTCTGTAAGCCTTTTCATCCTACACTTAAATCACTGCATTTTCCTTTGCCTGTATTCTAGCAGGAAGGGAGACGGAGAGCAGGGAACAAAAAGGCTTTTAGTTTCATTGCCCTGAATTCAGCCTGATCTCTATTAGCTCAGAGCTTCACTTCCAGAGAAAACAGCTGCTGAGCTAAGAGCTGGAAGCAGACCCAGTTCCAGTGGCATCTTCACAGAATGAAGCCCCAAAGGTCCAGCAGGTCATTAGAGTGTACAAAACCTCTTTTCTTGTGGGGCTTATAACCTAAATAAATTTGGACAGATTATCTTTGACACAGAGGTTAATTTGTTGACCCCATTTCAAAGTCTAATGCCACTGCCATTTCTCGAAATCACTAAAAATGTTACCATGGGTATTTTTCTCTAGCATTGTTCACAAAAAATACATAAATTTTTTTGGTTTAAATAATTCATGCACACTTGAACTGAAGGCAAGAATGTCCTTGCACTATTGCAACTGCAATGGTTATAGCAGATCAAAGCTATAAGCTGTTGAAAATAACCTTTGAATGAGTAGTGCTGGGTGAGTGGAAAAGTAAGCCTTGTTCCCGCTGTTGCTTTTAACACATATGTCACTGGTGTTTCAGTGGTAGAGAATCTGCTCTTGTCTGGGAGTTTAAATCCTTGTGCACATGAAAGCTACCCAGTAGAACAGGCATTTGTCCATGTGCTGCATATAGCAAAATCACACTATGATGTGTAAAATACTGTACAGATTGCAGTATATACTGTTCAAAGTTTATTTTGAGTCTTCTGCATTTTCATAAGACAAAAAAATATGATCTATATCATCTTACAACATTGGCAGTATGAAACATACACACAGTATGCATTTTGAACTGTAGCATATGTACAGAATGTTCACAATTTAAACAGGAGAAATGTAGCTGAGTATCTATCTATCTATCTATCTATCTATCTATCTATCTATCTATCTCTGTACGCTTATTACCATAGTATTAGGAACCTCTCTGAAATCTTTCCAAATTAAAGGCCCCCCCAAGCTTACCTTATGAATTCTCCACCCCTTCCCCCCACCCCCCAAACTCATAAGTACTTGCAAATGGTTTCACCTCTCTCCAGCCTGCAGCTGTTTGTAGAAGTTTTCTAATACATACAAAGGACACTTGAAGAAATTTGTCAAGGAGCCACTACTACCATCATGGAACAACAGCAATTACACCCCACCAGTAAGAATAACAACTGGACACAGCTGTATCCAGCTGGAGAGTAACATTATCCATTTGCAAATATAACAGTATTGGTATTCTTTCTCCTCACTTATGACCATGCTGCAGCAAGAGCTCTATAAAGATCTCATGACAGCTTGAAACTGAAAATCCTTCCAATTCTTAATAAACTGCTTTCCTAACAAGAGACCACATCACTATAAGACCAGGCTTGCACCTTCTGGAAATTAAATTAATTTCCTCTTTCCTGGCAGAGCTATATTAAAGGGAACTGTTCAGCCTCACCCTCTTTTTCCAGTTAGTTGAGATGCCAATATCTATGGATACATCTATTATAATTTTAACTGGTATGTAATGTGTAAATATCATCCAGTTGGATTTGCATTGACGTAATTCATACTATACATAAGACATCAAACTTAAATATGTCTTAGCTTCTAGCTCTTTGAGATTCCTTCACTAGTTAAAAATTTAATCCATCGTCTTCGACTTTTTAAATTGTTGACATAGAACAGTACTCAGCATTCTTAGGGACTCAGGATGTTTCACAGTTTGTTCCCTGTATTTCAAAGCGCTCATGGTGTGTTTCAAACTGCTTTTTGGTGTGGGGGTTGGTTGTTTTTCATCTGCAATTGACCTGAGACAGTAACTTTCAGCAAACGTGAAAAGTGCAAACTAAAAAAGATTGTTGTAACCCTCTTCACACCCTTTGGCAGAACTACAGTGATCTTGGTGTTTTGATGTTTTGACTATGGGTGAGGGCTTACTCTAGCTGCCACAGCTATTTAATTGTATGTGGACAGTTATTTCTCACCAAACTAAACTGAAACACTAAATTTTTGCAGCAGAGGTCACTTGTAAAATGAGTAATATTTTACTGTGTAATGTCTTACAATGCAATGCTTCTCAGTTCTGAATTAGTCATTTTCCATGAATTTACAGGACTAGTAGCTAAGAAAGCCCTCGGGACTCCCAAGATGGGGATTTCAGATTACCTGCAAGAAGTTCTAAAGAAGTAAAAGCGAAGCATGGGTTTCTCTTATGGTTTCACTCCATGCATCGTATTGCACAATAAGGCTGTCTGATGTTTTGGTCTCAGGAAGAATAGACAACTGATAGTTTTTAAGCAATGTGCTCAGATTTGGGTCACTTTTAATGTGGGACAGATTAGATTTTTCCTGATTAACACAATGGCATTTTAAAATATTTCACTGCAACTAAAAGGAATGTCTGAGGAAGAAGACACACAGCTCTGATGACTTCAAACCCTCAGATATGCCTCGGGCTCTCAAGAATCATGAAATCTGCTAAGGAAGGTTTTTTTGTTAACTGGCTTTTTTATCTACTAAGATACATTTGGGACTCTACAATTCTGAAAAAACTTGCAACAGGACAAGTCACAAGACTGGTGTTCTACAATTTGTTTCCAAGATGAAAGGAATATTTAAACCACCAAGCATTATGAAACATACAACATATGATACTGCATGCCGCCGAAAATGAGCATGAACTTGTCTGTCAGCATTCAACCAAACCACAGTTCCAAAACCTGAAGGACCTTACTCCATCTCTCAGTGTCAATTCGCATTGAAGAGTATCTTAGATCACAGCAACATTTGAGTGTACCTTGTACCAAATGGCAGTGAGCTGTAAGGTACTGCTGCTGCCCTGGTATTTTGTTAGTCCCTGCTCTGCCACGAAGTATTGAACTCCCTGGACCTCTTTGCTGCTCCACCTCATCCCACTTCCTCGCGCTCGGGATCTCCCCATTGCCTCAGTTTTTTGTCTTTTCACACCAGAAGGGCTGGCACAGTGCGAGGACTGGAACCAGTTTCTTCTCATACAGCGTTAAGAACCAACCCTCGCTATTTGTATCTCGTTTATCATACCTCAGATTAAGTTTTATGAAGCTGTGGGATGTTGCCTCGCTTTTTAAGCGGACACATATCGGGTGTCTGTATCAAAACCAAGCGGAGGTCAAAGGGCTGCCAGAGCTGCTACCTGTCCGAGCCTGGCACCGTTCGCACTGGGGACACGCCACCGCCACTCCGCCACCCGAGGCCACGGCTGCGGGGCACCGAGACCCTCCCGGGCTGCCGTGACGGCTGAAAGGGATTGAAGGGCGGGGAGAACTGAGATTCTCCCCATTATTCCTGAGTCTCCGTCCAGGCACCTTCCCGCCGCACCGCAGCCTTTTCCCGGCAAGCCGAAGGCTGGGGCTCCCCCTCCTCCGCCGCCGGCAAGCCGCGGGGGCGGGCGGGCGCGACCCTCCCCGCGCCGGGCGCTCCCCGGGGAGGAGCCGGCCGGGTCGCACCGGGCCCGCTCGCCAAGTCCGGCTCCGAGCAGCCAAACCCAGCCCCCTGGGTTCGGGGTGGGCGGGGAGGGACGGCCGGCCGGGCGCCTCTCCTGCCGGGAGCGGGAGGACGGGCGAAACTTTCCTCCCCGGCGGCGGCGGCGGCGGCGNCACGCAACGGCCGGGCCCGGCGCGGGGCCGCCGGGGGCGAGGGAGAGCCGGGGAGGTGCGGCGGGGGGCGGCTCCTCTCCTGACCTCGGGCGGGGGCGGCACGTGGGATTCTGGTCTCGCCTGCCGGCCGTGCGTGGATTCCCGTGCTCCGAAAGGAGCTGTGGACGTAGCACACCCGTGGGCAGTTCGGCGTGTGTGAGCACACGCGACGCTGAGGTTTGCTGCGCACCTGGACGCGAGCTCTGCGGCCCATGCAGCAGGACAGACCCAGCGCGGCCCGGGCAGGTGCCCCGCGGAGCCCGAGGTGCGCCTGCCGTACCTGCCGCCGCTGCCTCCGCGGGGTTGCGACATCCGCCCTCGCTGCCCTTCTCTTTGAGTCCAGTAGCTCGGGTCATGGACATTCTAGTGACTTCTGTTAGTGTTTCGCATGCTGGTGCCTTTAGTTTCTTCCAAGTGTACGATCTATAAACTCAAAGATGGTAAACACGTGTTCTGGGACATTTCAAGAAGAACGTGCACGTTTTTTTGAGGGGAAAAGAAGCGCTGGTGGAACTATGCTTTCTGAATACCTGTTACTTCATGTGCTGACATTTTCCCATAAAGTGAAATGCTTGGCCACGTGAAGCCAATACTTGATGCTCTTCAGTGTCCCTTCTGCAGCTGATGAATAAATGTGTGTAAAGGCTGACGGAGGAGGAGTAAAGACGGGGAGGGATCAATATTCACTGGATTGTTAGCTTATATTTAATTCATAAAATGAGATGCGTAGAAAATTATAGATGTAATTCCGAATAGTAAACTGTTAATCTTCCTAATACTTGTAAGTTATTTTGGAAGACGTAGACAAGCAAATGCAAAAAATAAATTGCACTGCTAGGTTATTAAAAAAGTTAGAAAGGCAGTCTGGCAATTTTTGGACTAATATCCCTAACTTTGGGACCATGTATAGAATGAATTGAAAAACAGTGAAAATTCGTGTTTTTATCCCAGAAGGCATCTGTAAACAGACACTGGTTATTTCCATGGTGTCTGGTTTGGAACCATTATTATATGTGATTTGACTTAGAGAGTCCAATCCATTCCTTAAGTGAGACATCCATCCCGTCCATCCCAATGTTTGAGTGGGGTCATCCTGTAACACAAATTGCTTGACAGAGTAGTCTGCGATGGTGCTTCATGCTTCAGCTCAGTTTATGAAATAGGCAGCTGCTGCTCGACAGGTCACTCCTCCTCCTCATCATCATCCATGTTGCTTATCTCACCCTCTGTGAGCTTATTCTGTGAGTAAACACTTAACAACTATGTCGTTTTTTGATAGGTTTAGTTTGCTGCCAGTCTAGCTCCCTAAAGAACATCATCACAGAAAATAAAAGGGGAGCAGGAGGGAAATGGGATTGGGTATCTTTCTAAGGCCAGAAGGTATTATACTGCCTGAGCCATATTATAAAATTGTGCCATTAGTTTAAATTCTAGTACAATTGTAAAAGACAGAATTTTTGAAAATGGAAACAGGCAAAGCTGTTGCTTGTAAAGTTTTCAGCCAGATGTGCGTGGTAGGGAAAAAGGATCAAAGAACCCATTTTGAATTTTTTTATACCACTTATGCTGTAGAATTTTTCAAGTGCGCTCTTTGAAGTCTACAGAAAAATGGTTTGGATGTTTGTGTCGCAGCAGAATGATGTTTTACAGAAGACATCACAAGAAGATGTACTGTCTTGTCCCAAAAACCAAACTGCTGTTTGATTAATTAACTACTTGAATGCCTGTGCTGTTTCTCAACTGTACAAAGCACTAGTGAGCAAGCAACTGCAAATAACAAATGATAAAACCCATCAAACTCTGTGTGGTACAGCTCTCAGCAGAAGGTGCTGGTGTTGAGGTACTATCCTGCTCCAGTAAAATGTGCAATTAGTTCTTTTTCTTTTAGCATAAAGAAAGAAATTATGTATGGTCTATAGTGGTGCCTAGCAGCAGCCTGCTGATGTTCAACGACTGTTTCTGATCTGTGGGAAGAAAAGCTGTTCTAAGGGTGCAGCAGATTGAAAAATGGGGTTAGAGCTTAGTTAATGCTTCTCAGATTTGGTGCAAGTCTGTGATCTCCCCTTCCTTATCAGACCCTTAACAGTTTATCCATCCCCATGTCTTGTCCCACTTGACATCGCCTTGTCAAGTGCCCCATCCACTTGTCAGATTTCTTCTTTCCCTTTCTTCTATTTGAATCTAACAAACTCTGCAGCAGGTGGGCTACTACCCCCTACCCTCCCTCAGGAGTCCACTGTAAACATTTGGGAACCTGTTGACATAGGGAGTGTTGAGAGATTACTTCACAAATAAACGCCAAAGTCAAGGTTATATTCCTGGTTATGGACTGTAGCCATTTGGACAGAAGAGCAGACCATGTGGAGCTTGCCTATGCTAGAAGAAATGTTGGTACTTCAGGCATGCGTGTACCTTTATATAAGTTAATTCATTGCCTTAATGTTGGTATGCTTGTAGCAGTGTGCAAACCCTGTGTAAGGGCCTTGTTGTGTTTAAGATACCAAGATAAACTGTACCAGAATGATCAAACTTGACATCTTAACCACAGCCCTGCATGGATTCCATCAAGATCACTACAGTAGGCAAGTGTGTGTATATATAAATGAAGAGCTTAAGTAAGTAAATAAACACCACTAACTTGAACTTCAAAGTTCTGTTTGTTTTGCTGGGTGATGCCTCTGTCCTGCTTGACTGAGGTGATGCACAACCACCTTCATGGATCTTGAGAGTTACACATCTAGGAGCATAATGAGGGTTTGTATATCCTGGAGAAGAGAACTTCCTAAATCCATCACTTATGCTCCTTAAGCAGATGTTTCAGGATTTCACGTTTTTTGGTATAAGGTGCTTCCCCTCTCTTTCCTCTCAGCCTGAGGTACTCATTACTGGAGCAGAAAAAGTGGTGTATTGACTTAAAAGTTTGTCAGAAAAGGTGTTGTATTGACTTAATCTGCTGTTGCCTTTTTCTGTAATGCAGTTGATGTAACCTGGCATTACAAGATTTGAGGGTGAGTTCAGTACCAGTTTTCTCAGAGACAGGGTAGAAAGGAAGAGGAATTTCCTTTTGTATAAATGCTTATCATTTGAGTGCTTGTGGCAGTAATAACACAAAGGAAACTAATTGGAGTCTTTGCCAGGTTTTGTATCACAGATGGTGAAGAAACAGAAGTAGAACAAAAGTTTCTGTAATCACAGAAAAAATTAGTTTGAGTTAAGCTCAATGTCAAATGAGTCTCAGTGCCTTCTGCATGCTAAGAGAGATCTCCCTCTTCCTGGCTGAAGTGAAGAAAAGCCTATCTAGGCTGTTTGCTGGGGAATGTGTTTTCTCCAGAGAGCACTTCCTTTTTGCTGCTGCACAAAAGTATTTCTGCTATGGCAAAAGCTGATTATTTCCTAGCCAGGAGACTGTACCGATTATTTTCTTTTGCCTTTGTAAAATGTCTTACCTCAGCCCCAGCTTTATCTGTTTTTCTTTTGGTGTTTTCAAACTGTTTTTTCACTAGCTGTACCCAGTCTCATGGAGCAGGAGGTGAGGTGTCAGATGAAGCTAACTCCCATTTGTCTACAGCAGTGATGCTGCCCAAGTCAGAGAAGGGTCCTTGAGCTCTCCAGAGGCTGTCTCCTGCTAACTTCCATAGGTGTAGTACTATTCCACTTTTTCTTGCTCAAATTGATGCATATTTTTGGCTTCTAGTGTTCATTGCATATCCATGACTGAAAATGGTTGCAGATTGTAACCAACAATTTATGGAAAAGGCTGGGGTATTCTCTGACCCCCTCCTTGAAGAGCAGATGCTGCAAATTACTAGGAAGAAGCAGCTCAGGCTGACCACAGATTAAAACCACTGCCTAAGGGGAAGAGGACAGTGGAGAGAAGTGGAAAAAAGATTGTTGTGTCCCTATTTATCTATTGAAATTGAATCCTTCTCCTAAGGTTTGAATACCAAAGTTTTTCAGATAAAGAAAATACAGACCAAACCTGGAAAAAGGTTCCTCATCAGAGGTTTATAACTGCTTGGAAGGTTAACACACATCTGATGTGAGCTGCATCAATGGTTTGTAAAAATTATTCCCTCTACAATTCTATTGCTTTAAAATGGAGAAGGTAGATTTACATCACATAATAGGAAGAAATTCTTTATGGTGAGGCTGATGAGCACTGGAAGAGTCTTCCCAGAGAAGTTGTGGCTGCCCCATCCCTGGAAGTGTTCCAGACCAGGCTGGATGGGGCTTTAAACTACCTGGTCTAGTGGAAGGGGGTCCAGCTCATGGCAGGGATTTGGAACTAGATGATCCTTAAGGTCCCTTNCGCCAGCATGGGCCCCGACACGCTGCCGCTCGGCACCTACGGCGGGGCGGCCGCCGCCGCCGCCCTGCTGCTTTGGGCCGTGTGCGTGCTCTGCCGGAGGAGAAGGTACCGGGGCGGGGGGCGGCCGCGGCATTCCTGCACGGCGGGCCGGGGGAGCGGGGCTGCCGGGCGGGCGCAGCGCATTGGGCCGCTCTGCGCTCCGGCATTGGGCCCGCCCCTCCGCGCAGGGTCGCCCTATCAGCGCCGCCGGGCCGGGGGCGGCGGCCCTCCGGGATGGCGGCCCCCGGGGATGGCGGCCCCCGGGGATGGAGGC
>VWZS01004048.1:1641866-1681217 GCA_013397075.1 Rhabdornis inornatus
TCACAAGAAGATGTACTGTCTTGTCCCAAAAACCAAACTGCTGTTTGATTAATTAACTACTTGAATGCCTGTGCTGTTTCTCAACTGTACAAAGCACTAGTGAGCAAGCAACTGCAAATAACAAATGATAAAACCCATCAAACTCTGTGTGGTACAGCTCTCAGCAGAAGGTGCTGGTGTTGAGGTACTATCCTGCTCCAGTAAAATGTGCAATTAGTTCTTTTTCTTTTAGCATAAAGAAAGAAATTATGTATGGTCTATAGTGGTGCCTAGCAGCAGCCTGCTGATGTTCAACGACTGTTTCTGATCTGTGGGAAGAAAAGCTGTTCTAAGGGTGCAGCAGATTGAAAAATGGGGTTAGAGCTTAGTTAATGCTTCTCAGATTTGGTGCAAGTCTGTGATCTCCCCTTCCTTATCAGACCCTTAACAGTTTATCCATCCCCATGTCTTGTCCCACTTGACATCGCCTTGTCAAGTGCCCCATCCACTTGTCAGATTTCTTCTTTCCCTTTCTTCTATTTGAATCTAACAAACTCTGCAGCAGGTGGGCTACTACCCCCTACCCTCCCTCAGGAGTCCACTGTAAACATTTGGGAACCTGTTGACATAGGGAGTGTTGAGAGATTACTTCACAAATAAACGCCAAAGTCAAGGTTATATTCCTGGTTATGGACTGTAGCCATTTGGACAGAAGAGCAGACCATGTGGAGCTTGCCTATGCTAGAAGAAATGTTGGTACTTCAGGCATGCGTGTACCTTTATATAAGTTAATTCATTGCCTTAATGTTGGTATGCTTGTAGCAGTGTGCAAACCCTGTGTAAGGGCCTTGTTGTGTTTAAGATACCAAGATAAACTGTACCAGAATGATCAAACTTGACATCTTAACCACAGCCCTGCATGGATTCCATCAAGATCACTACAGTAGGCAAGTGTGTGTATATATAAATGAAGAGCTTAAGTAAGTAAATAAACACCACTAACTTGAACTTCAAAGTTCTGTTTGTTTTGCTGGGTGATGCCTCTGTCCTGCTTGACTGAGGTGATGCACAACCACCTTCATGGATCTTGAGAGTTACACATCTAGGAGCATAATGAGGGTTTGTATATCCTGGAGAAGAGAACTTCCTAAATCCATCACTTATGCTCCTTAAGCAGATGTTTCAGGATTTCACGTTTTTTGGTATAAGGTGCTTCCCCTCTCTTTCCTCTCAGCCTGAGGTGCTCATTACTGGAGCAGAAAAAGTGGTGTATTGACTTAAAAGTTTGTCAGAAAAGGTGTTGTATTGACTTAATCTGCTGTTGCCTTTTTCTGTAATGCAGTTGATGTAACCTGGCATTACAAGATTTGAGGGTGAGTTCAGTACCAGTTTTCTCAGAGACAGGGTAGAAAGGAAGAGGAATTTCCTTTTGTATAAATGCTTATCATTTGAGTGCTTGTGGCAGTAATAACACAAAGGAAACTAATTGGAGTCTTTGCCAGGTTTTGTATCACAGATGGTGAAGAAACAGAAGTAGAACAAAAGTTTCTGTAATCACAGAAAAAATTAGTTTGAGTTAAGCTCAATGTCAAATGAGTCTCAGTGCCTTCTGCATGCTAAGAGAGATCTCCCTCTTACTGGCTGAAGTGAAGAAAAGCCTATCTAGGCTGTTTGCTGGGGAATGTGTTTTCTCCAGAGAGCACTTCCTTTTTGCTGCTGCACAAAAGTATTTCTGCTATGGCAAAAGCTGATTATTTCCTAGCCAGGAGACTGTACCGATTATTTTCTTTTGCCTTTGTAAAATGTCTTACCTCAGCCCCAGCTTTATCTGTTTTTCTTTTGGTGTTTTCAAACTGTTTTTTCACTAGCTGTACCCAGTCTCATGGAGCAGGAGGTGAGGTGTCAGATGAAGCTAACTCCCATTTGTCTACAGCAGTGATGCTGCCCAAGTCAGAGAAGGGTCCTTGAGCTCTCCAGAGGCTGTCTCCTGCTAACTTCCATAGGTGTAGTACTATTCCACTTTTTCTTGCTCAAATTGATGCATATTTTTGGCTTCTAGTGTTCATTGCATATCCATGACTGAAAATGGTTGCAGATTGTAACCAACAATTTATGGAAAAGGCTGGGGTATTCTCTGACCCCCTCCTTGAAGAGCAGATGCTGCAAATTACTAGGAAGAAGCAGCTCAGGCTGACCACAGATTAAAACCACTGCCTAAGGGGAAGAGGACAGTGGAGAGAAGTGGAAAAAAGATTGTTGTGTCCCTATTTATCTATTGAAATTGAATCCTTCTCCTAAGGTTTGAATACCAAAGTTTTTCAGATAAAGAAAATACAGACCAAACCTGGAAAAAGGTTCCTCATCAGAGGTTTATAACTGCTTGGAAGGTTAACACACATCTGATGTGAGCTGCATCAATGGTTTGTAAAAATTATTCCCTCTACAATTCTATTGCTTTAAAATGGAGAAGGTAGATTTACATCACATAATAGGAAGAAATTCTTTATGGTGAGGCTGATGAGCACTGGAAGAGTCTTCCCAGAGAAGTTGTGGCTGCCCCATCCCTGGAAGTGTTCCAGACCAGGCTGGATGGGGCTTTAAACTACCTGGTCTAGTGGAAGGGGGTCCAGCTCATGGCAGGGATTTGGAACTAGATGATCCTTAAGGTCCCTTCTAACCCGAACCATTCCATGATTCTGTAGGTTTGTAGGGTTGGTATTTTAATTATTAGGAATGGTCTTCATGGTCAGGATTGCTTGTGAGGAATGCTATGATATGTGGCACATGCTGTGGGTTTTACTTTACAGCAGTATAGGAACTTCTGTCCTGCATTAGATGGGACATGTACCTTCTAATATATTGTTTCTGACCAATGTCTAATGCATCAGAACATGGTATTAAAAAACCTCCAAGCTTAAACAGTGTAATTGTAGATTGAAGTAATGATGCATTTCTCAGAAAGGATTTTGCTGTGACCTGAGTTATGGATTTAAAGCCTTGTTGAAGCAAACTGCCTTTCATCTTTCCCTTTTATTCTATATTTTAAAATACCTCTGATGTATACAATTAGATTAGTCTAAGATACTTTTCCCCAAAATTGCTCTCTTGAACCCAGACAGATATTGTTGAAAAAAATATAGATTTTGTCTTTGCCTTCAAGAACATCTTATCCTTCTCTGTGACAAGCTGTGAGCTTGCTAACAGCTCTCTTACCAAGTGAATTGTAGTTCACAAGATGTCATCAGCCTGTCTTTTTTACCACTTCTGCTAATTTAGGCAATATGTTAAGGTAGTTTTCAGTTGGAGGGAACATCAGGAAGGACAGATAGAAGGATACCAGAAAAATCTGGCCTCTTCCTTCTTACCTTGGCCTTCTACAGAGGCCTTTTTCTCCATTGTTTTAATTGGACCTCTAGGGAGTGCACGTGTTTTCATGACCTCCTTTTGTTTACTGTCGTTGTCCCCTCTTACTCCACTCTGGAAAGGACTGAAGACTGAAACTGTTTAAGGCAGAAAAGTAACAGTTCTGTTTCTTAAGTAGCCTTAGGAAACCTTTCTTTCTCACCATCACACTTGGGTTTTCTGTCAACTGTTCACTGCTGTGCCAAGATGTGGTAGAAGCTTTTTCCTTTACTTGCTTCTACTGGTCAGAGCCTAAGTGAAGGTAGAATAAAATGAAGTCAGTGAAACCATAACCTTCTCAAGGTGTACAAGTCTCCATTCATGGGAGAATGGCTGGTTTTTCTTATGGCTCTAATAGACCTGGAGAGCCGTTACATCATGGGTCTTGCACAGTAGTGTGTTTCAAAACTGTGTGTGTTTTCTTTTTTTTTTTTTTTTGTGATACTTCTCATCCTTCTGATTTGTAGCCTGCATTTTGAGTTCCACTTCCTACCAGTACTTTGAAGATGACACTAGAGATGAGACCTGTTTTAGAAGATAATGAAGCTTCCCGACAATTTGTGATTTACAGAATTCTTTGCTTAAGGTACACTGCCACCTAGCAACAGTTTCCCTTCCTTCCCAGTTTTCTTGACCTACTTTGTTGGGGGTTGTTCAGCTTTATAATTTATACCTGGTCTGGTCTTGATCAGCATCCAGAACCCATCAGTAGATGCCATCCTGGTAAATGTATATGTATGAGAGGTGGAGATATTTTTAGTGGCAATAAGAACTGCTAGCTTCTGGTTTCTGACTAAAATACAATAGTTTCATGGTGTTTTTTCCTCCCTGTGTTTTTGTTGAAAGAGCCTATAATTTTTTTTCACCTTGGAGTTACTGATTTTGCTTTCTCTGTTCTTTATTCTTTAAGGCAAATGAAATTAAAGGGTGAGAATAAAGGGAATTGCTTTCAGCAATTATTTATTTTTATTATTCCAGTGCAACATGAAGCATGGAGCATCATCTAGAGCACTGTACACAAATGCACAGAGCTTACAGAAAGTTCTGAATAATTAACCCTTCTGCTCCCCTTCCAAGCTGATAGTCCCAAAGGTATGAATGAGGACAACCCAAGTGAATATACAGTGCTTCAAAATTATATTCATGCTTACCACTATATTTAGGAGAGGAAAGCAGGCTGGTTGGCACATCTCAGCTGAAACATTTCAAATAAAGGCTGATGTGAAGGAAGACAAAAAGGGGCAAATCATAATCCTAGCGTACCCTGACATGAGCTACAAAATACTTTTCCTAAGCATGATGGTGAAATTTGCCCCCTGATGTGTTTAAAAATTGGTGATGTAACTAAAGATCTGCATCATCAGGTGACTGCAGGACTTCCTGGAGTCTCACCTCACAAAGCTACCTGGATCTTAGCTCCCACAGGAAGGAGTGACTTCACTGGGATCCAGGGACTTTCTAAGTCCCAAGCTTCCAGTCTTGCTTGTGGACTCCTTCTCAGTTCTCCTACTGTAAATTGGAGGTCAGTGTGGTCTCTTGATGTACAGGTGACATAGAAAAATGCTTCACTGGGCACTCGGGGAGTTGTTAGAGATGCTGGAAAGAATTCTTCCGTGGTATAACTGCTCAGCATGTGCTGAGGAACTGTTGCCTGTCCATCCCTTTCTCCTATATACTGAAATACAATTTTAGGTATTGTATTTTAGCAATAGTCAGCTAAGTTGTTGGATTGTGCCAGCTGGTCTAATGTTCTGCTCAGTTATGAGAATTATGATCCCATATAAAATTGATTGGGTGTTTTTTTGGTTTGTTTGGTTTTGGTTTTGTTTTTGGTTGTTTTTTGTTGTTGTTGTTGTTGTTTGTTTGTTTGTTTGTTTGTTTTTTCCCAGTCAAGTTTTGATTAAGAAGTTGGGAAGGACTTGTTTTGATAAAGTAATATAACTGTTCTTAGCACTTCATTTACTCACTTATTTAACTTAATGCATTGTAATGCCAGAGAGTGGGGAAATACAGAAGCTAAAAGAAACAGCATACGTGCAATGTTAATACACTATATGAAGTTAAGGAAAATCTCACTGTTAAGTTGGCAGTCTTTTTCTCTTTTATCCAAGTTTTATAGATCTCCTTGGTAGTGGAGCCAGACTTGGAACACATTTTCCTGACTTCTAGTTTTGTGCTTTAACTTGCTGCCTTTTCTTTCCAAGACATTTACCATATATGTATGACATTATAGCTGTCTGGTAAACTAACTTTTTCAACCATGAGGCAGATTTTGAATTCTGATTTCAAACTTCAGTAGTGTTCTTTTTTCTTTCCCCATCATTTACTGATCCTTTTACAAGAAGCATGTAGGATTTTAGGCTAATATCCATTTGCATGCCGTCTGGGAGAATTTTGGCTGGCTGAGAGTCCCATAAAACAAAAGTTTCCTCTTTACAAACCACATGGATCTTGGCTGTAGATATTCAGTCCCTTTCTCCACAAACTGTTTTTAATGGTGCCAGATTCTTCTGTTTCTTCTCCTTGTTTGGCACATGTCAGGAAAAAAAAATCTTGGCTCTTGTATAGAACATATCTTGTTTCCTCTTAACTGCTCGTACTTTCTATTCGTAATTCAAATCAGCACAAAAATGCTATGGTTGTGCTTCTCATGATTTAATCTTGTAGTTTCCTAAGCAATATTCCAATTCTCTTAAAAAAATAGTGTTCTCTCATACTGTAGGCCTAGTGGCAGGAGGTTCTAGCTGAATGCAATGGATGCGTTCCTGTTGATTTTGGAGAATATGCATGGAGTCCTGGCAAAGTGGCCTGCTCAAGCCTGTGGAGGCACATGAAGAAAGAACAGATGATCAAAATGAAGCTAAAATGGGGTGTTACAGGAGTACCCTCTCCACCATCTAGCTTCCCCTTTCTGACACTGCAGTGAAAACCTGGGCTCCAGCACTGCACTCTGTAGACTCACGTCCATAGTGGGTGGTTGAAGAAGTGTCTCCTTCCTGGCCCATGGCAGCCAAGGGATCTGTCAGAGAGCCTGTATGTGTTTGTCACAAGCTACTAATTTTCCTTGCTGACAGCCTTACTCTGCACCCTTTGAGCTCTTACTTGCATGTGTCAATGTGCTTCTGATGGCTAAGGCAGAGTACAGTACTGCTAAGTGTGGTTGTCTTATTTACTGTGACTCCCCCAAAAAGTCAGCAAACTGCTTAGTGGCCCGCTCTTTCCTTACCCCATTGTCTTGCTTCTTATAAGATCGTTCCCTAGATTTCTCCTGAGTGGGCATTACAAATTTTTATGTAACTTGCCTCGTCTAAAATGATTTGAACAAAATTAGAAATTTTTGAATGATATGTTGAAAAAATGATCGTAGAAAATTTCCACATTTCATTACTTTTTGAAGTGATACAGTATTTAGAAAAAAATTACAGTCTCATTTCAGCATGGTGTGAGAATGCAGAAGTTTTGCAATTATTAGCTCTGGCAGCTCTGTTTATTTAAAAAGAACAAAAACCGAAAACAAAACCAAAAGGAACCCATATATTCCTTAACATGAGAAAACTATTGCTGTTAAAACACAGTGGACGGAACTGATGAAGAAGTCAGGTTTTCAGTCTTTTTGTACTCTTTCTGTCCCTTTGTGTGCATGCCAGCAAAAGGGTGGGTCTGCCCCTTTGTAATACACTGTACAGTGTAATGCTGTAGTCTCTGAGGGCTTTTTTTATTTTCCTTGGGGCCCTATTAGAAAGATGGAGACCACCCAGAGAGATGGTCTCCATCTTTCTAATAGGGCCCCAAGGAAAATAAAAAAATATTTTTAGAAACTGCCATTTAATCAGGTTAACAAAGGCAGGATGCTTAGGAAAGAAGGACAATTGCTAGTATCTCCTCTGAGAGAATTTGAGTGACTTCCATTGCTGGTCCACTCACCTGATGCTACAGCAGTGTTTGGTCATTGCATCCCTAGCTGGAAAGTACTGCTCTGTGTTTTCTGCTTCAGTGCTGGCGTGGTTTTTCAGGTTACAATAGCTCGTCTTCAGAGCTTCTGGTGTGAGATATATCATAGCCATGCTAATTCTCTCCAGCTGTTTTCAGCATGAGACGCTTTGGTAGTCACATTTGGGAAGCTTCTCTGAAAATAGCTCGAAGAGTGGATTGATGACAAGGCATAATTTTTTCCTCCAGTTGTTCAGGAACTGATCTGCAATATTTACTCAGCTCAGACTTATACTTCATTAAGACAGAAAAATGTCCATGAAATATTTACTTTTGTTTTGGTCGGTACTAGTATTTGTAAATTGTTTCCATTGCATTATGTGTTTCCTCCATATTCCTCTCAAAAACTTCTATTATTTTGTTGGAGCAGATGTTTTTATGTTTTTAAAAGATTTTAAGATGACTAGGTTAGTTTCAGCGTGACTGTTTTGCTTAAATAGCAAATTTCGCAGACCTACAGCTGAGGGTGAGGCGTGTTGCCAGAGCCCGTGCTGCAACGTTCATCTGCGATTCCTGTTTAAAAAGTAGCAGCTGTGTAGCTGTACGAGAAGTGAAAATGTCTCTCAGTTCAGGAGTCATCCAAGAACCAAT
Source organism: Rhabdornis inornatus (assembly GCA_013397075.1). Lineage (NCBI taxonomy): Eukaryota > Metazoa > Chordata > Aves > Passeriformes > Rhabdornithidae > Rhabdornis > Rhabdornis inornatus. Next base: position 1,649,829 of record VWZS01004048.1, read on the forward strand.
TGTAAAACATGAATTGGTATTTGGGAGGAAAAATGAGACTACTGTGAGAGCTGGCTTGTATGTGTTGCTCTTTTTAACCTTAAGTATGTGCCTGAAAGATTCTGACTGAACAGCAGTAGGGCTTAGTTGTGTGTATCTGATGGTGAAATGAAGCCCATAGTGCATGACTACACAAAGGATGTTTAGGCCTCTCAGTGACAGTTGCCATCACAGTAGCCATGACTGATGGTGATTTGTTTCTAGGCCCTGGAACAAGGGCAACAAGCTGGGGTCAGAGCCTGGGCTCCTTCCGAGGACCAAATGAGGGAAACTTGAAGTTTGTGTCCTAGCAGCTTGCACATAATATCCTTTAAAGCCAGGTTAAATTATCTGTCACCGTTAAGGCGCGACACAGAATTGTTCACAGCAGGACTGGAGAGGTTCCCCCTGTATGTCAGTGTTCAGTGGCTTGGGAAACAGCTGCTTGCGCAGTGTCTGGTTTTGTGGTTGAACAGATAGCTCAATTTCTGGCATTGCTGCTTTAAGATACGAAAATGATAATCAAGCTTCAAAGAAACCTTGCATATGTGAATGAGTCAGAATTATTTTTTCTTCTATAAGCTGTTTAGTTTCTTGCATCTTATGTAGTGAAAACACTGCTAGATCCTACTTGGTATTACCACGTTATGAGTGAAGGGACTTTTTTCACAACCTTTGGACTTCCTCACATAGAACCACATCAGCTATAATAAATTTAGAGCCTTAAAAATCTGTTGTTATGAAGACTTTAAAATAAAACTGTGCGGGCTGTGTCTGTTCGGTGGTAAGAAGCTAAAATAAGACAATGCTGAAATCTTTGGGCTCAAAAGAAAGTTCAGGCTTCCTGCCTTCGTGATCTCCTTTCCAGAAGGAAAGCTTTGTGTTTCTCTCTCGGAAACCCAAGTCTAATAAAGCACAGTTGTTGTGACCCATCCAGTCTTACTTCCCACATAGTCTAGCCCTTTGCAACGTCTCCTGCATTTGCGATATTAAATTGCGTTTGAACACAACTGTGTATGGAAGGATGTCCTGCCTTTGGTTTATTTTTTACTTTGAGAGATGTTCTTACCATTCTGTTTTCACTTTTAGAAAAGAGGCTGGGTTCACTCTCATTAGTGGATGTATATATCCTTTCAAACATTGAAAAGATTTAAGCAAAAGTTATGAGAAATATCCTAAGATGTTGTCCAGTACAAACAAGATCATCTCCTGTTCAAAGTGTTAAATACTGCTGTTGCAAATAAATACCTGCTTAAAGGTGCGGGCAAGCTCATCTGACACGTCTTTACTTGTATGTCAATGGAAATTTAGTGTGGACTGAAGCAACTTGCTTTTTATATTTTCTCTTCCACTGCCAAGAATGTTTGGGTGGACCAATTTATGTGTGCTGCCTGCTGCTGCTGCTCTGTAGCCTCTGCATTGCATGCTTGCTTCATTGTTTTGGTGAAAAGATCAGCCAATTCTTTTATCGGAGACTGTGAAGCCAGAGATAATTCAAATGCGATCAGATGAACCAGTGCTTCATTTTTTTTGCTTAGACATAAAGAAAATCTTGTTTGTTTTGTTTTGCACACTATTTCAGCATATTCTGTTATTAATAATATCTCTGAGACTACTGTTTAGGAGTCAGGCATATGTGTTATCTCATGCTTCCAAATTGTGTTGCAGCAGTTCAAGATGCACTGTTCTCAAATGCACTGTACCCAGTAGAAATGTGAAGTATAAAGCTGTTTAAACTCTAGTGATACGGTTGGTTTCATCAAAATGAAGGCCTAGGAAGATTTTTCTTGTAATTGTTTTTAGCACAAGTACTATGTGCTGATCTGGAACATCAGACAGTTTCTGTTGTTAGACCATGTGAGAAAACCCTTCTATATGTGCATATAGTTGCAACTTTGTAGGTAATTGGTGGTGCTGGCAATGTCCTACAGAGATATGGTTTTGATCCCTTGGTCATTGTATTGAAGAGTGCACCTCTGGCTCAGTTCTCAGTGAATGACTGCAGTGTTGAAGGTGACGAAGATGGAAATCCCCAGGTGTGCTGTGATGGTGGTGGATTCCAAAGTGAAGGCTGCCCAAGGATTCCCACATGTGCAGGGCATTTTCACCCCCTTAGCTTTTCTTGAGTGGTCAGGATCCAAAGCTCTGGGTGACCAAATCCCTGCTGTCACCACACCTGGCCATTTGTACCTCTGGTGTCCAAGTTAGTCCCAGGTGCAGTGATCATTTACAGCTGCATCTTCAGCTCTGCTGTGTCTGATCCTTCTTTTTACTTTCGTGGCAAATATCAAGTCATCTCCTTAAAGGCAGCAGGGTGCTGGAAACTCTATCCTGCTCCTGGCAGTCAGTAGATTTCTTAAGATTGTGGAAGGGATAGATTATAGTTAATTGCCTGCTGAAGTATGAATTTTACTGCAAGTCAGCATGGAATAACAGAATCATAGAACCATAGGTTGGTTTGGGTTGGAACGGGCCTTAAAGATCATCTATTCCAACTCCCCTGTCATGGACAGGGACACCTTTCATTAGATCAGGTTGCTCAAAGCCCCATCCAGCCTGGCTTTGAACACTTCCAGGGATGGGCATCTTACCCATCCTTGGGTAGGCTGTTTCAGTGGACATCTCTTTCATTTTCCAGGGTTGGGTTGGTCAAAGCAGCCTCAGTAAATATGAGTTTACATGCTAAATTTCTTAGAACTGCTCTGTTTAGGGGGAGCAACCAGCACGGTGGGATTGCATCATACAGGTAAGGTTCTTAGGCTCTTTTGCAATATTTTCATAATCATTACAACCTGACTGCAGAGTTTGGCTGCTGTGTAGCATTAGATTTATGTCACTAAAGGATAAAGTCTGTATTTATCACTCCTCACTTTTCAGCAGGCTTTATGTTTTGTATCATCCATTTTGTTCTGCTAGATATTAGAGTACTTTTTTTTGGGTCTGATTTCTCAGTTCACTTTTTTTTACTGTTCACAAAATTCATTGTGCTCTTGAGTAATTGTCTTCATGAATTCTCATTGCTATGCTCAGTGGGTAAGCTAGGCTAATGAGACCTTTTTTTTCATGTGAGTGAATTTTGCTAATTGCTTTTACCACACTGGAACCTGTAAGAGGATTTTCTGTGGACAAAATGACAACAAAAAAATGAAGCGCTTTTGTTGGTAAGTCACCTGGCAATTCCTCATGGATCTTCAACATAGCTGTCAGCAAACATGAGTGACTCCTTAACGCCCAGTGCCTCTAATTGCCCTTGATTTCCTCTCTGTTTTCCTTGTGTGGGGTTTCTCAATTGATGGGATGAAACTTGAAAGCAGGTAGTGATGGAGTGCATCTCCAGTCAGCAGTAGAAAGAATAAAATAATGAAATTAGGAAGGTCAACATGCATCAGGAAGAAAAATTTCATCCAGCCTCTTGCCCTGTCCTGTGGTTGTGGCTGATCCCTTGCCATCTCAGTTCATAACTTGTATTGTTACTTCCTTAACAACTCAGCTCCTGCCAGGACCCTGTCACTTCTGCAGACCTAAGGGGCGAGGACTTCAACACTTGCCCTTTACAAAGGCTCTGTGCTTTCCCAGTTATCAGTTTGTCTCCATCTTCTTCCCCAAGTCTTGCCTACTGGACTGAACATCAACCTAAGCACTCATCTACCCCGGAATTGTATAATTATTTTCAGCATGAGGCTAGCATAAGGTTTTGTGAAATTCCTAGGAAAGTATAACTGAATGAATTTCAAGCTCAGAAATGAGATGGCAGCTATTTGTTGAATGTATCTAAAAAGAGACAGCCTCCATGAGTCTTGGGCTGACCTGTGCTCTAGCTTTTGAAGAAAATTTACATTGAACCTAATAGTTTATTAACCAGTACTTTTAATTATTGATGTTTACAAATTTCACTAGATTTATGTTAAATCAAGATATATTTGGATTATCTTTTTTGTCTTGTTTGAAGTCTTCCCCTTGAGCTCTACTGTAGTTCCTTATTATCTTTGACTTTGTTGAGAACAGCTTGAAAGCTTCTTTCTTTTTCTGCCATACCTGCCTTCTGCAGGACTCCTTGCTTCACCCAGGGAAGGGATTAGAGCCATTGCTATTCTCTTCATTTATATAATTCTGTCATTGCCTTGACATCAGCGTAATCTTCTTGACTGGCTGATCAAACTGATTTTCAACAGTTTTAGACAGAGTAAAAATTTAGTGCATTTAGGTCTTCCTTGATTTTTCTGGCAGTTTTCTCTGTCATTCAGTCTAGCAGTTTTTCTTTATCTCAAGTACCTTTTTTTTTTTCTGTGCTTATCTTCTTTCTTATAAAATAACTACTACAGCTGGAATTTTCTGACTTTCAGACCTTTAATTCTTCTAATCTTATGTCAAAGCAGTTAACAAGTGATAACAAACCTTTATTGACTTTGTATTGTTGCAACATTCTACATGAGTTTTTTGCCTTACTTTAGACATTTGAGATTTTCCACAAATTTCTATAAACCCGGGATTTTATTTTAGATATTTGCTCACAGCATAGATCTTCAATGGTAGCTGCATCTTAATCATACAGCCAAATGAAATCTCTTTTGTTAAGTGGTGTGTGTAGATTTAGCCTTTTTGTGGTTCATAGCACATCAGAAACAACTGGAATACTATTGCAGCAAGAAAATCTGTTCAAAATCACAGCAAATCCTGCTGCTGTAGGCTTTTGAAAAGGGAGCAATACTCTGGTTTGTGATCCTGTTTCTACCATGAAACAGCTTTGGATTTTGTTACAGAGGAAAGGTTTGCATTTTTACTTTGCAGGATGAAAATACGCAGTAGTTGAGGGTGCCTTTGGGATAACTGCAGACTCTGGATGTCTCGGTAACATGTTAAAGGCCAGCAAAATCTTGCCAACCTGGCTGCATCAGATGGGTTTGTGGTTTGTCCTCCCACCAGGGCTGTGCCTGCAGAAGCCCTCTGGCAGTGGCAGCAGAACCTGGGCATAACAGGAGATTGCTGTGGTAGCTCTTTCTGGTTGAGGAGCCACCTTTGCGTGTCTGCTTGAGACGTGTTTGCTCACATGGAATTTACTGGTGACTAGGGCAGACCAGGCCATACAGGAAGGAGTGGAAGCCTTAATGCTAAAGACATGCAGCACAAATTCTTTGCCTTTGCTGGACTTCACCATCTCACCATCCTTACATGTGGTGCCTTACCTCACCATGTAAAGGATAATACATGTGAGTTTAGTTAGGATTCACAGAAGTTTCCTTGCATTCTTATTCGTTGGATTGCTGAAGTGATGGCTCTTTTTAAGTCTTTGAATAATTTCTGGTTTTAGTGGGACTTGAGTTTCTAAGTGGAGCAGAAGCTCAAGCTTTTTGCATTTTCACACTGAGGCAAATGTGAATTTCTGGTTTGATGGTATGATACAGAACGTACAGCAGTATTTCCTCTCTCTAGTGCTACTAATTTCTGGGGGGGAAATGTGGTTATGCTTTGAACAGAATTTCAGAGTTCACAGAGGAGGAGACCACTTCTTGTCGGTAACTGAGGTTACTTAAAAGTAACACTTCCACTTCCATCTACATACCCATGCTGGATGACAGCTTTCAAGGCTGAGGCTGGTTCTAGGTTTCCTTTTATGTGCAATACCACATATGTTTTAATATATGGATTGCATGTAATTTTAATGGCCCTGATAATGAGGCAAACTTTTTTTCTCATTCCTGAAAATGTGAAACAGTGACATGTTTCTCAAACTCCTTCCTAGGTCTGTAATGTTATCAGCTGCCTGTGGCTAGACAGAGTTGGCACACCCACTTCTGCTAAACCCAACCCTTTTCTTTCTATGAGCTTGTGCTTAAACATACTGGCTAACAAGTCTGATCTGATGTTTCCCGGTGGGATACTAACTTTTTAAAAGCAACCTAAAGCTTGTTCCCCTTTCATGAAAAATAATGGGGAGGTGTAATTCTATTGACTTACTTATAGAACAAAAATACTCTGAGTTGTTGAGAAGGCTGAAGTCTTCAGAGCCTTTTTGCAATTGTAAGCAGTAAGATGCACAATCAAGGACTTCTGTCTTCCAGCTGTGAACCCATCAGATGTGAATTATCTCTAATCACAATGATGAAACTAATAACATAGTTGCTAAATGTCACATAGTGGCTTTTGAGCCACAGAATTTTTATTATAAATAAAAATAGTTATAGCATATTTTTGTTTATTTTGGGCATCTAGAAACGAAGATAGAACTTCTTCAACAAAATCTATCCTGAGTTTGTGAGAGCTTCCCATGAGAAGTTCTTCATGTAGCTGTCAGCTGAACAGATTGCTACTATCAAATTTTTAAGAATTTCTTGTGGTCACTTTAGTACAATATAGTTTCTTCTAGTATGAACAAAAGTCTGTGGGTAGTAAAAATAATGGGCTTTTCCTGTTGTGAAATGTGTCTGTGTTTCTGTGAACTTCTTTCCACAGAAACCAGCTGTGAGGGGAAAAGGAAGGTAGGCTGGCGGGGATCCCAGCGTACTCAAGGGGTGAGTCACAGGACCCAGTCAGTGTCTGGAAAGCAGTTTTTGTCCTACTCTGCAGAGCCACATGGAGCTTAATTTTTAATTTTTTTTTCCAAAGAAAGGACTTTTGCCTCATCAGTGATCATATTTATGCCATTGCAGTCATGAAGAGTGTGAGTCCTCTACTCTGTTTCTCCTTACCATCAGGAAGATCACCTCCTAAACCTGATGTTCAATCCATAGCTAGCAGTTTCTACTTCAGCTTCAATCCATAGCTAGCAGTTTCTACTTCAGCTTCAAAATAATTTCTCTTTTAGGTGTTTTTTCCTAAAAAAAAGAGGACTGAAGTAAGTGGAAAGATAACTCCAGGTGTACAATGAGAAATGTTTAGGGTAGGTGCTTTTATTGGGGTAGAATAGGTACTGAAGCTATCTGAAACAGAGAGAGCTCACAAGAAGAGAATGGCAGGCTGAAAATTTGATTACTATCAGACTCAAACATTGCTGCAGTCTTAGCATGCTGATTAACCACAACTGATACACTATGGATGGTTGTAAATAACCAGGTTTCCTTTAACTCTGGTTTAAATCCTGAAGATACTATATTAGGTGCTTACTTTTTGTCTAAGCTTTGCATTCATTTACTTATACTCTTTGGTGTAAAAAATATTGATAGATGTTTCATGGCACATATCTTTTGTAAAATATCAAAACATAGGTCTTGTCACTTTATGACAATAACTTTAAAAAGAAAAAGATCTCTTTTTCTTTTTTCCATAAAATTGATTTCCATTGCTTGCTATTTTCTTTAGTGTCAATTACCATTTGTTATCAATTCAGGCACTTGGAGATCTTTGTGTGAAACTGGAAGCGCAGTCCAACTTCTCTAAAGTGAGTTTGTTTTATATAAATGCATTGAAATGTATGTGTTTTCGGAGTTCACTTACAATATTCTGAGCTTGCATTTTTCTTTTTTTTTTTTTCCTTCAACCACAAAACATGTTATGGGAACCAAACTGTAGCCTATCTTTGACTTTTTTTCAGATTTGTTGTTTGACTCCCCAGCATGACTATGGGGCTGCAGCTTTGATTTGGCAGTGCTGGAATGGTGCTGTTTGTGTGCTGTATTGATGATCTTTGAATTATGTCATCTGTGGTGGACTGTGCTGATTCTTGGTACCTGAAGGTAATCTTGACTTTGCTACTGCAGTGATGCCACACTGGGACTCAAATCACTTTTACTTCAACACTGAAATAAAAGTGCTGTGTGTTCACCACTGAATTTCATGGCAAAATTCAGTTCATTATTGCACAGTCATATAGTGCTGTCAGAAACTTTAACCTCTTTTTACAGGCTGATTAGTCAAGAGCTCAGTGAGTGGTTTTGTCCACACTTGGGATTTCACACTTTGTGTCATCTGCCGTGTTTCTCAGCTTTGTGTGTGAGAGCACCTGATGTACACATCTCCCTAGAAAGTGTGGCTAGTTCCTCACCCTTGTGCTAATGCCAGGGGTGCTGTTAGGACCCAGTCTGGCTTTCATGTCCTTTGCACTATTTTTTGGACTGATGGACTTTGCAGACTTCACTGAAGTTGCCCATTGACAGCAGGGATTTGGTGTATGCTGGGTGCATGTGGCTCCTGCAGAGCAAGGAGTATCTCTGTTGCTCAGCAGGGAGCATCCTGTTGTATCAGGAGGGTTTTTTTGGGTTTTTTTTTCAGAGTAGTTTGAAACTTACCTGGGTGAAACTTGTGTACAAGATAGGATTGCTTGGATTTTCTCATAGCTGAAAAGCAATTGGCTCTCTCTTAAGCAGGAGTAACAGAAGAAGGTTGATACAGTGTTAGAATGCAGTAATTTAATCTTGTCTTATTAAAAGTGATGACTGCAACAATAATTTATACATTTTTTAATCAGGAGAGAGTATGGAATAAAGACCTTCAGGCAACTTGTTTGTAATTCCCCTAAATGTACTCTGCCTCACATAAAATTACTGCAAGAAGTTGATAAGTCTTTTTTGCTCCGCAAAATCAAAATGAAAATTGCTTTCCATTTTTTCAACCTGGTTCTTCTGCCAGATTTGTTATGTTGGGAACATGATGTGGTGAAAAAGGCATCTGTAACCTCAGGCTCTCAAGAAAAGGCCCATGTTTTATACATTATTCTCTTCTCTTAGATGGATACCTTCTAGGAAATGTCTTTGTTAGTTGTTCTTTTTTTCCAGTACAGAAATACTGCTTCAACATGTTCTGTGCTGAAATGTCAGCGTTGTGCTGTTGTGTAGGTGGTAGTATGTATTATACACAGTTTTCAAAACCTGAATAATCAGTGATGTGCATGACTTTGCCAGGGAAAACAAATGGCTGTGTCATTTTGATTTCGGTATATCAAGAAAATGTAACCTATAAAAGTTAATTAGCATTCTTCCAGAAGGGGGTTGTTTAACTAACATCTTTATTTCCATGTTTTCAGTTTTGTCAGAAGTTGGAGGGGAGTGTTTTATTCTGTTGCTAATATATACCCATAGATTTACAGAGTATTTCACGGAGTTTTATCTACCATGCATCTGTCCTTCATTTCAGCAAAAGGATAGATTTTTCACTCACTTGAGCAACCACTTAAATCCACTGAAAAATTTTATGCAGTCTTTCTTGTGATTTTTTTACATAGTTTTTATAAATAAATTTCCTTGAGGCTATTGGTGTTCATGTTATCTATCAAAATTAGGTTTTGCCAGTGATTTTAACAGGAGAAATCTTACAATTTGTCATTGGAATCCTGACCATCTGCATCACTAGTCACTGCAGTGAGCTGATGTATCTCCACCTCTCATGAATTTGGTTCTCTGGTAGGCTCAGTTCTTCCCATTATCCTGGCTGTTACTGTCATTGAGTGCACAAAAGTTTCTAGTCTGAAACAAAACTGAAGTTTGGGCACTCATGATACTGAATGAAGTAAACTCACTTTATTTTCCTGTATAACTCTGCATTTCATTAGCCTTCCTCCACCACTTTAAAAACTAACTGAGAGAAGGTGTAGCTATTTGCACACCAGCATTACATAACTGTGTGCTAAGATATGTTATAAAAATTTGAGAACAGGTTTCTCACACACTTCCTTGGTAAACTGTGTACACCTAAGGTCTTCCCAACATTAAAAATTCAAAGATAAAATTATATTAATAGCTTTACAAATAATGTAGAAGTGGAGGTTTTATTCTGGGTATTACTTCTGGGTGTTAATATTTACAAAAAAGTGTTTTAAGAAAAAGCAGTTAATAGACAATTCTAATTTTTATTTTAATGAGGCCCTTATAGAAAACATAATCCTTAGAGGTCAGATTCTCAAGCCTGCTGAGGTACACTTGCTGTGTATCAAATGCTGCCTTAAATGCTGAAGTAAAGATATTCTTATGGATAACTTGGCTTCTTTTCCACTGTTCTGTAAATGCACACTCGAGACTTTAATTTTGGAGTCAACTGTGATCTTGTGTTACAAAACTATGTATTGAAATATTTGGAAATATTAATGCAAAGCATGGATGGTGGCTGGAGCCTGTGCAGAGACTTCAGCATCATAACTGCTTGTGAAACCACCCCTCCTCCTTGCTTAACCAAGCCACAGGGAATTGCAGATCCTTAGGGTTGGCTGAAAAAGTGATCAGGTGCAAATACTGGAAAGATAGTGGGATTTATTAGTCAAAGTGAGGGAGAAGTGAACAAATGGTGGCAGAGGGAGGGACTGGGGGGCAAAGGAATTTGACAATTAGCAGTGCATAAGAAGACTGAATGGTAAATAAAGTGCTGTTGTTTCTGCGTTACTGTTTTTCAGAAGACATTTTTTGTGTTGCCTTGTTATGATTAGGCCTATTCTGAGCATAAGGTGTTTGATTTTGTCATCTTTTTGATTATAAATCTAAGAGTCTGGGACAGCATCTACTCTGACCCTTTTCTAGAAGTGGGCCTTAGCATTTCACTTGATGGTCTAACACCATCATATCTTTGGAGAGTATGCATCTTCCAGACCATCCCTGTGCTTTCCTGGAAGCCAGCTCCTTTTGTTCCTCATCATCTTGTTTAAAATACCATGTTTATAACAAGGATTTGTTGTTTCCCTGTCACTGGTGGTTGCTATGTGTTTCTCTAACATGAAAGCCTGCTCAGTTTTTTAATTTGTTTAAATTTTTGCAAGCTTCTTAATTTACCTGTGTGGTGGTTGATTCCTCTTTAGAGATAGTGTCTTTATAAGAGTTTTTTTTGGGCTAAAGTCCTTATTATTTAGGACTGAATTCAAGCCCCTCTTGGCTGATAACTAATATCCTTCCCCATATTTCCAAGCCAGCATGCTTTCATAGAAATTTTAGCTTTCCTTTAATATTTTTCACTGTTTCTAATATGCTTCCTCTAATTTTTAGGCTTTACCAACCATTACCATGTTTTGAATTTGTTCCTGTGAGGGCTCCAAATGCCCATTTGCAATAAACTAACTGACTCTGGATCTGCGAGACGTAGTTACAGAGGATTATTAAGTGTGAAAGAGAATACCCATTAGAAGTAAAGTGTGGATAGTATAATCTTTAAAGTAAGACTATGTATTTTGTGTATTATATCTGTAGAATATCCCTTTCGGACCTTAGTTTTCATTTGTAAATGTTGTTTTCAGTTCTTTACTGACCAAGTTGTATAGTTTTCCAGCCTTTGGCACTTTGGCTAATAATAACCAAATTTTCTTGAGGAATTCTAAATTTCATTTGCATTTTCTCTTTGTAATTTTGCCCTCCTGAGTTACAACTATTAGGCTTTCCTGTAACATTTGGGAACTGTTCTTTAAAGCTGTTGACTTTGAAACTGTCCATGTTGGTCATAATCCAGGACATGGTTGCTGATTACTGCAACACAGTACAGCTTCCAGCCCAGTGATTTATTACATCTCTGTATGTCTGTATATCTGTTACTCTGTCTTGAACAGGGTATCTCTACTGATGGTAAGAGGTGAAAACTCTTAATGGTGTTTTCTGACTGTCTGCCTGGCACCCAAAGAAAAGCTCCTTCACAGCAGAATAATTTTATTTCACATACTGGATGTGCATGAGGATGAGCGTATCCCTGCTGTGTCAGAACAGCTTTACTGATGATGCACAGTTTCTTTATCACTCCTTCATCCCCAAACTGCTCAGGTGCAGAACTGTAGCTGTGAAACTACAGTTAAAATGGGCAGTACCACGGCTTTGTTGGGCCACGGAATCTGCAAACTGTGCACAACATGACCCTCCACCTCTCCGTGCTTCTGATGCAGAGTCCAGCATGAAGAACCAGCATGGGAACCCAGCTGCGTGTCGAGGGCACAGAGCAAGAACAGCCTTCAGGAGCTCTCAGACATGTCAGTATCTGCCCTGCTGATTGCCAGACCCTGTTCTGAGCTGTGCAGTTCCAGTGCTTTGCACTGCCCTCCAGCTTCATTGGTCTTCAGTGGTGGGAGTCAGGGAAACTGTAGTTCTTGCAAATGAGACTTTGCTTTCCTGTTGATACTGTATAATGTACATAATTTAACCATCTCTTTCAATCTCTTTTGGACTTTCAACTCTAAGGAATAGGTGACATTGGAAAAGTACTCATATCACTGTATTTTTGTCTACTTTGCCCTGTAGTATGCTAATTCCAGATATTTTAGGATCAATTATAATGCAAACTCAGTAATTTAATTTAAGATCTTAGATGATGTGGAAATCTGGTGAGGAAGAGAGCGAAAGACTGTTTCCAAGGTGTGGAACTGAGAATGGTGTAAGGATGGGGAGCGTGCGTGTGCCGTGATAGGCAGGCAGGGAGAGATTTTAGTGCACCTTATGAGATGGACCAATTCTTTGTGGGCATGGACAAAAGATTAGTAAAGTTTTGAACAGTAGCAAAGTTGAAAAATAGTGTCTCTTATGCACAAGTATCTCTGAAGGTAGGGTAGACTTTTGTGCATGAGTTTGGGAGAAGGTGGAAGACCTGGAGATGGGAGGAAGATAAACACTCAGCCATCAGCTCAGACTTCCTACAGGCTTGGCTTGTGTAAAAGTACTCTGGAAAAGCCCAAACAGACAAATATTTGTGTGGTTAAGACATGGGATGAACAGGAAGATATTTCCAAAGGCCTGAGAAATCTAAGTTCAGTTTACTATCCTCTTCTTAAAATGGTGAATTATGAAGGAAAAATTTGCAGCAGAATATTACTATGGGGAGGCCATGGACATTTGGTTGCTTTTGCATTAGCACAGAATATGTTTAAACTTTCTCTCTCTCTACACACATTTTCACATTCTGGGGTATTGTCATGTTAGAGGAGAAGATGAGATCTTAATGTATTTGAGTTTGAATGAAGAATTATCAAGAAGTTATCAGAGAGAAAAATAAAAGAGGAATTTCAATAACATGGTGAGCACTTTTCTGGGCTAAGTGTTCTATTGTACGCAGTTAGTGACCTCACCAAAAAGACCCCAAAGTTCACATTTCCTCTGCCAAATGGAAGAAGAATGTGATTTCTACCTAAATAAATATTCATTACAGTATCTTGTGCAATTCATGTCATTTTACCTCAAATAATGATGAAAAATTGAGAGATAATATATATGTGTATATAATACTAAATTATGAGTTTCCATTTAAAAAGTTTTCTTGGAAAAAGCATCCCCTCCGTTACTGAAAGAACTGAAGCTATTGCTCTATATAAAAATTTTAAGTGACTATAAAACCTGTCTATCCAAATTAACTGCATGAAATTAATTCCATGAGAAAGGGTTAATATGTCATTATTATAATAATTACAAATCTTGGAAAAAGAAGTGTTGCTAAGTGAGAAAAAAAGTGTTGCATTCAGTTCAAGCTCTTTTTGAGAGGTTGCATTTATTTTTTAAAAACTATTCTACATTTTGCTTCTGTAGTTCTTCTGTATTTCAGTGTGATGATGAAAAACATACCTTCCACAGTGAACCCCTACTGTAATAAGAATTACAGAAATGGGCAATAGTGCTTTTATACTTCTATAGAAGTGTAACATTTATTTTTATCTACCTATATATATATAATATTTAAAACTAGTCCTTTCTCTCTTGTCAGTGTGTTGTGCCATATGGTGCCGAGCAACATGCCAGATGATAAAAATATTCCTAGAACATATGATATCATCAGTCAATTCAAGAGGGGTGAAACTTCTTGACCAAAGCATTTGTGGCTTTGATACATTTTCCTAGGTGTAAAGTGTATATTTTGAAATGATGAAGTGTGTCCAAGAGGTCTCCTTTGAATTTGCATAAGCAAATTCTAAAATACCATCTTAGAACATTTTGCTTGTTAAAAAACATAGAAATGAAATAAATTTTGTTTTAACAAAGGAATTAATGGTAAAGCACTTCTTTTCATTGCAAAAAATGAATCGCTACCTTCCTTTCAATATATATTGGTGATTGCTCTGGTATTGGAACCATGCCATGAAGAATGGCATCTCTCCATCTCCCTTCTCCACTTGCAGAGAAGTCAGAAAACAGTGCTTGGTCAGAGGATGTTCGTGATTGGTACAGACAGGTATCTGTACGAAGTTGGGAAAAGACCATGTGTCCCCAGGAAAAAAACCTAGGACATGACAATATTAACTATTATGGTTTTCTGTCAGAATAACTGAAGTAACTGAAGTTACTTTGATGTTAATTCTGGGGTTTACTTTATGTTGAGCCTCTTTCTTGGTTTAATCTCTTTGCGCAAAAGATTGAAAAAAGAGAAAACGAACCGTTTTCCCTTGGCAGTGGGAGTTGTGGTCAGGAGGCCTGCTCCAGGGAGATGGTGGGCCTTTCTTCAGAAAATACTTCTAGGATGGTACAAAGCAAATACAAGACCCTATGAGCCTTAGGGATAATGCCGCAGGAAAAGTGGCCTTTGTAATGGGCTGAGCGATACATGCTGCAAATAACAAATTTACAGGCCGAAAGTGCCTACATAGCCTGTGTGTTTAAATGCCAGCCAGTCCTCTGTTCATTTTGTGTTTGTCATGGAATGAATATTAAGGAGAAAAGTCTCAGCTTTGAGTTAGGACCTAAAAACTATGCTGGTTGATTCACTGGTATCACGTCTGTGTCACTGGACTCTTTCTTCCTGCTTGTCTTCCTTCATCTATTTCCTTAAAGTGTTTGCATTATATCCAATAATCTCCTCAGCTGTCAGGTCTGGGGGTTCTGGGTCAGTATTTATTTTTGACTCACCTTAAAACTTAAGTGTATATTGCAGCATTCTTGTTCTATATTCTCTGTTTTTAGATTTCTAGTCCTTAAGTTATCCTCACTCCTCCTCCTGTCAAATATGTATTAGGGACTTCATTGACGTTTTCGTGGTCAAAAAAAAAAAAAAGTCTTACAAGAATTCTTGAATATCCCAGAATAAAGATCTCGGTTATATAAGGCATGGTTTAAAAGGAACTGTCTGGTCTGATTGTAAGAATCTAATTTGTAGAATGAATGAATTAATTGGGCCTCAATGAAAAGTAGCATTCAGAAGTGTGGTTAAAAATCTGTTTTGTGTGTTGGTGAGGCTGAAACCTCTGATGTTACAGTCTCACCAGTTTTCCAGTCATCCATTAATTTCCCAGACAGAAAGGATGTGCATTTATACCTAAAACCATGAAAAAGGATAAAAAGGATAAAAAGGATAAAAAGGAAGGTGGGGTTTTTTTGCACAGTTCGAAGAGGGAAAAAAGTGTTCAAAAAATTTATATAACAGGGAACAAAATGTAAATGCTCTCATAAATTATTGTCTTCTGTACCAGCACGTGTGCTGTTGATGTAATGGAAAAAAATGTAGTCTATACTTCCAGCCTAGATTTTTCAGCCTTTCCTTGTTGTGAGTACTTACTCTTTTACATATTTAATGGTTCTCTGTAACAAGGTCTTTAAACCCATTAACCCATCAGCAATTTGCTTTTACAGGTTAATATACTTACAAATTATTTTGTAATAGAATATCCTCATTAAAGGGCAGATTTATTAACAACTCCCACTCTACAACTCCTGATTTTTTTCTTTGAAACCATGACATACCTACTTCAGTGCTTTTACATTGACCAGTTAGTTTGGCAAAGGAGTGCTTTGCTTTGTGCTTGAACTTGTAACCTTTTGAGTGTCTCCAGAGGTACATCACACCACAGACATTTTAATAACTCCGACGCTTTATGGTTGTTCAAATTTTGTATACTTAATGCAGAACTAAATGGGGTGCAGATCCAGAACCAGCTAGATTATATCACCTTTTAGAATTTGTGGTTCTCTTCTGGAGAGCTGTATTTACCATGCTGACATTATTTGCTCAGAGCTGCTGCTTACAGCTGTTCTTTTCCTAGAGTCAGACTTGTACTCATCATTTGTGAAACAGAACTGTCTGCATTTAAAAGCAAAAGACCTTAAATGATTTCTTAGTGCGGTTCAGATACCTAAAAATATTCTTCATCACTAACTTTAGGCTGAACTAGGCCAGTATGTCAGAGCAAAAGACATGTATGTGATTAGTTGCTAATATGATCTATGCTCCATCTACTTCAAAAAGAATTAAGCAGTACTTAGTAAAGTTATACAATCATCTTTCACCTCCTTTCTGAGGATCTTGTCATCACAGGAATTTGGGGCTGGACAGCATTATTGTCCATAACCCACTGATGAGGGGAATGAGGCATGGATTGAGACTTTAAAGATGGTGTTAAAGGAAGTGAATGAGTTCTGGACCAGCATGGGGCTCAGCTGTGCAGTCACGGTTAGATACCACAGGAGCCATGTCTGATCCATTCCCAATCCATGGCAATCCCATACATTGGATCAGATAATGGGCGCTGCTGGCCTCTGCATCCTAACATTTATTAGTTTGCTGTCTTATTATGGTAACCTGCAGACCATCTCAATTAATTCTCAAGAATAACCAACAGAAAGGGGAGAGAATCACTGTCTAAACAAGTAGGATCTAATGAGGCTGTGAGATGCTCCATGCAGCTCTGGGGCAGGAACCTGCCTGTAGACCATCTTGGCTGGTGCCTCACTTGTGTAAGCTCAGCTAGGCTGCCTCTGGGCTGCAGCTGGATTGTTTGCTATATAATGCACCTAAAGAAAGCAAATCAGGCACAGTTTGCCATGGTATTGTTATTTCTTAATGTTTGTGAAAGAGTTAATAAACCTTCTCAACCTTAGCTAACCACGCTAAATATATTACATGGGGCTCTACAGTCTCCTAAGTGGTGAGGAGTAACTGGAGACAGAAAAGCTCAGAAGTTACAGGCAGTGATGAAAGGGATTTGTGGACCCTTATAACCTTGAATACTCATTCTCATAAGAGCTCACATTTTTAGAAGGTAGAAAAACATGGTTATGAGCACAAAAATAAGTAGGTTTGTATGGGTTAGTGCGCTTGGTTCACTACACAAACAAATGCATATCTCAGTACCCAATTACCTCTCCTGAAGTGTAGTTATGCAATACATCCACCCACTTGCTATAAACCTGAATGAAGATGTAAGCTGCATATAGGTTGTTTACATTGCAAATCTCTTCCTCTTTTAGAAAACCCAACTTTTGCTCGCTTCATATGAGCAGCTCAGAGGATTTTAAGAATTCATCTTAACAGAAAGCAGATGGTTTCAGAAAGCTGAAATGAAGAAGGAAAAGGAAGAAGTTGAACATCAAAACTAAAATGTGCAACATGAAGTGGAAGCTACCATGACAGATTCTTTTTGGTTTTGAAGACAGGGCATTACACCAATTAGTTTTGTGTCCTGTTATGCAAGTAAAAAGGAAGTGCTAAGGATGTTTTTAAAGAGATTATTTTGTTGGGGTTTTTTTTGTATCTGGGAAATGTTCAACAATAAATTGCAGAGGTTAGCATTCCTTCTTTGGTTGTCTGTCTCATTAGGAGATGGTGTCTGGTTGCTGTACCTAAGTTTTCCCTAGCACCTCCACTTGCAAAACCCCATGTTTCCTGACTGTGCAAGACCCCAGGGACTCTTGTCTTCATGATAAGATGAAAGAGGCCTTTACCTCCCAGACATGGGAATGCAAAATTCTCCAGTGTCAGCAAGAGGGCTGTGTCTTTCTGCTCAGTTCAGCTTCCATCTCCAAAGATATGTCCTGCCTCTATGAGACTCTGTGGATTAAGGAACTTCAAAGGACGCTTAACAGTCGTACTGTGAAAATCAACAGACTGTTTTAAATTATCAGGAAGAGTAATTTTCTCTCTCAGTATCAATATTTCCTTATTAAAAGAAGAGGACAAGATTTAAATATAGCATAAAACTTCCAATACTGTGTAGTATTTCTTGGAGGACTGTGTTTGCTATGTTTATTTGCCTCAGGGGTAACACTTTTTTATGTACATTGTGAGGCTCAATAGTCTGGCAGCGGCAGCGCTCAGAGTGCTTTTCTTGATACTGTGCATCTGTCTCTGTTATGGTATCTATAGCAAAGTTGGTAGGGAAGAAATAGATATTGAAGATGTCTCTGGACTCGGTTTTTCTGTGTTGCTGTAGTTAGGTTTTTTAAAGGGTTGTGATTAATTTTTGTGAAAGGGAAAATACCAACCTTTTTTGCTTGTGGCTATTCTTAAAGAAAGAGTGATGAAAAATTCCCAGAGGAAATTTTGCTGTAAATACTGTGAGGACTAATTACTGCCTATTGCTTCTACATGCATAAATAATCTTCTGGGGCTTGTGTGGGAAGGATTATATGCTTTATCTATGATCACTATTTGGTCAACATGACTTTTTTATTATTTGAATATTTATTATTATATTCTGTCATGAACTGTTGGTCTCATCTTGAGAACTAGAAGTAATGCATATGAGTATAATCCATGCAGTTCATATTTGACAATGTCACTACTTGTCATTATAATTTTTGTTCTGAAAGTTGATCTTTAGGCAGATGATCTAAGTATTGTGAGTGTATCTTCTCCTTTCCACCTTCATTTCTATAGAGACTACCAGTGGCTACATGATGCTGCTATTGCTACTTGTACTCTGTGGACTTCCAGAGCAGAGCCTCAGCTTCCCAGCAGAAAAAGATTTCAAAACAGAGCACTATAAATTGCAATGATGACAGGATATTCAAATGCCCAGATAGGTGAGGAGTTGATTGTGAAAAAAAGCTTTTGTTCTTCAAACTTCACTCATGAGCAGGTGATTCCATTTTTAAAATACTCCACTCCAGAGATACTTATTTTTGTTCATGCTCAGGAAGTTGATGTTTGCAAACCACAAGCATTAGGCAGTTGTCTAGCAGCGGTAGCAGAAGCACCATTAGTGTGCATCTCCATAAAAATGTAGTTGTTGATTATTATTATTGGGGAAATATATATATATCGGTACATATTCTCCATATCTTTGTGCGCTATATAGAGAAAGAGATATTCAGAAAAGGGCTAGCTGTCTACATGGCTTATTAAGACCTATGCCTTCTGTTGCTTTTCTTCTTCACAGGTTAGCTAGGGATATAAATAGAAAAAAAACCCTATTTACTCAATGGAATTTTTTTTTCAGATTCCCCACTAATCTATTTATATGCTGGTTCAGAGTATTGTGCCTGTAGCTATTCTACAGTTTCTGAAGATGGCAACTTGCTTCAAAGGCTGATGAAAACTTAGACTGGAATGTTTCCAAGTTGGAAAGCCACTTTCTGGTGACTACAAGAAGTCAGCATTATTGAAGAAAGTAAAGCATAGTAGGCCTTGCATTAGCACAGGACTGTACCTAGTGAATATAGGTTTTCAATGGCAAGAGCAGTGGCTTCATTATGTATTGAGTCTTTGGCTCTTAGTAGCACTTATGAGTTGGTCTGGGTAAGTTTTCACTGAAATCACTGCTACAATCGGTGTCAACATTGGACAGCCTGACCCTTAGGTCCTGTTTGTGAGGTCAGGTGGTTAGCTTGTGCTCTGGATGCTTTCCTATCCTTGAGTGCCCACATGGAGAGCTAAACAGGAACAGTTGGTCTGTTTAGAGTTCATAGCCTAATTTGTTCATATTGACTGTACACAGAAAAGTTCTGAATGCTTTTGAGAACAGCAGCAGTTAGCACTGGCTTATTCTGGGGTCAGTACTGGTCCCACCTAGCCCAAAAGAAATGGTGGTAACTTCATTGCTGGAGGAATGCCATTCATCCCCAGAGTCCAATGGTAAAATCTGCTCTGGACTGAACTCCTCCGTCTTGCACTTTGAAGAAGTTTGTGTCCTTGGATTTGCCAGGAGAGGAACATTTCCTTTTTTCCTTTTATTCCTCCTTGTGGGCTATGTTTGCTGGTGGTTAGTGTAAATAATACAGAGAACCTACCCCGACATTCATCTAACTGCATGTACAATTTGCAGAGGGGAGCACTTCTAAAGCATGGTTCATCTTGTTTGAAGTAAGTCTAAAACAGATTAGACAAATTGCCACTCAAAAGGAGATGGCTAATCCAGATGTGTCCTGCTGTGTCTCTGCCAGAACTGGCCACATGTATCTAGCCAGGAATTTGTTCTTGCTGCTCTTAAAAACTGTTCGTTCTGATAGCACATGTGCACAGTGTTTCAAACTGAATTAAAATTATCCTGGAAATTTGGTATCCAATGAATTTTGCAAACACTTTTGTGTTTTTCTAAGCCCTCCTGAGGATAAAACTCATTTTGTGTGAATGTCCCAAGTACAATTGCTTCTTGATTTGTAACAGCTGCTGCAAAAAAAGGAGTCTTTTACATTAGCAATTCTGGGCAGACACTCAGATTTTAAACTCTTGGTTACTCTATTCTTTCTCCTCAACTTTCTCAAGGGACCAGTGAATTAGAAAAAAAAAAATGGATATGTGTAAGTTCTTGTGCAAACCAACAGGCTTTGAGCTTTCTGGAGGGATGCAACAAGTACATGGAGACTGGAAATCTAATTTGGAGACATGATGTTATGAGACAGTTTAAATGAGGAAAGAAATTTAAAATTTCATTTAAAATTTTACTGGTGCAAATATTATTTTTAAAAAAATAGTTTCTTACATGGTCAGTAGAGGGCAGGCATATTTTATTTCTGAAGAACCTTTGCCCACTATTTTGTGCAAAGAATATTTGCTCTATCTCCAGATTTGAGGAATGTAAGTCTACTTTGTCATATCACCGTGATATAAATCAGCAGTAGTAATTTAAAAAGACATTGTCAACCCCTTTGAGGAGCTAAATGTCCATTTTAAAGCAATTGGAGGATATGAGTTATGACTACAGGCATTTAATTTCTGTGTTTAGATTGTAAAAACCATGGCATAAAAAACCTGAAATATTGCCTCTACCAAGTACTAGATAAGAATCATTTCTCTGCTGAATTCTGTAAAATGCAGTCGTTTTTTCTGATGTGAACTACTATATCACTAATGGTGTGGAAACACACTCTTGAAAGTCACGATTGTTTAAATCTTCAGCTCAGTAACAGAGATTCTTCTTGAAGATCTGACTAGCCAAGCGACTTTAAACCTAAAGGAGCAATGCCTCTTTTAATTTCTACCTGCCTTCCTCTGTAATTGAAACAGTGTTTGTATTTCAGCTGGACAGAATACCTAACAGGTTCTGAGTACAGGGTAAAATCAGTGTCATATCTGATTAGCTCAACAGAAAAAATTAAAGCGGATTTAAAGAAGCATTTATTCTGAATGAGCTCATTTTCCCCCAGATACATTTAAGCCCTGAAACAAAATGTAGACAGGGTATTTTCTGGAAACACATTAATATAAACACATCTCTAATATTGTTATGAAATACCACTTCTAAAACTTTGTAAGGAGACTTATTAAAGAGAATGAATGATAAAAAATACATATTGATCCTGTGAAAGACTAGAATTTTTTTTGCCTTTGTGTAAGTGTGCATACTCATACATTAACTCTATTTATATCTGTAATCAAACTTGCTACAGTGAAGCTACACATGTAAGAAGCAGTAACATGAGACATGGGTCATGTCATCTACCATTTCTTTCTGTGATTTGACAGGTCTATTTTTTTTCTGGCAAGGTTGATGTTCACATAGACACCTTTAATTAGGATCAAAAATAGTTTGAAGATTTGTCCCAAAATACGTGGTTTGCATTCACTTTGTCCTCTCTGTATCCATCCATCAATAGAAATTTGTTAGATTTCAGAACTATTCCAGCTCGACGAAGTGAATACTCTGGAAGATGTTGGCTACCAGCTCCAACTTCATAGGCTTTGGAATTCTGTGTTTGGGTGCCATGCTGCCTTTGTTATGATCAAGACAGACATGTGTGACTGAGATGCTGAGGTCCTTGAATCACACCTGCAACTGAAAATGAAACCAAGTTTGTGGGATTACTTCTTGTTCTTTTTAAAGAAAAGCTGCGGCCTTACAGGCAAGGAGCTGAATTTTTATGCTACTCATGCCTTCCAGATGGTCTCTGGGATTAGTTTCAATTTTTTGTTCTAGAAATTAATGGAGGTCCATATTTTTGTGCAATCCAGCTAGATACTGAGATGATGAATCTCTGTAAGAAATGAAAGCTGATTGAAGAGATGCAAATGTTAGAACCCTCAAATGATTTCAATCAAAATTGGACTTGCTATCATGTGGGTACATGTTACTAAATTAACTTCAATTTTATCTACTTGTGTCTTCGTTGAAGTCATCTAGGCAGATGGAAGAACTGTCCATATGCGGCCTATACCATATACAAAATTTACAGGATATACTTTATTCTAATCTTGTGCTTAACTCCTAAGTGATCTAGTGTTATGTTTCCTATGAAATACTAAGTATAAAATCTGAACCTTCTGCTTCATGCTTTTAGGTGACTGGATTTTACAGTACTCAGACCAGATAGAAAATCTAATTCTTCATTGTGTATTGTTCTGTAACAGTGATGACACTGCAGCAAATTATTTGAAACCTTATGGGTCTTAATTTAAAAAATGTTTTTTTCTGTCTATAATGAAATAACCTTCATCAAGCCAACAAATAAGTTTCAAAATTTTAATGCATAAGCTTTCAAAAATGACCTTTTCCTTTAATTTTTTTGTCTTTGACTCGAGATAGTGAAACTACTGTAGTGTAAATTTCAAGATTACTTGCACTGACAATGTCAACTTGAAACTTAGTAATTTCATAAAAAAATAGAGCTAGTAGTTTCAGGAAATGTTTCTATTTCTATGTTACTTTGCCAGTTTCTGTAGTTCTGCTGTTATATTTTCCTCTTTAATGATTTTTATATCCTGTGTTGAACTGCAAGGCTGTCATAAAAGCAGTGGAAAATCCATTTATGCAGTTTAACACTGAGACAGACTTTAAACAAAATGATAGTTTTAAACACAAATTCTTAAGTGAATTTTTTACATTAATTCTTTTCTCACAAAGTAAACAGAGATTAGAAAATCTAATTCTTTTATTAGTGGTGCCTAAAACCTATTTATTATTACATTAGTGCTGAGCATGGTAAAAGCCCGAAATACTTTCTCCTGGAAGAAACTGCATCATGAAAACAAGACAAACAGATGGCCATAGAGGAAACAGAGAAGAACAGGAATGGACTGCTCTACAGAAACTCAAAGATTTTCATCAAGGAATACTGGAACAAGTATTCTTGTTAAGACCATAATACTGGTCTTACTGAATGTTTTCAGTACCAGCTTAAAAGAACTAAAAATGCTGTTTTAGCCTCTCTGGGGTTTTTTTTTAAGACTAAGGGCTCTGGTACATGTAGTCTGCCGTGTAGCATACATTAGCTGTCTACCATATCCTCCTTAGAAACTGTACTTGGACCACCTGGGCTCTCCAGCAGTTGCAAAATCACTCGTGTAAATAAGGCTGAGGAGCAGGCGTGACCAGAGTCAAGTGTGAGCTGTCCTTCAGGGCTGTGGAGCCTTCTGGCTGTGCGTTCTCGTGTTTGGTCTTCTCTATCTATGCTTGCTTGTCTTCAGAGGTGCTGCCATGGCTCTTCCCATGGCCCTGCCTGCCTCACTCCTCTCTGATGCCCTGGAACCTCTGCCATGCAAAGAGTGAGATGTGTTGGAGCAGACATGAATGGAAACAGCAGTGTGGGAAGCTGAATCGAGATAACCCAGACCTGGCTGCAAAATGATGTGCAACACTTAGTTTAATATCTGTATAAAAACCTGTATGCTTAAAAAGACTTATGGAAGGGAACTGAGAAATAGTTCCTATACAGTAAGACGGGGAGAAAAAAAGGCATGACAGGGGATGAGAGGTAAGTCTGTGGGGGAGGATGGATGTGTTGGAAACTGAGAGGAGTAAATAGGAAAAAAAGTAAGAGGAAGGTTGAAAAGAAGTGATAGAAGGGAGGAAGAAAAGAATTTCTTGTTTATCTCTTGCATAAAAAATATGTGCATGAGAAAGAACTCACTTGAATATTTGGAAAATATAAATAATTGGGAAAGATGGCTAGAGAAACATTAAATTGTAAGTAAAACAGAGAGGGAAAGGGCTTTTTTGTTTGGGTTTTTTTTGTGATTTTTTTCTTTGGGTTTTCTTTTTTTTGGCAACAGAACGCTCCCAGATTGCTGCTCCCTGCCCACCCCTTTTTTTTTCTTTTTCTGGCTAAATATCTCCTGATTTCACAACATACTCTCATTCTCTAAACTGAGGTGGGATTTATGACTTTCCCATAATATTTATTACTCTTATTGCAGTACCACTCAAAATCTCAAACAAGGTCAGGACCTTTCTGGGAAAGAGGCTATGAAAACAAAGAAAGATGATAAATTTTGTGTTCTGAAGCCTTGTTCAAAGGCTGTTTGAAGCCTGGTTCAAAGCTGTTACAAGCAATGTGAAGACTTCTTTTAACGTGACTGAATGGGTAACAGTCTAAATGTTCTAGAAAACTAAGTATTTGTCTGCATATTGCAATAATGTGTCACTAGGAGAGGTAAAGCCAGCCCTGAAAGTCTGAGCAGCAGAAGTTTGAGGTAATTAATCCCAAGATGCAAGACCAAGAACTGGCCTTATTGGAGAAAGTGGAAATAGGGTTTCATCCCTGCAGCTTCCCAGACAGGAATTAGATTAAATTATTCTTCTATATCTAAATGATTCTTGCACTGTAACAATGTAATGTGAGTGTTTAACTGCAAGAGGGTCCTACTGTAGAAGTTGGCCGGGTTTTGTTGTTTTGATCTTAAGCTGTAAGCCATGTTTAATGTAAACAGAAGCAGCATGGCAGGGCTGAAGAAAGTCAGGCTTGTCATTAATTCCTGGGATACTCCTTTTTCTAGTTGCTGAGTCCAGTTTAGCCCTGGTTTGATTCCCCCAGAGTAATGTTAGGACAATTCATAAGCACCTAGACAATAATCAGGTGATAAAAAAGAGCCAGCATCAATTTGTCAAGAACAAGTTGTGTCAAACCAATCTCATTTCCTTCTTTGACAGAGTAACTGGCCTAGTGGATAACAGAGAACTAGGAGATGTGATGTATCTTGACTTAAGTGAGGCTTTTGACACTGTCCAACATGACATTCTTATAAGCAAGCTTGAAAAATATGGCCTAGATGAAATCGGTGTAAGTGGCTGCAAAGCAGTTGAAAAGTGTTCTCAAAGAGAAGTTATTGGTGGTGCCCTTCCCAGCTTCAGCAGGAGCCCCTCACCTGGCTTTGCTGAATGGACTCTTCCACAGAAAGTTCTACTCTCTGGTCCATCTAATCCATCATTCAGAATGCTAATGAGAAAATAGACTTTCTTTTTTCATAAAGTCAAGCAGGGGCAGGCAGAGAGGTTTGCAACACTTCACAGTAGTGAGTTGGTTCAGAAGCATTTATTTAAAAATTGACCAGGTGAATTTTTGCTAAAGAAGGACAAAATATTGCCCACAATACAGTAAATGCATAAAGACAAAAGGTAGAAGTAACTGGAAGGCAGAAGAGTGTCTGGGGCTTTAGGGGATCACAAGTGAAATACAACTCACAAAGGACATGCTATTGCAAATAAAGCACCTATTTTTTCGGGATTCTTTAACAGGAGTGTCATGTGTAAGACATGGGAAGTAATTATTTTGCACCATATGGTGCTGGTGAGGCCTCAGCTGGAGTATTGAATCCAGTTTTGAGGACTGCATATAAAGAAAGATGTAGATAAATTGGAGAGTTTCCAAAAGAAATCATGAGGAAATCAAGAATTTTAAAAGAACGCTTTAAAATGAAAGGTTCAAAGAGTTAGTTTTGTGTAGAAAATTTAGGCCCCTTGTCCCTTTTTATGCAGCAGAGGGGTTAAACAATCTCCTGAGGTGACTGAGAGTTCTGATTTTGTAGTCCTAGCTGTAATATCATCAATCTGAATAACATGCTCACCTCTGTAACACTTAGCTGATGTTATAGCAGAGGTATGGGAGAAGTTCTGAAAAAGGAAGCAGACACTAGAAGTGGCTTCAGAGGGTCTCTTTGTCCAAGTTCAGCAGTAAGGAAGAGTTTATTGGGAAAATATAAGCTGATGTTTAAAACTGACATCATTAGTAGTGTAGAGAAAAGCTACTTTATACATGGTGGCTATATTTGTGTATGGCTACATGGACTAAAATATCTTCATTTTTATAAGTTGGTACCATGTCTCACCATTCAGGGATTCCCTGCAGTAAAGTTTTCCTTGCTGGAGATTTCTGATTGGATTCAGAATATAATTTCCCTGAACTGAAAGCAATAGATTAAGCACAATGTTTGTAGAAAACAAAAATTTTTAAGACATATATAAGTCCACATTCACAGTATATGGCCAGATTTGTCTTTCTTTCTGTTATGACTACTTTTCTATTCTAAAATACATCTGCTGAGTTGTATCCTTTAGACATTGAGGTATTGGCAGAGATGATTGCTGACCCTTTCTTTCTGTTTCTTTGCTTTTCTTTAGAGCTGTATAACACATACTTGCATACAGCTGCCAGAAAGTTTCCAGCATTTGGAAGATTCAGTCCCACGTGCTCTGCTGAAAAGCAGACTTAGAGTGAGCATGACAGTGCAGCAGCTCAGCTCATTGGACTAATGCAGTGCCAAGTATGGCATTTATCTTTGCTGTGGAAAAATCATGTGGCCCAACAAAATATTAATAGATCAGTAATAATGAATCTTTTTAAAATGTTAAGTGAGGAATAATAAATATAACACCATTTTGTTTTTCAAAGAAGCCACATCCTCTTATCCACCCTCAAGAAGAGTTAGACTTTTCAGTGTGACTTAAAGGAGTTTAAATTTCCCCAAAGTTGTGAGGATTTGTGGAGCAAATTGGAGTAATGCATCCTGTGAATGATAACACTGCCTGGACATCCCAGAAGGATAATACTTCCCATTTCTCATCTTTAGGTCAGGCTTTGTGGCTGGTGGAGCTGAGGAGCCATTGTCCTTCATGTCCCTCCAGAAAAGTGTGACACAGCCATGTTCAAGGGAGCACAGACCCTCAGCTTTTTAATAGCACAGCTTCTTTGCCTTGGAGGCTGCTTAGTACTGGTGACTTGGTTGGAAATGATGTGGTTGTCCATAGGTGTGAGCTGGATTTATATAATAGTGCAATCCGTGCCTTTCTCAATACAATTCCTCAAAAGCATTTGTGGTTTAGCCTGAAAAAAACAAGCAAAAAAAATCTCTGTTTCTTAGATACATACAAGCAAAAAAAAAAAAAAAAAAAAAAAAAAAAAAGAGGAAGGGAGGACCTGGTTTAATACACAGGAAACCTCAGGCAGCTCAAAGTTAAACTTCCCATTCAATTACTAATTCATTGCTTTTGTTTGTGGGTATTGCAGTCTATGTGGTTGGTGAGATTACCCGCTGATTGTCATTTTTCATAGTGGTGCTGCTATTCCACAGAAGGAGTTAAGACTGAAGCTTCCTTTAGTGCTTGCACTTTGCAGTGTTACAGGGCACAGGGAAGTTGTTTTGTGTATGTGCAAGGGGGGCTGCACGTGGGTGCGAATTAACAGAGTTTTTAAATGTATTTTAAATTTTTATCTCCAAGCAATGCTCTATTATCAGCTAGATGATAAAATGTCTTGAATAGTTGACTCTAGGGCTTTCACTAAACTGCCCATGAATGCTGAAACCATCTGTTTTTCTGGACGTTTGTCAGGGTGAGTGTGGCAGAGGCAGCTGTTTGAAAAGGGACGCTTTGGATGATGAACCAGCCCATTGTCTCTGAGCGATGCGCTTGCATTCAGCAGCTCTACCCAAGCGTACTACAGAGCAATCAAAATCAAACTATTGTTTGTCCCAATCATATTGATCTGAAAAGAAGGTGGTGGGATGACCACATTGTAGATGCAAATAGTTGTTTAGAGCAGCTGTATGCTGGCCAATATGTACCACAGTAGGAATCCCACATGGAAGCTAGAGGGCTCCCTGCACCCTACTGGGGACAGAGAAAAGATGATGCCAGATTGAACTTCAGTCTACAGCAAAAAGGAAGGATCTGGACTGTTGGTATTGCTAGTAATTTGCTTTTTACAGTAATGGTTGACATTAACCCTGTAGTGCCTTAGTAACTAAAGCCAATTGTTTAGGTTTGTGTTTTTTTTTTTTTTGAAAGCACATTGTGAAGAGAGATTATCAAGAAGATAATTACCTAAAGCTACTGCAATGAAATATAGAAGCAATTGGATTGCTTGGATGTCAACTATCAATTTTCTCTTCTATAAAAATTAATTGCATTTTTGTTGTTGTTTTCTATGCGGAATCATTCATGCACTGTTTCAAGTTTTCATAATTTATTTATGATGATGAAAATATAGCAGCTGAATCGAAACATATTGTGGTGTTCGTTTCTCTGTTAAATATAGCTGTCTTATCTCTGCAGAAAGCAGAGGAAAAGATGATCTTTAGTGCATGTAATGAAGATTATAGCTTTTAGTTTGGAGTAACTGAGAAAGCTGCACTTCATCCATTAACATTTTAAGCTTTTTAGTTGTCCTTGTCACTTCATTGCATGCATGCTAATATCTCCTCATATAAAATTTAATCTGTCGAACTAAATGAAGGAATTAGTATCTGAAAGACATCTTTCATTAAGCAATTAACGAATCTTTCTAACAAATCTACAAAAGCATATGTGTTTATATTTAATAAGTATTTGTATGATCAGCCAATTACAATACATAGATACATCTTTTTTGTTTATTTGTGATATTACAAAATCTAAACTTACAATTAAGTTGTGATTATGCTTTTGAAAATGTAATTGTCAACAACTGTGATTAGGGGACTGCTGTCTTTAAGAATCATATCATAGTCACATAAAGCTTAATATTAATTTCTTTGTGTAAGAATCTTTTTTTCCTTTCTCTTTGTGATTCATGGATGGAAATGTTGAGGTAGTAGACAGTCTGCAGAGGGAACACATTCAAGGATATGTCTTTTTAAAATTAACAATGATGTATATGTAGGAGGGAAGCAAACGAGGAGGATGGCAGCCTGGATGAAAAGATGATCACCTGCACCAGCTGCAACATGTTTCTTTTCACAGCTCAGAGTAGCTTTTCAAATGTACTCTGTATTCAGGCTGCTTGCATAATTTAATAAAAGGACACCCCAGTCTAACTTAAACTATTACTAAACCACTGTCAGCCTCCGTGTAAAAAGTGAAAAACATGAGTAAAAATAGCGACACAGTCCTTTTGCCCTTGCACAATCATTAATGTATTTGGGAGTCATTTTCTTAGCAGTATCTGTGAGTGCTTCCTTCCTGGGCTTCCTTCTTGTTTGAATTAATGGTTTTTAGAACACTCCATGTGATGTATAAATGTCCAGTTGCTGCAGCACTTTGAATTGTCAATTGACAAGTAACTCTAATATAAAGAAAAAAAAAAGCTACTCGATTTCCTTGAATAAGATGGTTATTGCTGTTATTGCTCTAGATTTGGCTCACTTTTACAGCTTTTGGGGGGTTTTTTTGGTAAATGAAGTCTTCAATCATGTAGTTGTTTGGAGGAAAAAAAACTGTGGTAAAGCAGATGAGCCATAAATTATACTAGCTTCAAGAAGTGTCCAGCTTCCTGTGTGAGGACAAAATTCTGCACTACTGGTTCTTTTTCAGGCACATACAGTGTATACAAAAATTCTAAGCATTTGCTTATACTAAATATTGAAGAGTAATATTCTTCAGAAACTTTTACCCTTCTAAGTGCATGTAGGTCCCCTGGCTGTTGGCAGGAAAATTCCACAGAGAGAAACTGGAAATGAATTGAAGAAATAAAACCTCGAGTACTTAAAAAATAGTGCACCTGCAATTATCTCCGGGGGAGAGACCTGTGAGTGAGGTGAGTTAGTGAATTATAGGAAGGCACTTGGGTGTTATAAAAATGAATTTGGCCAGTAGAAAGACTTGTTTTTCTTTCCAGACATCCAAGCAACATTAAGACAGACAGTGTAGCATACTTGATTTGACTCATTTGCTTATCTTTTTCATTAGCATTTTGTTACCTGACTGTTTCAGAGCCAGTTCTCCAAGTGTTAAAATAACTCACCAGCTTGACAGCTATCATATATGTCTGGCAGTATTAACAAAGTGCAATCCTTGCCATGAAGTTAAAAAAAAATGTATCAGACACCTACTTGCTGGTTGCCAGAGGACCAAACCTCTGAGCAAGAGAGAGACAGAGGGAATGCTGCACCACCAGTGAAGTTCAGGGATGGTGAGGAGCCAAGACACCTGCTATTTGCACCTCCTGGAAGGGGTGGAGTGGAGGAATCCTGGAAATCTTTGTTTACTCTTGGGGACTTCTTTGTCACATCTCTGAAAGTCTGCTCAAAGTTGCACTCTTTGTGTCAGACTCAGGGCTGTGTTTGCCTCATCCTGTGTTGTAGAGTCTGAAGTCATCTGCTCAAGGATGCTTTTTAGCTGTGTGCAGTGTGCTGCAGAATGTACTGATAAAGCCCATTCCTTTGCTGAAAGACCTGGAAGAGCCCCAGCCTCTCTCAAGCAGTAGCAGTTTCCTTCTGCTTTTAATCTTTTTTTTGCGCTCACACAGTTTTCTGGACATGGGTTTGTATTGCAGTCCTTTTGTTACATGTCTTGAGCAATTAACTCCAGTGCATACTTCCAAAGGTATTCAGTTTTGCTGAATATTGGTGTAATGACATCACAGTTCAGTTAAAAACAGAGATTTTACCAAGTGCAATTCCTTGATCTGCTTTACTTCAGATGGAATTGCACAGACAGGTGCTACACAATATCAGTGTTTGGTTATAGTCCTTCTGATCAAGAGAAGTATAAATACATTGATAGATAGAAATCTAAGCCATGGAAAAATAATATGTCACTGGTGTATTGCACTTTAACCTTTTCTCGTTACCAGTTTTTAACAGAAAAACTGTGGAGATGCACTTGGGTAAAATTGTAGGGTTGTGATTTTATGCTGCAGTTGTTGAAGGGAATCATTCACCTGTGGTCTCAGGTTGGATTAGATTCTACTTTGGTCAACCCAGTGCCCACATGTCTACCATGCTTTACAATGAAGTGTGAACATGGGTTGTAAAAGAGATGCAAACAACGATAATGCAGAACTGTTAGTACTGTGTGTCTGTGTATTATTTGGCTGGGGTTTTATCGGGGAAAAAAATGTGAATTTCTTCTTTAGATCAAGTGAAGACTCAGATTCTCTGCATCCTGTAGGAGACAGGGAAATAGCCTGATGTAAATAATATTTCTTCGGGATGGGCACACAGAAATAAAGCTCCTTTGACTTTGTTTCCTTTCAGATTATAGTTTGCATTAGTATACATTAGTATAAAAATCTGTGGGTTTTATTTTCTTTTTTTTTTCTTTCTTTTTTGTTTGGTTTGTGTTTTTGTTGTTGTTGTGGTTTTTTGTTTGTGGGGGTTTTTTTGTTTGTTTGTTTTTTTGGTTTGGTTTGGTTTGGGTTTTTTTTTGTTTTGGTTTTGTTT